>JAHGUE010000029.1:84373-94832 GCA_036250615.1 Ptychadena robeensis | reverse complement strand
GGCAGTGGAGGTAACTGTTGGGGAGGCTTCAAAGCAGCCGGAATGTGAGGGGAGGAACAGGAAAAGAAGGCAGGGGAGAGTTTCCGGGGGACAGCGCGTGTGGAAGACGATCGGGGACGTGACGGACACTTGTGTGGAGTCCACCGACGACCTGAGAGGAAGAGACCGAGTGGAGGTGGCTCTGTGACCTGTATTGCTGCCTCCGCCGGAGGACCAGGGACCCTGATCATTAAGGGACCCAGAATCCGATCGGATACTCGCCAGTTTATCGCAAGCGGATCCCACACTGTCGTCTACAGCTTAGTTAACTCTCGCTTTCTGATCTGGATTATAAAGAGACCAGTTGGCTCTTCCTCACTTCTTCTAAGGGCCCCAACGTATGGTACAGACTAGCTCGTATAAGTAATAGCTGGCATCTATGGAAGAAGTTGTTACTGTGTTTTTAGTGACTAACGTTAACTTCCTCAAGTCCCCCTCCTACCTTGTCTCAACGTTGATAGTCAGACGGGGGTGGTATCCAAGTCAAGTATCTGAGAGATGAATTGCATATATATATCAATTGCATTATTTAAAAATCTGTTGCCGCCATTTTGGTTGATTCTGTCCTATTGTGGCCTTCTATCTACTCACCTTCCTAAGGATCTATCAGGACGACCACTGCTGGCGCCTGTGGTATAGCAAATTTAATACACCCTTATTGTTCAATTTTAACACTCTCTCTCCTCGGTGTGTTGGGGCTGGGTCCCGGGGAGTGAGTCGCGAACGCGGCCAGGTAGAAGACGCCAAAACACACACACCGCACCCCTGTGTTAGGGCCTACACCAGCACTCTTCAGTTCACCCCCTCATGAATGGTGCTGCTAAGCGCTCTCATCTGCTGCTCCTCTCATTACATCTATACACTGGCTTCCAACTGTCGCATATTATCCAATGTGTGACCTGTGCGGGGGTGCGATTTGGGTTTTGTTAGCTGCTCTGTAGGGTCCGACGACCATTAATAAATGGTTGGCTTTGTTAGTTTTTCACGCCAGCCATGCCACGCAGGGCCTTAATAATCGAGTCGCTGCTAATTGACTGCTATAGGACCATACCGGTCCTGAGTCGAGTGGGGGGTGAAGGTTCCCCCGGGTTACTGCAATCCCAGGCAACCTACGAAGCCTGGCTGGAGTCCTCCGCCATTTGTGTAAAGGGGTTGGGGTGTGGACAGACCATTCCAGCTCCTTTCCAGGTGATGGCCGAATTTGTATATGAATTTGTGTGGACTGCGGCGGGTGGCTGTAGTTGTGTGTATGAACGATGTGCAGTGTTGTAGTTAGAAACTTTTGGATTCCCATCAATCCGGGAAGCTGTCAGTAGTCGCTGGAAGAATATGTGGGTGACAGGATCTAACCTGAGGCGTAGGAGGTTGTAACTTCCAAGTGGGTCAGGAGCGCCAAAAAGAAAGACCGGGGACTACTGGACAGGTTGTCTTTCGTCGATGCCTCCCTGGGACGTCGAGCGTAAGTATTATTGTCAACTTTGTGTGATGTTTAGATTTTGGAAAGGCTATTTCTGCAAGGGATAAATGTCACTTGTAATGTTTTTTGTTGCTAGCAGGCAAGCTACATCAGGCCTACATAATCACCCTAATTATGATTACGGTTTTGTGTTTTGGTTTCTTGGTTTTTCCCAGAACTTCCGGCAAGGTCACGGACCAGAGAAATACAACCCCTACTAGTCCCCGCTCCAGGACCCAGGAGTATGGGATGGAGTGGGCATGGTGAGGGCGTGGACCAGAGTAGAACGTCCTCATGTCCAAGCCACGTGCGACCTTTGCAGACCATTTGCAACCTTAGAGAGGCAAACTTCTAATAGACTCTAGCATTCTAGACAAGTTCTGTTAGCCGTGTTTTGTCGGGTGCCAACCGTTCGGGCGTCATCGGTGGTTCTCAGACTTGGATTTTCATTGATGAGAGAGTCTCAGGCGGAAAGCATTCGGAAGAGGCATTCACTTGGCCATACCATTGGCGTACCTGGAGTTCTGTGCGTCCATTGTAAGACCTGGAGGAGTTCCCGGGTCTGCACGTCGATAGTGAAAGCGACAATTATGAATACTATTGTGCAGCTGAAAAACCACCTACCTGCCCTCCTGTTTCCATGCCGCAACACCGGCCACCCAGTGTCCGTAAACTAAAGCACACCCCCTCCTGTGCAACTCACAGCAATCAACATCACTATCAGGGGCTACAAGAGTGTAGTAAAGGGAGAACAATATGAGTAGTACAAAACAGAATTGTGTGTACTCACCAATTAACGCTATGGAGCAGGAGAGAGGATCACCAAGGGTACCACAATGCGGGACAGTACAGATCTGCGGGACAGTACAGATCTTCCTCGGTCGCACTGTTCTGCAAGGTGCAGTGGCTTGTACACCTGAAGGACCTGCTACCTCCTGGTCCACGCCCTCCACCACGCCCACTCCCTCCTGGGTTCCTTGAGCCGGGGACTCTTGGGGGTTGTATTCCTCCTGGTCCGTGACATTGCCGGAAGTTCTGGGAAAAACAAGAAACAAAACACAAAACCATTAATCATTAATTTATGGTGATATATGTAGGCCTGATGCCTAGCTTGCCTGCTAGCAAAAACATTACAAAGTGAACATTTATCATTGCAGAATAATCCTTTCAAAATCTAACATCACACAAAGTTGACAATAATACTTACGCTCGACGTCCCAGGGAGGCATCGAGGAAAGACAACCTGTCCAAGTAGTCCCCGGCTCTTGTCTTTTTTAGCGCTCCTGACCCACTTGGAAGTTCACCCTCCCTCCGCCTCCTGTTGTATCTGTCCCGCATATTCTTCCAGCGACTACCGACCAGCTTCCCTGTTGACGGGATACAACGTTTTAATACATGCACATGTTCTCACAATAAGCACTCATTCACATTTCCAAATTCATAATTACATTGGCAATCCTGGACGGAGGCTGGGAGGTCTGTCCAGCCCTTTACACAAATGGCGGAGACCTCCAGCCAGGCTTCTGTAATCTGCTGGGTATTGCAGTACCCGGGGTGAACCTTCTTGTATAGGACCGGATGGTCCTATAGCGTCAATTAGCGTCAATTAGCAGAGACTCGATTATTAAGGCCCTGCTCGCCATGGCTTGCCTGTGAAAATAACAACATTTATTAATGTCGGTGGCTACAGAGAGTATGAGCGGTCACATTGGATAATATGGACAGTTGGAAGCCAGTGTATAGATGTAATGAGAGGAGCAGCAGATGAGTAGCGCTTAGCAGCACCATTCATGATGAACTGAAGAGTTGATGGTGTAGTAAAGGGAGAACAATATGAGTAGTACAAAAGAGATTTGTGTGTACTCACCAATTAACGCTATGGAGCAGGAGAGAGGATCACCAAGGGTACCACAATGCGGGACAGTACAGATCTGAAAAAGTACATAAAACACTTGTAAGCGCAAGCAAGGTATGTTGAACTGAAAATGCAAAAAAAAACATTTTTTGGAGGTCCACACGCTGCTGTGATCTTCATGTAATCAGCTACTGTCAGAATCTTTATACTGCTTCTGATTTACAGTCTATATGATTTATGTGAATAGCCTAGAATCTGTATGGAAGGAGATTCTAAACCATTAACATAAATATAAAGCTAACAAGAGCTCGTGAACCGCGTTAAGTTGACGACAAAGAAAGGAAGTAGTAAATCAAAATATATATTTAATAACAAAACTAACACAAAATTGTTATATGGTACAAATTAATTAAATGCAAAAATAGGGAATAAGACAGTTATGTAAACCAATTCTTAGAATATCTGATTTCTCTCAGTCAACAGATTAGTCAGGTAAAACCAAAAGTAGGTTGCTATTAAGTTATATTTTGTCTATATAACCACACTTCTATATATAATCATCCATACAAGACTAGAACTAAAATCAGTTCGTTGGAGATAATACCATAGCCTATGAATACTTGGCTTTGGTATGTAAAATCTCCCTGGTTTGGAACAAAGTTGGATTGATACTGCAGTTACAAACTTCCCCTATTCCAAAACAGATCCTATACCCAAAGTATGGTTGAAATGAATATTTCTTTATTTTTATCTTTATATTTCTTAACATGCCCAAGCCAAAGTGCACCATGAACAATCCCCAAAACATTCAAACATGTAGGCACTATTAAAAGTATTCACACATGATACAGTTAAGTTGCTCGTACAGATCTTTAATGGTGCGAAACTTCCTGGGTGCACTTCATAGCTATGCAAGTTGGTAGTACGCATATGAGATTGGTGCAGTTAAGCCTAGCAAATGTTGTCACAATGAATGCATTATTTGCACCCCTGTACGTGTATATATATATATAAATACAGGGAGTGCAGAATTATTAGGCAAGTGGTATTTTTGAGGAATACTTTTATTATTGAACAACAACCATGTACCAGTGAAACCAATATAACATCTCAACATTCACAAATATACATTTCTGACATTCAAAACCTTTCTTTCTTTGCAAGGATGCTCAAAAGCCTGCCATCCATGGATTCTGTCAGTGTTTTGATCTTCTTTTTGTTTGCTGTATAGAGCGTCCTCCTCGCCGAATGATCAACAATCCAGGATGGGGATCATCGCACCTTTTCGAAAGATAAAAGCCAAGTGCTTCCTCTACATGGACGACATGAAGGTGTTTCTGTCGCTGACCGCTTCCATCGACTTCTCGCACGACCTCCTTCGATACTTCGGTTCGTGACACTAGCTTCTGGAATTTGCCCTGGTCACCCTTCGGGAAGTCAAAGCCATGCTCCCTTCTGATCCTGGTACCTCCTTCTCCTGCTTCCAATCCCCTTCTGCTATCAGGAGGACTCATCAAGATCCTTGTGTCTGTTTGGAGCTGATGTGCAGACCAGAAGTCTTGGGACTGAAAGAAGCGCAAAAATGAATCAGAATTTGTTCTTGGAGTCTCCGTGAACTACCAGATCGAGGGCAATACACTTGTACTCCGACACCGAGAATCCCCGCCTGTGTTGCATCTACCTGGCACCCGAGCGTGTGCCTCCCCATCCCAAAACGTGGCAAGGTCAATCACCCTAGCTGTCTTTCGCCTTCATCTCATCAAGAAGAAAGGGAAAAAATGGGCTCCAGACTGGAGCGAGTAAGAGCGGACACGGATTACAATAGGGAGGGTGGCATAGAGTGTCCCGCATCCCCACATGCATGATATCTCTTTGCATCAACTGGTGTTCTGGCAGGACAATCATCGATAAGACTGTACCTTCGGGCCGTCAATGCTAATGTCCGATTTTTCCCCTCCCTTCCTACGTGCGCGACCCTGGGATGGGACATGGACTCTTCCATCCCTTACAACTGGTACCCAACCCTTGGTTAATCTACTGGACACTTACAGTTTATCAAGGGCAGGATCTGAATGGCGTTCAACCGACCTTTGGAATCCTAAGACCATATACAAACCTGATTCCGTTCTAGAGACATATGGAAGCGTCCCGGGTCTACCTGCTGCAAACGTGTATGCCAGTACGTCTGGCATAACATCTCGTCGCAGAGGATTACAATAGGGCCACGGATTGCTGCTTGGATGGCGTTTCAGGGGGGCTTGCCTCTCATGGCTTTCATGCACTACAGTAACTTGTGTCGCTAACCCCCCCGGCAGTGCTCTTGGTGTCAATCACTGCTGAGGAGACTGCTTTGGCCCTCGTTTGGCAGTGTCCCTTTGCTCATAAGGCGTCCGTGTTGGTGGCCATTGGGACTTGAACTGTCGCCGTTTGTGTCGCCCTCAGCCTGTCACCCACTTCGGTGCGCTGTACGGACTGTTTGGTGGCGCTTACACAGAATCTGAAATCAGCGAGCTGGAGGGTGTGTGTTGCTTTAAGGACTCTCTTTGGTGTGCCCGTCAGCGCCTCATCCTGAGCGGGCGAAATGTCCATTGAGGACTGCCGCAGACTGATCCCCGTCTGCTTCCAGAGACTATGAACCTAATGGACTCGCGGAGGAGAAGAGGAATACTGAAGATTTTTGTTCCATCCCTCCCGCTCTCCCCCCTATTTGTCGTTTTGTCCATAAATAAAGCTTTGGGCCAGTATTTAATGACTTTTGGTGTAATACATAAAGTATATTTCAATACAAAAAAATCTGTTCTTATCAGTTCCCTGGGGATGTTCTGTACTCCTTCCGGCAGACTGGGATGCTCTGGGGTAACCTGGATGTCCTGGGAACCGGCATGGTACTCGGTTCGGGGCGGCGCCGGCGATATCCCGGCATTGGCTGCTGTGATCGTTCATGGGGGTAATTGCGGTGGTTCCGGAACCGTGTCCTCTCGGAGGATGCTTCATACCGTCCACCGGCCCCTGGTGAGTTCAGCTCTGTACGCTGTGACTGGCTGGAGGGCGAGGTTGAGCATCGGAGATTTAGTGCCTCTGTTGGGACCCCAGGTGCATATATCACTGGTGGGGGACCACCTATTTGGCAACGTTTGAACACTGGTCACCGTACACGACTTTTAGAGACACTACTCCTTGGGTGCGGCCTTTTGCCCGACCGGAGGATTTTTATGCCGTGCCGATACCTGCTGCCCCTCTGGCATGAGCACTTTATTATTTTATTTATTTTTTGTGTGCTCCTCCCCCCCTCCTCCTTGCACTTTTGTTTTTTCACTGTACGGGTTGCTTTCCTTCTGGACGCCCCGAAAGTGGTGGGGAGAACTGCTACGCCCCGGCCCGGCAGTCTCTCAAGTCCTCGTCCCCCGACTACTGGGAACCCGGCTTCGGTTGGGTCCCCTGAGGAAAGGGGTTACGGGTCAGTACCTAGTGGACCTGGCCTTCCGTCGGGGCCCACGGGGGAAAGACCATCCGAGGACGTGGCTTTCGGCTCCTGTCCACTAGCCATTCCCTCCGGGGTGACGTCCAGTTCCTTTTGGAACGGGGACATTGGGCATCCGTGCTCGCTTGGAGTTTTGCCTTTGTGCCTCACTTGATTTTGCACTGGTTCACCGTTTTCGTGTGGTGCTTGCACTCTCCGATGGCTCATAAAAAAAAAAAGATCTTCTGGCCCTGGGATCCCAGAAGCTGCACTTGCAGTTGTACTGCTGAGCTATGGGTCAAATACTCTTTTTTGGTCTGCCCTGTTGCTGAGAGAGCTGACAATCCTCCTGGCACGGCGCAGTATCAGCCCGCCCACGCGCCCGACCATCCGTGGCATGCAGAAAGACCGATCGACGTGAAGTACCAGGTCCAGAAAGTGATCGTGAAGACCTCTTGGATCAAAGAAACAGCTTTTGCTCCAGAGTTTCCCCCACTCGGGTACTTCGACTGAGCTTCGACCAGCAGAGCGCAGCTCTTCCGCGCTACTGGAGAAGGAGGAAAGCGGAGAGCTTCAAGGAGTGGAGTCCAGAACGAGACACGGCAGAGCATAGGCTCCCGTACATATGTACAATGCCTTCACCCCGAGGAGGACGTCCGCGCTTTTTGGAAGTACTGTGACTTCGCTCCCTGGTGAAACTCAATATCTGGGCACTTTGACGGAAGAAAAGTTTTGGGTGCCTGAGAGGGATCCCACGGATGGAGGGTGTCCACCCCCCAACCTTCCCGGGCCCACGAGCTACTTGTTTTATAAGACCCCCTATGTTTTGCCGTGCGTGCTATCATTTGGGGCACACGCCACAAACTGTACCACGGCATTGTGTGTCAACGCTACAAGCCGGACATCAGCCACGCCTGCCCAAGCAATGTCACCTCTGTGTTCACTGGACACTTGGCTAAGACTGCTCCCTAAAGAATCTTTGCTGCAACACTGGGGGAGGGGACAACAAAGGCCAGAGAGCCCCACCACCTCAGCGCCCCCAGCGTAGCCTCTGCCCAGCCCCACACCCCTGCCATGCCCCTGCTCCCACCCCCCTCCAGACACACCCACAAGACAGCCAGACTTTATTCCACCTACCGGTGGCGATGGTACACCCCCTCACCCCGTATAGAGGAACTTGGTCCCCCCCAAGCCTCCTCGATGGAACCTCCAGGACACTCTGAAGAGGCAAACTATCATTGTCTGACGACATGCGTGCCGGACTCTGATAGGCGATTTGGACTCCTCCCCATTCCCACGTCGGTGCAGGCGGCCAAGATGGACTCCAAAGCGAGCTCGCAGTCCCCCCCCCCCACTGCTACCAGCCCCTACCACCCGGCGGCGGAGCAAGCACACTATGAAAGACCCTGCTGACCAGCTTCCTCCTCCAAGGGAAAACCAGGGGAGGGTCATAGCTCGCTAGTTTCAGTTGCTCTAATACAATTTCACAACCCCCCCCAGGCAATCATCCCTTGAACTTCTTCCAGTCGCAGTCCCGGTCCCCCCTGGGAGCCCTCGACGCCTCCTCACTGTGAACAGCCAGAAATGGAAACCATTGGTTGGTGGGGATGTGAATGCAATACACTACACAATCTCCATCATCTCGGTTGTATATTATTTTTTCGGATCCTGCCACCTTGGAAAATGAGCAGGCGTCCCTACTCCTATCCTGTGGGAGAAAAATAATTCAAATGAAAATCTAAATAACAATATCTATAATGTATCTCTCTCTCAGTAGCTTAGATTCTTTGGGTCATTCAAACAGTACAGACTGAATGTTAAAATCATTTATTTAAAAGATAAATCGTGCATAAAATTAAAGAAATTAACAAAACTAACAAGACAGAGATTTTCAATGTAAAAATAACGGAAAAAACAAAAAGGGAACTGTCTAGAGCAAGAGTTTACCGGAAGGGTCCTTGAAATGAGTCCATATTTATCCCGGCCAATTCTGGAGATGCATGACGGGTTCAGACCTCCAAACAGACAAAAGAGTTCAGACTTCAGATTTCAGACATAGAACAAAAGACTTCAGACCAAGGCTCAAGACATAAACATCCTGAGATGGGGGTGCTTTTAACCCCTCTTCCTCCCTGGGAGGAGTGACAACCGAGCTTGACCAAACCTCTCACTGGTTAATGAACAGCCCCCATTAGACAAGCAGACAGCCAAACCATGAATATGTATACTTCCAGGAACTGTGACCATGAATGGGGACATTTCACTCTCAGCACGGTTTAACAAAATTTATAGAGTCCAAACATGAATAAATAGTTATGATGCCACGATGCCAATCTAGAGATCTCAGCCCAGGAATGCCACACCATTCCACCTTGCTCCAAATATGCGTTTTCCTATGGAGAGTCACCTCTGCGAGTTTACCAGTATCCCCCATGTATGGAAAGATGGTTTTATAGGTAATCTCTTCAATCATTGATCTAAAGTTGAATCAATGGTCAGCTTATCTGTGTTCCCTGTTCGACCTCACTCGCTCACCCCCCTCCTTTTCTCCGACCACCAGATACTAGATGGTTTATTGGGGGGGTGCAATAAAGTGGGTTTTTCAATGCTTTGAAGTAGGGTCTCTGAAAATTTCACCCCCTAGATATTGACCAGTGGGCACAACCAGCCTGGGAGACATTCCATGATTTTCTACAGAATGGTTGAATTTAACTATGAAGGTCTGGGGAAATGTAATTGTGGCTTTCGGACAGATCTATATGTACAGCGATTACGTCGATATTCGTCACACAGGTTTTTCAAATTTACTGTTTTTACAGAAGGACTTTTTCTGTGTTTTCCTATGTGTTTCGTCGGCCTTGTGGTCTCTCAACGCTACTAAGAACCATGGTCCAGCCGTGTGGTCTCTCACGCTAATCAGAACCAGGGTCCAGCCGTGCAGTGATGGGGGGGGGGGACAGACGCCGGGGCGGGGGGCGGGTGGGGGGGGGGTCCCGGGGGGCGGAGCGTGCCGGGCGGTGATGGGTGGGGGGGGAGACGCCAGGCGTGATGGTGGGGGTGGAACCTGGCGGGATTGGGGGGGGGGGGAGACCGCCGGGCAGTGATGGGGGGGACGCTGGGCCAGTGGTGGGGGACTGGAAACCGCCTCATGATGGGGGGAAGACACCGTGCTGTGACGGTGCTGCCGGCTGAGTCTAACAAGCCTTCTGGTGATTGTTGGGAGATGTGTGTGCTGGTGTAGCATGTGGTGAGGGGGGGGGGAATGCCTGAGTCTATGAGGGAGAGTATCATTGTTGCTCTTGTCAAAAGGGTGATACCATGTTGAAAAACTGGAGACCTATTTCCCTATTAAATATTGATATAAACTGATTGCCAATCGTCTGAGAGCTGTGCTGAGTGCTTAGTGTGTAAAGCAAGTCTGCTGCGCTGTGCCTGGAAGACAAATCAAAGATCACCCTCATGCCCACATGGCCGGCGCGATCATGACGCCCCCTAATAGATCAAGTGTAACTTGCTTCTTGGCAATTGGTTTGTGTGGGGACCAGGTCGCCGGCCTTGGGGGTAACAGCTCCTTGCTGCATTGGCGTCCCGCTCCCTGATACGTCCGAGGGCGTCAACTAGCCGGATAACCTTTTCCCATTGGTTCTTT
>JAHGUE010000029.1:30689-74523 GCA_036250615.1 Ptychadena robeensis | reverse complement strand
CAAAAGTTGATTGTACAGAAATTGTATGAAAAGATTGTAAGGTGTATGGGGGGCTTAAGACAAGAACCTGACATTTGTAGTTTAGGTGAAAAGTAATAAATACAAATAGTTATACTCGTTCTAAGGGTGCTAGGTGAATTCCGTCAATGTGCCATCTCTTAAATAATAACTTTTAATGATAAGAGCAAATGTAGTATTGTTATTATTCTATACAATAGTCTATGTATCCAGCAAGTAGTGTATGAACATGTGAATTAGATAAAAACAAGAAAGAGAAACAAATGAGAGGCACGTGTATGTGATGGGGTCTGGAAAGGCAACAACGATATATATTTGGTGCTGGGACATAATGCAATGTACTGTTATGTATGATTGTAATATTCATATCTCTATGTCTTAGCATTCCCCTCCCTGAGGAAGCCCATAGGGCGAAACATGTTGGGGGATGCTGAGAACAGTGGTCTCACTCATGGACTGTATATCACCTGTAACCACAACAATTCTTTTTTGTTGAACAGTATTTTTATTAAAGAAATTTTTGTTATAAATACAAAAAGAAACAAAAAATCCAGATAGGATAAAGACGGGTAGCAATGCAACAATGATACAAATAAAATAAGTGACATAATAAAAAATGATTATTAATGTGTGCTGCCTGTCCAAAAAATTAATAAACAGCATATATCACTAATAAGTCAATAATAAATAACAACCCACTAAAGGTAGATCAGACCTAAAGGGTAGAGGTATCCACATTGTCAACGTGAACACCAACATCCCAGATGATACAGCTTGCGAGAGAAACAAGCCAAAAGCAGACCACCGCCCGGGCCCTGCACCCAGCACCCCATGCTCCCACCACCAGCGGCCCCCCAAACCGAAGGACCCCCACGACACAGACCGTACACCCAACAATCTACCACACAAAGCAAATAACAGAGCAGACACGTGCATCGTAATATAAAGTCACCCACCTGGGTGCACACCACCCTCCATCGTAGGCAGACCCCGCCGCGCCCCGTGACGGCACATCGCCCCCCCAGGAGAAACAACACAGACACCCGGCCCATCCGCAGACATGGAGAAGAGGACATCAAAACCAGATACAACAATCAGACATCCCAGCTTTGGATGGTGTGGTTTGGCAGCACAGGTCTGACGGTCCACGTGGACCAGTAAGTATCCGTTTTTCATACTCTATCTCATATATTAGGCTGCCACTCATTCTTATGTTTTTTAGGACTATCTGGTTTACACAGTTACCTTTGCATATCCAGCATATTGAGCCATCAGCTCTCCAAATTTGGGATTCATCTAATAGAGGTAATCCCCACTCTCCTGATCCCTATTCAGGCAGGTGTTGCTGTCCCGCGTTATCTTTATGCTGTCATGTCTCTACACCTTTCCCCCTCCATCTAGGTAGCTGCTTAGCTGTGTCTCTGGGAGTCCTGTTGGATCCCAGACGTCCCAGGGGAGGACCTTTTAGTTCCCCCCGTCTGGGCTGCCCCCCACGCGGTGGCGTGCTTTGGCTGGATGCCCTACATGTCTCGGTGTTCTTCCATCTGGTCCTCTTCCCATCGGACAACTTGGTGATTATTATTTGGCTACAATAAATATTGGTGAGTTGTATAAAAACAAATGTTAGTTCTCTAATTATGCGATGCACTATGTATATGGAGTTATTATATACTTTATACATGTTTTATTCACAATAATATGTTGATGGGTCTGTGTTTGGATGTACTTTTACACTAAGGGTTAACGGTGCGGAAGTCCACGCAGGTGCACAGGACACGTTGACGTCTGTACCTTTTGCACCATGGGATACCTTCTTGTTAATACTGGGAGTCATACTTTATTTGCTACATGTAGACATATATTGAATTAGTTATGTACTGTACAAGTTGATAGTTACCATCACAAGTTACCATCACTATTGACTGCTTTTACTTGACTGGCGTTTTCTCACGGTTATTTTGATCTGGAGACCACCAATCAGTCATTAACCACTTTATTCATTATGGTATTTTGGTATTTATTCACAGACCTGCTCCTCCCTGAGGAAGCCCCATTTTTTAGGGCGAAACATGTCAGAGGCATATGGTCACGTTCGTACCGTACCATCTCTGTATTTACCAAGCATTGAATTTTCACTGAGTGTATTGTTTTATTACCAAATATTGAGGTCATCCCAATGTATGGTGTGGCTCTGACCTCATTCCTGTATGGACATATTTTGATACCTTTTTAAAAAAATATTTAATAAATGATGTTCTTAAATTTTCGCTTCAGTGCCTAAAAAGCCCCACTTTCTCTTCTACTGGACTCCGGTTAATGGGAGGGCATCTTGAATCTCTACACTGGATACTCAGTAATTTATTTCTATACTATTAGGGGTGTGGCACAAATTAAACCATCTATATGTCCATGTCCTTCCTCCCCTTCCTTCTTTTCCAATCAGACATCCCAGCCCGAACAACAAAAGGACGCATCGCTGCCCAAGCCATCAGCAAATCCAACCCAGCCAGGGCCAGGGGAGCAGCCAGCACGAAACCTCCAGAGAAAGTCCACCCCCCCCCCTGGAGCGCCCGAAAACCCCCCCCCCAAAAAAACGGCAACAATTCTGATTAAAGTCGGGATAACTTACGATAGAGGGGGCTCTGGCTTGAGCTTGGGGGTGACATGATGTATGTTTGTTTTACATTGCTGGTTTTAAATCTCAATAAATCTAAGCACATTTTTGGAAACCATCTTGGTCTGTGAGTGTGGCTCCCTTGGGAACAACCAACTACTGCATACACACTTGGCTTGAGATAGACCTGCTGTGAACCCTGCACCAGATCTGACGTATGTAATAAGTTACATGACTAGATTTGCGGGCATTTGCGGGCGGGCTGTCTGTTCATTGGAGTGCGGATTTCTGCTTTGTGAAAAAAAGTGCACATTACCAATTAAATATGTTATCGATAAGTTCAGAGTAAGACCTCGGTCGGGATTAATTATCCCTAGTTGGTATCACGTCAGTAATTTGTGGTTGGAGAAATTACCTTCCGTCTGAGAATCTTGGCGTAGTTTAGAAGTGACATCTGTATTAGGTTTTGCCTGTGTGTAGCCACATTCCATATATTCCTTGTGTGTATTGGGTGTAATATTACCTCGTGTATAGCTGTGTTGGTGACACCTTGTGGTAGTTTTCTGGTGTTACATTTGTATAATTGATTATTAGTTTAAATAGATTTTCAGTGTTTTTATTATTCTTTGTATGTTAAATACATTTATATTTCTGCATAATCGCTTGGCCTGCTTTATTATCTGCACAAGTGATTATTTCATCACATCTCTGAAACCAAAGTTTTCCCTGTTGTTTTTTTTTTTTTTAATGGTTCCTAAAGATTTATCAAGCAGTCGCTTATAAATCACTGACAATAGAAGCTTCTGATAGAGAAGATTAAACATTCTATCGCAGGAAACAATCCAAACCACGATCCTCTAGGTGTTCTCTTCACTTATTGCAGGGAGTGAGGGGAGCCAGAGCGTCTTCAAACCACGGTGACAAAGGGCCAAATTAAAAGACTAAAGGGCCAGTTAAGGCCCCCGGGCTTTAGTTTGCCCACATCTGCTATAGAAGCAGTATAAATATTCTGACAAGACGTAGTGCAATACGTTAACCTGTCAGCCAGTGTATTGCCTGTACGATGTGGAAATGAAAGTCGAGAGAAAGACATATTCACTTTAAATGCTTTGGTGCGTTTCCTTATTGCCAATGTTTACATTAGTTGGATTGTGTGTATTAGGAGTGATCCAAACCCAGATAACAACATTTGGATTAATACTGAACAAACAAAGGGTGTACTTTTTTTCACCCCATCGGATAAACAGAACTGTCACCCCTGGCCCATGTCTACATTTTGCTCTGCAGATAACCGCAACATGGGCCGCTCTTCACGGAAGGATCGAAATTGTTCCCCAAACAGCGATCTGGGAGGTAATAGACGCGGTGATGAATGATGCGTGCATGAACTCATCAACAAAGCTTGCACAGGTCATGTGGGCTTAACTGCCCCTCCCTCCCCCCAATCACAGACACACGGACCCCAGCTGCAGGAAATGTGATGACCGGACCCCAGGTTCCCTGCAGGTGTGTGCAAGAGGCTGAGGGTTTAACCCTCTCTGACCCCAATCTGAGAAACTTCTCATTTAGGGACTGCCATCATTGGGACTGGTGGGGGCAATAAAGTGTGTACACCCCTCTGAGAAAGACTCATGCATGTTCTCTGTACAACACTGCGGTATATGTCAGAGCTATATAAACACTGTGTAACTGCTGAGGTATTAGAGTGTCAGCTCCTCTGATACAACAATGCCTCTGAGTGGTCTGATCTGTATCTATCTATATTAGTGTGTGACTCCGGGAGGACATTAGAGTGTCAGCTCTGCTGGTATAAGTCATTTAACTGATCCAACGCTGCGGTATATGTCAGAGCTATACAAATCTTGAATAGAGTGCGACTGCCGTTCGGATTTTAGTTCTCTGTACAGAGCTGTGGTATATGTCAGAGCTATATGAACATTGTGTGACTGCTGAGGTATTAGAGTGTCAGCTCCTCTGATACAGCAATGGCTCGGATGTCTGATCTGTATCCTTGTGTATTAGCGTGCGACTCTGGGAGGACATAGAGTGTCAGCTCTGCTGGTACAAGGAGCGGTGTAACTGATCCAATATTCTCTGTACAGCGCTGTGGTATATGTCAGAGCTATATAAATGTATAAGAGTATGTAACTCTGAGAGGACATTAGAGTGTCAGCTCCTCTGTGCAGAGACACTTGTCTGGTCAGTGATCTCTGTACAGCGCTGTGGTATATGTCAGAGCTATACAAATCTAGAATAGAGTGTGACTGCCGTTCGGATTTTAGTTCTCTGTACAGCGAGTTCTCTGTACAGCGCTGTGGTATATGTCAGAGCTATATGAACATTGTGTGACTGCTGAGGTATTAGAGTGTCAGCTCCTCTGATACAGCAATGGCTCGGATGTCTGATCTGTATCCTTGTGTATTAGTGTGCGACTCTGGGAGGACATAGAGTGTCAGCTCTGCTGGTACAAGGAGTGATGTAACTGATCCAACACTCTCTGTACAGCACTGCGGTATATGTCAGAGCTATATCAATAGATTCACTGTGGGAGGACATTAGAGTGTCAGCTCTGCTGGTATAAGTCATGTAACTGATCCAACACTGTGGTATATGTCAGAGCTATACAAATCTAGAATAGTGTGACTGCCGTTCGGATTTTAGAGTTCTCTGTACAACACTGCGGTATATGTCAGAGCTATATGAACACTGTGTGATTGCTGAGGGATTAGAGTGTCAGCTCCTCGGATACAGCAATGGCTCGGATGTCTGATCTGTATCCTTGTGTATTAGTGTGTGACTCTGCTGGTATAAGGAGTCATGTAACTGATCCAACACTCTCTGTACAGCGCCGCGGTATATGTCAGAGCGATATAAATGTAGAATAGATGGACTGTGGGGGATATTAGAGTGTCAGCTCTTTAGTACAGAGACTGGTCAGTGATCTCTGTAAAGCACTGTATGTATGTAACTCTGAGAGGACATTAGAGTGTCAGCTCCTCTGTTCAGAGACACTTGTCTGGTCAGTGATCTCTGTACAGCGCTGTGGTATATGTCAGAGCTATATGAACACTGAGTGACTGCTGAGGGATTAGAGTGTCAGCTCCTCTGATACAGCAATGGCTCGGATGTCTGATCTGTATCCTTGTGTATTAGTGTGTGACTCTGGGAGGACATAGAGTGTCAGCTCTGCTGGTATAAGTCATGTAACTGATCCAATATTCTCTGTATAGCGCTGTGGTATATGTCAGAGCTATATAAATGTATATCAGTGAGTGAATGTGGGAGGGCATTAGAGTGCCAGCTCTTCAGTACAGAGACTGGTCAGTGATCTCTGTACAACACTGCGGTATATGTCAGAGATATATATATATAAACACTGTGTGACTGCTGAGGGATTAGAGTGTCAGCTCCTCTGATACAGCAACGGCTCGGATGTCTGATCTGTATCCTTGTATATTAGTGTGTGACTCTGGGAGGACATAGAGTGTCAGCTCTGCTGGTACAAGGAGCGGTGTAAAGCTAGCCACACACGGGTGGATTTTGGTTCAATCGATGGCGATTAGATGAATTTTTTCATGGATTGAATGAAAATCGAGAAATGCCCACATGGTGCGATCGACGATAATTGTCCGATGAAGGCAGAAAAAATGATGGAATTTTGATCGGACATGTTGGAAAATCATCGTGGATTGTACCAGTATCGTTTAATAATCGTCGATGTTTGTGGTGTTTCTCCCGGATCGATTAGATTCGATATAATAACATAGACACTTCAATCTGAACTTCAATCGTTTCCAGACCAAGATCTCACCACAATCGCAGACTCAATGTGGGGCGTCTGCTGATGGGATTATGATCGATTTTCCATTAGACGATTGAATTCCTCGATCTGATCCAGCATCGATTGAACCAAAATTGAATCCTGATCCAATTTTCTCTGTACAACGCCGCGGTATATGTCAGAGCTTTATACATGTATAATAGAGTGTGACTCTGGGAGGACATTAGAGTGTCAGCTCTTCTGGTATAAAGAGTGGTGTAACTGATCCAATACTCCCTGTACAGCACCACGGTATATGCCAGAGATATATAATAGTATAATAGAGTGTGAATGCACTGGGATATTAGAGTGTCAGCTCCTCTGCTGCAGAGACTGGTCAGTGATCTCTCTACTACACTGCGGTATATGTCAGAGATATATAAATCTATAAGAGTGTGACTCCACTGGGATATTAGAGTGTCAGCTCCTCTGTACAGAGACTGGTCAGTGATCTCTGTACAACACTGCGGTATATGTCAGAGATATATAAATCTATAAGAGTGTGACTCCATTGGGATATTAGAGTGTCAGCTCCTCTGCTGTAGTCAGTAAATTCTGTTGCTGTCCTTATATTGTATTAATCCTCACAGAGGATCCCCAATAACACACAGTGACCCCCAAATACACAACGTCCTCCTAATATGATAGAAGGTTTCCTGGTCAGAGCCCAACCTGGAGACCCTCACCCATCCCCCACACGGCTCCCAGCCCAGAGACCCCTGGAAGTGTGTGAGGTCCAATATGTCAGCTGTGTGTATAGCAGTCAGTGGAAGCTCAGGAGGTCGCCATCATCCAGAGTCTGAGGACCCCAACATCATCTCCTGCAGTACCCCTACCATGGTCTACATCATCTCCTGAAGTCCCCCCACCATGGTCTTCAGCATCTCCTGCAGGACCCCCACCATGGTCTACATCATCTCCTGCAGGACCCCCACCATGGTCTACATCATCTCCTGAAGTCCCCCCACCATGGTCTTCAGCATCTCCTGCAGGACCCCCACCATGGTCTACATCATCTCCTGCAGGACCCCCACCATGGTCTACATCATCTCCTGCAGGACCCCCACCATGGTCTTCAGCATCTCCTGCAGGATCTTCCCCTCTGATATAAGATTACCCCATAAACTTTCTCAGCAGTCCTCCCTATCTCACAGCACATGTCCAGACAGACATCAAGTGTACAGGACCAGCTGCAGGAAATTTATAGTCCTTACCCCACCCTCCCTGGGGGCGTGTCCACACAGCCTGGGGTTTAACCCTCCACATTCCTTCCCCTGCCTGGCAATGTATGGAGAGACTCTGATCTCCAGTGTCAGAGAGGACATTGTATGGAGAGCCATGGGTGATCCATGTCTGTCTGTCCTCTGCCTCTACACACACCAACCATACCGGAGCCGTTGTGTCAGAAGTGGGGTGTCACCGTGTCACATTATTTCCCAAATGTATCAGAGGTAATGCAATGTCACAGTGATGCCATCATGGGGGGGGGGGTCCAACAATTGGAAATGTCAAATAATGTACGACTCGATCAGGTGGTGGATCCAGGCTTTCATGTTGGTGGACATAAATGAGGACCAGGACCCCCCATCTCAACCAGTTACTACAAGATACTCAATATCAAGAAGTCTGAAATGGCCTCTAACATTGAGGTGGACTGTGTACATTCAACAACTACCTCAAAATGCCCAATTTAAAAAGTCTGGAGGATATGTGTTGTGATCACTCAACAACTATCACATTTTTATTTATTTTAGAGACACAATGATGAACTTCAATGACAAAGGTAGCAGATACAGTGAGGAAAAAAGTATTTAGTCCCCCACCAACTGTGCGCGTTCTCCCACTTATACAGATGAGAGCGGCGTGTGATCTCCATCATAGGTCACCTCAACTATGAGAGACAGAATGGGGGATCCAGCAAATCACATGGTCTGATCTGCAATGAATTTATCTGCAAATGATGGAGGAAATAAGTATTTGATCCCTATGAGACATTCATGTCATACTTTGTTATATCCCCTGTGTTGGTGATGACAACGGTCAGACGTTCTCTGGAAGTCTCACAAGGTTGTCACACACTGTCGCTGGGATTTGGCCCATTCCTCCAATCAGATCTCTAGAATAGTGATGGTTTTGGGCAACACGAATTTTCATCTCCCTTGAAAGGATGGGGATGAAATCTGGAGACTGGCTAGGCCACTCCAGGACCTTGAAATGCTTCTAACGAAGCCACTCCTTTATAGCCCGGGCGGTGTGTTTGGGATCATTGTCATGCTGAAAGACCCAGCCACGTTTCATCATCAATGCCCTTGCTGATGGAAGGAGCTTTTCACTCAAAATCTCACGCTAAATGGTCCCATTCATTCTTTCCCTTTACACAGTCGTCCTGGTCCCTTTGCAGAAAGACAGCCCCAAAGCATGACGTTTCCACCCCCATGCTTCACAGTAGGTATGGTGCTCTTTACATGCAACTCAGCATTCTTTCTCCTACAAACAGGCCTCTACAAATGTGGCAGTTGCCCACAATGTAGATGGGTAAAAGAAGGCAACAGATTAAATTTGCCAAATGGCACCTCTATTAAAGTCTCCACCCACATGACAGCGTAGAACCCCCGCTGATGTCTCAGTTGGCCTGTCTGTAGCTGACACGCTTGGAGATCTTGGGAGCCTCCACACACTTTTTTCTGCTGAGCCATTGAGGTACTATTCCTTTTTTTTTTTCTTACTCTGCAGTCACGACTGGCTTCTTTAGTTTGTGGGTTCTTTTCTTCTGTTCTGCCCTATGTGATTTTAATTGCCATTTGTTTACATGCTCTTCTGTTTTCCCATTGTTTAACCTCCCAACCCTCTAGCGCACAGATTTCTGTACCAGAAGCGCACCATAGACTCTAATGGAATTTTTTTTTGTGTTGTAGGCTTGTAACTTCCAAAAATCTGTCAGTACGCGGGTCTAATAGACATCCTGAATATAATCATGTTTGATACACACAATTATAAAAAAAAAGTATTTAAAAAAATTATGAAATGTATCATTTGAATGATTACATCTCTTGAATACTTATTTGGTATGAAAGATTTCAAAACACTGTATCACTGTATCCAATACAATTACATTCTCTGAAAGGGTTAACTTCAAAGATCACATCTGGAATGACAATGGGGGTGATATTCCAGGTGTGCTCTTTGAAGATATCCCAATTTGCATATGCATATCCCAATTTGAACATGAATGAAATTCATGTGCAAATTGGGACATTCATGTGCAGATTAGGCTGATACAGAGGTGTCACAGCCGGCTTGCATAAGGATTGCACAGACAGCAGAGCAGAGTGTGCAGCCGGGGATTCTGAGCTCTTAGCTGGACAGCACTATCTCGTCAGCTGCAATACTGCATAAGCAAGTGCAGGACGAGATAGTGCCATCAGAAGCGCTAGGAAGGTTAATGGCATCAGGATCTGGTGGACTGACCGCAATTGATCCATTTACCTGCGCTACCTCTCAACTGATGTTTCAGACGTCTCCTGCCCTTTAGGTAGGTGGCAATGGACGCCCTTTCTATTTCTGGGGGCCTCAACCATCCCCTGGTCTGACACACATGTGGGCGCTTTGACTCTCCCTTGTAATTTCAGCTCCATTTGTTTCAAACAGACGAGTTGAATAAGCCTCTCCTGGCCTGTATGGCCGGAGCTGCTTTTCAAAGGAACACCTTACGGCCTAGGTGCCCAACCTGTGGCCCGGGGGCCGCATGCGGCCCTTTTGGGCGTTGTTCGGTGGCCCCCCTTGGTCCTCCACATGCGGCCCCCAAAACCGAACTGTTAATGCATAGGACATAGCAACTCACCTGTGAAGTGGCCACACGCTGACCCAGCTTTCCTAATCAACTTTGGCTCCTACATCAGTACAATTGTGATGTTGACTGGGGAAACCAGGTCTACATATGAGCGCTGCACCGAGGGGCAGGAGGGGGGGGGGTGGTTGCTGTTGGGTTTTGACTGCCTGGCGAGATCTGGTCCACCGCCTGCTGAGATATGTTGACAGGGGAAAGTCTGGATCGATGTTATGTGCGGCCCTTTATTGATGCTGAGGGCCGCACTTGTGGCCCTACATATCGACTCAGTCGCCCACCACTGCCTTACGGCCTACGTCCGCCTGTCACACTCCTGGCTTTTTTATGCAAAATTGAAACATATATCTATATGTCAGCTTTAATTGTAAGTACAATGACAATTATGACCTTTTAAATATTTTGTTGTAGAGCCTTATCTGATACCTGATACTTAGATTATGAATACCCATGTCCTCATTGTTTCATTCGTGCTTCGACGCGGTGGTGGCTTCTCCCATACATGGTCTATCCACACTGTGTGCCTATCTCAGGGACAGCTTCACCAAACCACTCGAGGCATCGAGCGCCCCCCAAATGGGGCAACTCCCTCTCCCTCACAGAAGCAAACATAGCAGAATGCCTCAACGAAGGATATCAAATAATAAGGAAACAAGCGGTCTCTGAGATATGGCGGGAAACGCAGTTCAAGCTGATGCATAGAGCTCACAGACTATGCGTCCGCTGCCCGCAGGGGGATCAATACGTAGGCCCTACACCCAAATGCCCCAAATTGCCCCAAGTGTGACACTGACGCTCCCTCTTTGGCACACTACTTTTGGTATTGCACGCACATACAGTCATTCTGGGAATCCATCCAGAGGTTTCTGGAGCAGCTCCTGGGGATACCTGTGCCGAGCGATCCTATTTTATTTCTGTTTAGCCATATGACGGCGGCTATCAGGAAATTGGTTCCGCGGCACCATGCGATAGCTAGGAGAGCCATTCTCCATGAATGGATCCAACCTGTGCCACCGACATTACCCCAAGTCCAGGCACAGCTGACCACGCTGTTTCATAAGGAGCTCCTCAATATGTCTACAAACTCATATAAAACTGCCCTTCGATTTTACAAAAGGTGGGAGCCCTACCTCCTATATGCTTTCACACCGCTCGAAAGAATGACCATCCTCACACGACTTGGTGTCCAAGAATGACCAATGTGATCCTTACTATACATTACGTAAACATATTCCCTATTGCTGTTATCTTACTGTGTGTTGTGTGGAATGTATCTCCCCAAAAGAGGAGAAAAGAGACTCTAAATTCATTCACATCGCGACTGTTATTTCTATGTATTTAGTGATTCCTGCCTATCCTGCATCATAATAATCCATGACACGCGATATGTTTGTTATTTGCCGTTCCTAACCCCTCCCAGGTTTGAATTGTTCCCCCCAGTTTTGATTTGTTTGTTTACAATGTTCTGGTATTTCACCAGCTACTTTTCATCCTTTTTCTGTAAAAGAAAAACCTCAATAAAGTATTTTTAAGAAAAAAAAAAGAAGATTATAAATACCACATAATGGGGGGAGAGGCCAAACATAATGGCCTATCCCACCACCAATTTTCTCTTGCTAAAGCCCCCCATACACCACATACAATTACCATGCAACTTCTGTACAACCAACTTTTCTTCTACCAAAACCATGTAATAGGAGGACCTTTCTACACCTTCCAATCACTATGTATTCTATCGGGGAGGACCCGGCACTACATAGCAGTGATATATACCTTCCAATCACTATGTATTCTATCAGGGAGGACCCGGCACTACATAGCAGTGATATATACCTTCCAATCACTATGTATTCTATCAGGGAGGTTACTATACTACATAGTTGTTGGAAGGTCTCATGAAAGTTGTATGGAGGAATCTGAAGGTGTCTGGGGGGCTTAAGAGCAAGGCTAGGGGACTTTGGTGGGACCACCCTATTTTTACTACCATACCTCCATGTGGAGGGTTTAAACAATAAAGTTAAACAGCATCAAAAGTAAATGATCAACCATTGGTGATCAATCATCAAAAAAGATCAAGCAACATATGGTAAAACAGCATATAGGTAGCATTCAGGTTGCCGTCATAATTTGATCAGTCCATGAGGCATCACCAAGTACACGATAAAATCCAGATTTTATTCCTTATGATTAAAAACACAACAGGGATGGCATCCACTACGTAGAGATCTCCAGACCAGACAATGGTTGATTCCAAAGAAAGAATGGTTCATCTAAGTGGTCGATGGGCGGTCTTCAAAGCACCTCGGCGCGCGTTTCGTATGCCTTCATCAGGAGGTGTTTGTATATTCAGTTTAAGAGAATAAGCCTCGCATGGGTTCAGACCATCGCATGGGAACAGGGGGCCTCCCACTGTTGGGTGGAGGGGTAAATTCAGCAGTCAGCAGGTTAATGGCAGTATATAGGATTAGTGGTAGGCAAGTGGTGGTGGTGATGCCAGTCCTCCCTTTGGTCCTTTCTCTATGTTCTAACCTGATACTTAGATTATACCAATTGTGATCACCCATATATATTGGTATTGAAACCGGTACACAATGCATCCGCCCACTAGTACTGGTTGAAAATGTTCATATCATATTATACCCTTACAAGTTAGACATTATTGTTAAATTTTGGGTAAAAAAAATGTATTGTATGACTGTAACTTTGTCCTTGGTCCTTTGCTAGGATCTGAACATATGACTATACATGCTGTTTCTCTTTATATATGACTATCATAATTGAGACACACAATTCTTTACCTAGACCATTGATCTAAAAAATCCCATATATGTGAAAATGGAGAAGCTAAGCTTGAACAGGGGTGGGGGGTGCGACATATATTGTCTGCCACTTACAATGCCATTTTAACACCTCTCACGACTGGGCAGATTAAAAACACCTCACAGCTTCATTCATGCTAATGTAGTAACACCTACCTCCATTAGGCTCCGCCCCCATGCTAAGTAACATTATGTGGATTGGATCTATACCCCAGAGTATATATTCCCAGTAAGCTTGTGTACAGTCATTGAGAAAGCCAGTCGAATGACTAGCAAAACATCTACTGATTTTTTGACCATGTACTTGTACACCACTGTGGACTGTTTCCCACTCAACCAGGATCCATAGACCCAATTCAGACTTCTTGTTGTATAAATTACAGTTGGGTTCCCCTTTGACATTGATGTGGACTATGTCCCTCAAATGTTCCTACAACCATCATGTGATCTTCCACTATTTGGAGGTGATTATGTTCAAGGGGTTTGCGACCATTAAAGCCAGACATTCTAGAACTACAGAAGGTGGGAAGAAAGACCATTAGTGATGGTCAAACTGCCTACCAATTTCCGCAGGACGACGGGGGCGAACCATTATCACTCTACCACTATTCACCAGATGTATGGGCAGCCCACAACTTACTAGAGATATACTCAACCTGATTACCTCTACAGCTGGTTCATCATCCCCTGTTCCTCCTGTGACCCTCGGCAGCAGCCCCTACCCATAGATACCTATTGGACCTACCTAAGCGTGACATCTCCTACAAGAAGAATTTCGAAACGCGCGTCGAGATGTCTTCATTTTCTTCGACCTAATTTCATTTGAACACCCTATGAACATGGTGGCTGCCCGACTTCAATGACCCCAACATCCGGGTCCCAGTCCTCTGATGATTTTAAGACAACTCTATCAAAGATGAACATTTTAACTGAATAACTTGCCACCGAGGACTTTTTATCTCATACCAACCTCATATTTTGTTGGTGTTTTTGATTTATGGTTTTTGTTTTCTTTTTTGACCTGGTTTGACCCACTGCTTAGGTCATCATATATCCACCTTGTACTGTTTGGTTTATTAACATTGAAACCCTCTACCTAGAGGTTCCCGCGTAAATAGAGGACGGTCCCGCTTTAAAGTCCCCATGCCTTGTTCTTTCAAGGGAAATTGGTAGGCAGTTTGACCATCACTAATGGTCTTTCTTCCCACCTTCTGTAGTTCTAGATTATCTTTGGGATGGGGACCTTTCCTCTAGGGTCAGAGTGACACACACCATTACTTTTATCATTAAAGCTAGACAGTCAAAGTTTCCAGATCATCTCTAGTCCTTCTCACCAGTTACCAAAAAATACCAAATTTCAAACAGTTTTTAGGAAAAATAAAAGCGGAGATGTCTCTGGACATTAATGTGGGTTGTCCCTCCAAACCTCTCATGTTAAACAAAATGTTTAATTCTAGAAGTATCTCTCAAAAAGTTACTGTTAAATAACTGATTTCAACATTTAACAAGAAAAGATGGTGAATTGGCTTTCTACATTTATTTGAACTATGTCCCACTCAACCAGGATCCAAGAGATCCACATTTAACTTGGCCTGACCATTAATGTGGGTTATGTCCCAAATAAAAAGGAACCACAAGCACCAGATGGTAACTTTTGTCTTATTTATAAATAAATTCATAAAATGACCCTAGACATTGATGTGGATTGTGTTCACTCACCAAAAAAAAATATTTTTATAAAGACCCATGTTTTGACCATAAAGAACATGTCCTTGTACATCACTATGGACTGTTTCCCACTCAACCAGGATCCATAGACCCAATTCAGACTTCTTGTTGTATAAATCACAGTTGGGTTCCCCTTTGACATTGATGTGGACTATGTCCCTCAAATGTTCCTACAACCTTCACTTGATCTTCTACTATTTGGTGGTGATATCAAGTTCAAGGGAAGTTGAAGTTTCCAGATCATCTCTAGTCCTTCTCACCAGTTACCAGAAAAAAAAATTTTTAATAAACATTTTTTTTTAAATAAAAATAAAAGCTGAAATGTCTCTGGACATTAATGTGGGTTGTCCCTCTAAACCTCTCAAGTTAAACAAAATTTTGAATTCTAGGCTGACATGTCCATAGACGTTAAAAAGGACTAAAAGTATCTCCAACATGTTACTGCTAATTACACGATTTCAACATTTAACAAGAAAAGATGGTGAATTGGCTTTCTACATTATTGAAAGTCCCACTAACCAGGGTCAAGAGATCCACATTTAACTTGGCCTGACCATTAATGTGGGTTAGTCCCAAATAAAAAGGAACCACAAGCAACAGATGGTAACTTTTGTCTTATTTAAATAAATTTCATAAAATGACCCTAGACATTGATGTGGATTGTGTTCACTACAAACAAAAAATATATTTCATAAAGACCCATGTTTTGACCATAAAGAACATGTCCTTGTACCTCAATATGGACTGTTTCCCACTCAATCGGGATCCATAGACCCAATTCAGTCATTTTGTTGTATAAATCACAGCTGGGTTTGGTGGGCTATGTCCTTCAAATGTTCCTATAACCATCATGTGATCTTCTACTATATGGAGGTGATATCATGTTTAGAGAGTTTGCCATTAACTAACAAGCCAGATAGTCGAAGTTTCTGATCTGATGCCTCGGAGATATGTCGATTTTATATTTGTAATGACGGTAATTACGATGATTGGATTTCCCCACCAAGTATTTGGCTGTAACTTCTATTTTACTTTTTTATATTCTGTATTTTGTGTTCTTCATCCCCTCTTCCCCTTTTCACCTTTATATTCCTCTTTTACTTTTACTGTACTGATTGTAGTGAATAAAATAATAATAATTTAATAATGTGTTATGTAAATTTTTATATATAGTATTTTTTTTACATAAAATCAAAATCAATTTCTTAAAATCAAGTCTAACGTGTGATTGGACAGTAATGAGGATCCCGCCCACCGAGGAACCAGATAATACACAATTATTTTCATAATTCTGATGACGGTAATTACGATGATTGGCGTGTGTTTCCTCACCAAGTATTTGGATGTAACTTTGATTTTGATTTTTTGCATTCTGTATTTTGTGTTCTTTTTCCCCCTTATATTCCCTTTACTTTAACTGTACTGATTGTATTGTATTGAATTGAATAAAAAAAAATTATTTAACAATGTGTTATGCAAATTTTTGTAGGTAGTAATTTTTAAACATTACATATCAATGTCTTTTTGAGAATAGGAAAAGAAACAAACGGTTTGCAATCGATCACAATGTGTGGTAGTGCGCTAGATCGATGGTTGATGCGTGTACGGCCTTAGAAAAAATGTGTCTACTCAACAGGTAAAACAACACACCTCATTTTAAGGCTGACATTTCCTTATATAATATTGAGACCAATCAGGATCCAAAAATATTACATTTTTTCCCAAATAACCCAATTCTTAAAATCAAGTCTTACTTGTGATTGGACAGTAATGAGGATCCCGCCCACAGAGGAATTAGATAATACAAAATTATTTTCATAATTGTAATGAGGATAATTACAATGATTGATACCCGCCAAGTATTTGGCTGTAACTTCTAATTTTCTTTTTTATATTCTGCATTTTGGGTTCTTCATCCCCTCTTCCTTTTGACCCTTATATTCCTCTTTTACTTTTACTGTACTGATTGGATTGTATTGAATAAAAAAAAATAATTTAACAATGTGTTATGTAAATTTTTGTAGGTAGTAATTTTTAAATATTACATATCAATGTCTTTTTGAGAATAGGAAAAGAAACAAATGGTTTTCAATCGATTACACTGTGTGCTAGTACGCTAGATCGATGGTTAATGCGTGTACGGCCTAAGAAGAAATGTGTCTACTCAACAGGTAAAACAAAACACCTAATTTTGACAGCTGAAAGAAGGCTGATCGTTCCTAATATAATATTGAGACCAATATTCCACCCATCCAGGATCCAAACATATTAAAACTTTTAACAAAATAACCCAATTCTTAAAACCAAGTCTGACATGTAATTGGACAGTAATGAGGATCCCGCCCACCGAGGAACCAGATAATACAAAATTATTTTCATAATTGTAATGACGATAATTACGATGATTTATACCCCTAAGTATTTGGCTGTTACTTCGATTTATATATTTTTTGTATTCTGTATTTTGTGTGGTTTTTCCCTCCTTATATTCCCCGTATTTTTACTTTATCTGTACTGGTTGTATTGAATAAAATGTTTTTTTTAATAATGTGTTATTTAAATTTTTATATGTAGTAATTTTTTAAACATTACATATCAATGTCTTTTTGAGAATAGGAAAAGAAACAAACAGTTTTCAATTGATCACACTGTCTGGTAGTACGCTAGATCGATGGTTGATGCGTGTACGGCCTTAGAGGAAATGTGTCTACTCAACAGGTAAATCAAAACACCTCTTTTTGAGGCTGGTATTGCCTTATATAATATTGAGACCAATGTCCCGCCCATCCAGGATCCAAACATATTAAACCTTTTAACAAAATAACCCAATTCTTAAAATCAAGACTTATGTGTGATTGGACAGTAATGAGGATCCCGCCCACCGAGGAACCAGATAATACACAATTATTTTCATAATTCTGATGACGGTAATTACGATTGACGTGTGTTTCCTCACCAAGTATTTGGCTGTAACTTTGATTATGATTTTTTGCATTCTGTATTTTGTGTTCTTTTTCCCCTTATATTTCCCTTTTTTTTTACTTTAACTGTACTGACTGTATTGTATTGTATTGAATAAAAAATAATAATTTAATAAGGTATTATGTAAATTTTTATATGTAGTAATTTTTTAAACATTACATATCAATGTCTTTTTGAGAACAGGAAAAGAAACAAACGGTATTCAATCGATTACACTGTGTGCTAGTACGCTAGATCCATGGTTGATGCGTGTATGGCCTTAGAAGAAATGTGTCTACTCAACAGGTAAAACAAAACACCTCATTTTGACAGCTAAAAGAAGGCTGACATTTCCTTATATAATATTGAGACCAATATCCCGCCCCATCCAGGATCCAAACATATTAAAACTTTTAACAAAATAATCCAATTCTTAAAATCAAGTCTTACATGTGATTGGAGAGTAATGAGGATCCCGCCCACTTAGTAACCAGATAATACACAATTATTTTCATAATTGCAATGAGGATAATTACGATGATTGATACCCATCAAGTATTTGGCTGTAACTTTGATTTTTATTTTTTGCATTCTGTATTTTGCGTTCTTTTTCCCCCTTATATTCCCCGTATTTTTACTTTAACTGTACTGATTGTATAGATTGTATAGGAGCGAAATGTACTGATTGTGTTGAATAAAAAAAATAATTTAATAATGTGTTATGTACATTTGTATAGGTAGTAATTTTTTAAACATTACATATCAATGTCTTTTTGAGAATAGGAAAAGAAACAAACGGTTTGCAATCAATCACACTGTGTGGTAGTGCGCTAGATCCATGGTAGATGCGTGTACGGCCTTAGAGGAAATGTGTCTACTAATGCTTATATTTCCTTATAGAATATTGAGACCAATGTCCCGCCCATCCAGGATCCAAACATATTAAAACTTTTAACAAAATAACCTAATTCTTAATATCAAGACTTACATGTGATTGGACAGTAATGAGGATCCCGCCCACAGAGGAACCAGATAATACACAATTCTTTAGATAATTGTGATGCCGGTAATTACGATGATTGGCGTGTTTCCCCCACCAAGTATTTGGCTGTAACTTCTGTATTTTGTCTTCTTCATCCCCTTTTCACCCTTATATTCCTCTTTTACATTTACTGTACTGATTGTATTGAATAAAATAATAACAATTTAATAATGTGTTATGTAAATTTTTATATGTAATATTTTTTTTACATAAAAATCATAATCAATTTCTTAAAATCAAGTCTAACGTGTGATTGGACAGTAATAAGGATCCCGCCCACCGAGGAACCAGATAATACACAATTATTTTCATAATTCTGATGACGGTAATTACGATGATTGACGCGTGTTTCCTCACCAAGTATTTGGCTGTAACTTTGATTTTGATTTTTTGCATTCTGTATTTTGTGTTCTTTTTCCCCCTTATATTCCCTTTACTTTAACTGTACTGATTGTATTGTATTGAATTGAATAAAAAAAATAATTTAACAATGTGTTATGTAAATTTTTGTAGGTAGTAATTTTTAAACATTACATATCAATGACTTTTTGAGAATAGGAAAAGAAACAAACGGTTTTCAATCGATCACAATGTGTGGTAGTACGCTAGATCGATGGTTAATGCGTGTACGGCCTTAGAAAAAATGTGTCTACTCAACAGGTAAAACAAAACACCTCATTTTGAAGATTGAGGACCATGTCCTGTCCAACCAGGATCCTAAAATATAAAATTTTCACAAAATTATACATTTCTTAAAATCAAGTCTTACATGTGATTGACCAGTAATGAGGATCCCGCGCGGCCACAGAGGAACCAGATAATACACAATTATTTTTCATTTCATTGTAATGACGGTAATTACGATGATTGACGTGTATTTACCCACCAAGTATTTGGCTGTAACTTCTTTTTGTCTTTTTTGTATTCTTTTTGTATTTTGTGTTCTTCATCCCCTCTTCCCCTTTTAATCCTTATATTCCCCTTTTTTTTACTTTAACTGTCCTGATTGTATTGAAGTATAAAAATGTATGTAATCATTTTTTTATGTTAATTTATATATGTAGTAATTTTTTAAACATTACTTATCAATGTCTTTTTGAGAATAGGAAAATAAATGTTCATTTTTCAATTGATCACACTGTGTGGTAGTACGCTAGATCAATGTGGTAGATGTGAAAAGTTGATGTGTGTATGGACTTAGAAGAAATGTGTCTACACTACAGGTAAAGCAACTCATTTTGACAGCTAAAAGAAGGATGATATTTCCTTATATAATATTGAGACCAATATCCCGCCCCATCCAGGATCCAAACATTAAAACTTTTAACAAAATAACCCAATTATTTTCATAATTGTAATGACGATAATTAAAATTTTTGATACCCACCAAGTATTTGGCTGTAACTTCAATTTTTCCTTCCTTGTATTCTGTATTATTTTCACACTTATATCCCCTTTTTTTACTGGTACTGTACTTATTGTATTGAAGTAAAAAAAAAATATATATATTTTATAAGTTTGTATATGTAGTATTTTTAACTTTTTAACTTTTACATTATTACATATTAATGTCTTTTTGAGTTTTTGAGAATAGGTAAAGAAACGATCGGTTTTCAAATCGCTCACACTGTGTGGTAGTACGCTAGATCAATGGTAGATGTGAATGGTAGAAGTTGATGTGTGTATGGCCTTAGAAGAAATGTGTCTACTCAACAGGTAAAACAACACAACTAAATTTGACAACTAAAAAATGGCTGAAGATTGAGGACCATATCCCACCCATCCAGGATCCAAAAATATGACATTTTCACCAAATAATACATTTCTTAAAATCAAGTCTTACATGTGATTAAAGAGTAATGAGGATCCCACCCACCAAGCAACCAGATAATACCAAATCCTTTTACATTATTGTAATGACTGTCAGTGATTTATAAAAGGCAGCTTATAAATCTTTAGGAACCATTAAAAAAAAACTAGCAACAGGGAAAGATTTTCGTTCCTAGAGATGTGATGTTTTATTTCACCTCACAATTCTATCGGTAACACAAGTCATCTAGTCATAGTCAGAGTAACATTGTGCAGACAATAAAGCAGGGCAAGCAATTATGCAAAATATATGATTTATTTACATACACAGAATGATAAAAACACTGAAAATTAATTGACCTGAATAAACAATGACATGAAATGTAACACCAGAAAACTACCACTAGGTGTCTCCAACACACCTATACACGGTAATATTACACCCGCTACACACTGGAGTTCGTGGAATGCGATTAGGAAAAACACACACTGGCTACACCACAGGCAAAGTGTAATATGGATGTCACTTCTACAGAACTATGCCAAGATTCTCAGATAGGAAGATAATTTCTCCAACTACAAATTACTGATGTGATAACGACTAGGGGTGATAAATCCCAACAGAGTTTGTACTCTGAACTTATAGATAACGTATTTAATTGACAATGTGCACTTTTATCAAGAAAACTCATTTATCATAAGTTATCCTAATTGTTATTTCTGCAAAGAGGCAGACGTAGACTAGGTATCACCTCAGTGTTTCCTTTGGACATATAAAGGTAAAATATTCCTTAAAAAGAATCAGGATCACTTTGTAAAGGGCAGATGTCTGCTATGGCTTGATGGAAACGAGTTTCCTTTCTGTTGTTCCTCTCTCTTTCTCCTTATTTCCTTCTTTCTTTTCTCTACCCTGTGCATAACTTTGAGTAAAAAAGTTTATCTAAAGCACAAGCCTACTCCTCTCAGAATTATCCAATTACCTTTATGCAAAGGGTGTGTCTTAGATAAAATGTAGGCAGGCCTTCAGCTAAGACATCATGATTAACCTCTTCTTAGCTGAAGCTACTACTGAATGGCAGTATCGCTCAACTAATGAATACCTTAATAAACATAATTAAAACTGACACATTTACTACCAGGACACAGACAACTAGGTGCCTTTTTAGACATTCTCACCCATGTATTCATACCCAGACAAGTATACAATGGATATCAATGCTTATAGTAACACAAATATAATTTAGGTGACAACACAGATCATTTTCGTTCAAAGATGTACCAGGGACTGACTCCATCTCCTGCTATGTGAGAATGAAGAGGCCCACGTTTGAATTAGACTTTTCCTGAACGAAACTCAGCTTCGCTCTGTGTTGACCTTTATACAGTAGTGATGCAAAAATCCAGAAATAGTATAACTATGGCTTCTAAATACATGCCGTTAAATAAATAATACGAAGAAAATATAATTAATGTATAATTAATGTAAAATATAATCAACGCTATACCCCATATGGAAATGCCTGACATGACGGTACGATAATTCATTTTTGTATTCTGTATTCTTTTTGCCACTTATATTTCCCTTATATTATTTTAACTGTACTAATTGTATTGAATAAAAAGAAATGTATTGAATAATTTTTATGTAACTTTTTATATGTAGTAATTTTTAAACATTACATATCAATGTCTTTTTGAGCATAGAAAAAGGAAACGAACGGTTTGCAATTGATCACACTGGGTGGTAGTACGCTAGATCGATGGTTGATGCGTGTACGGCCTTAGAAAAAATGCGTCTACTCAACAGGTAAAACACTACACCTCATTTTGACAGCTAAAAGAAGGCTGAAGATTGAGGACCATGTCCCGCCCACCCAGGAGCCAAACATATTAAAACTTTTAACAAAATAACCCAATTCTTAAAATCAAGTCTTACATGTGATTGGACAGTAATGAGGATCCCGCCCACTAAGTAACCAGATAATACCAAATTTTTCGGATAATTGTAATGAGGATAATTACAATGATTGATACCCACCAAGTATCTGGCTGTAACTTTGATTTTTATTTTTAGTATTCTGTATTCTTTTTCCTCCTTATATTCCCTTTTTTTTTACTTTAACTGTACTGATTGTATTAAATATATAAAAAAATAATTTAATGTGTTATGTAAATTTTAATATGTAGTAATCTTTTAAATATTACATACCAATGTCTTTTTGAGAATAGGAAAAAAAACAAACGATTTTCAATCGATCACACTGTGTGGTAGTACGCTAGATCGATGGTTGATGCGTGTACGGCCTTAGAAGAAATGTGTCTACACAACAGGAAAAACAACACACCTCATTTTGAGGCTGACATTTCCTTATAGAATATTAAGGACCATGTCCTGCCCATCCAGGATCCAAACATATTAAAACTTTTAACAAAATAACCCCATTCTTAAAATCAAGACTTATGTGTGATTGGACAGTAATGAGGATCCCGCCCACTGAGGAACCAGATAATACAAAATTATTTTCATAATTGTAATGACGATATTTAAGATGATTGATACCCGCCAAGTATTTGGCTCTAACTTTGATTTTATTTTTTGTATTCTGTATTTTGTGTTCTTTTTTCTCCTTATACAGTATTTCCCTTTTTTAATTTATCTGTTCTGATTGTATTGTATTAAAATATAAGGAAAACAAATTGAATAATTTTTTATGTAAATTTTTATTATTAAATATCAATGTCTTTTTGAGAATAGGAAAAGAAACGAGCGGTTTACATCGATCACACTGCGTGGTAGTACGCTATATCGATGGTTGATGCGTGTACGGCCTTAGAAGAAATGTGTCTACTCAACAGGTAAAACAAAACACCTCATTTTGACAAAAAAAAATAAAGGCTGAAATATCCTTGGGCAGTATTGAGGACCATGTCCCACCCAAGGATCAAACATTTTATTTTTTAACAAAAAAATTAATTCTTAAAACCAAGTCTTATATGTGATTGAACATGAAAAAGAGGATCCCACCCACCGTGGAACCACATAATACCCAATTCACATTGTATATTGTGATGACGGTAATAACAATGATTGACACCCACCTAGTATTTGGCTGTAACTTCAATTTTTCTTTTTTGTATTCTGTAGTTTTCCCCTTATATTTCCCTTTTTACTTTAATTGTACTGATTGTATTGAAGTATAAAACAATTTAGATATAATATTTTTTAAATTGTATTCATTTTTATATGTAGTAATTTTTTAAACATTACATATCAATGTCCTTGTGAGCATAGGAAAAGAAACGGACGGTTTTCAATTGATTGCACTGTGTGGTAGTACGCTAGATTGATGGTTGATACGTGTACGGCCTTAGAAGAAATGTGTCTACTCAACAGGTAAAACACACCTAATTTTTGACAGCTAAAAGAAGGCTGACATTTCCATATATAACATTGAGACCAATATCCCGCCCATCCAGGATCCAAACATATTAAAACTTTTAACAAAATAATCCAATTCTTAAAATCAAGTGAGGAGGATCCCGCCTACCGAGGAATCAGATAATACAAAAAAAATTTGATATTTGTGATGACGGTAATTACGATGATTGGCGTGTTTCCTCACTAAGTATTTGGCTGTAACTTCGATTTTTATTTTTTGCATTCTGTTCTTTGAGTTCTTTTTCCCCCTTTCATTTCCCTTTGTTACTTTACCTGTACTGATTGTATTGTATTGAATAAAACCAAAAATTATTTAATAATATATTATGTAAATTTTTATATGTAGTAATTAAAAAAAAAATAGGAAAAGAAACAAACGGTTTTCAATCGATCGCACTGTGTGCTAGTACGCTAGATCGATGGTTGATGCGTGTACGGCCTTAGAAGAAATGTGTCTACACAACAGGAAAAACAACACACCTCATTTTGAGGCTGACATTTCCTTATAGAATATTAAGGACCATGTCCTGCCCATCCAGGATCCAAACATATTAAAACTGTTTAACTGTTCTGATTGTATTGTATTGAAATATAAAGAAAACGAATTGAATCATTTTTTATGTTAATTTTTATTATTAAATATCAATGTCTTTTTGAGAATAGGAAAAGAAACGAACGGTTTACATCAATGGTAGTACGCTATATCGATGGTTGATGCGTGTACGGCCTTAGAAGAAATGTGTCTACTCAACAGGTTAAACAAAACACCTCCTTTTGACAGCTAAAAAAAAAAGGCCCGCCCACAAGGATCAAAAAAATTTATTTTTTGTTAACAAAAAAATTAATTCTTAAAACCAAGTCTTACATGTGATTGGACATGAAAGAGGATCCCATCCGCCGAGGAACCAGATAATACACAATTTACATTGTATATTGTGATCACGGTAATAACAATGATTGACACCCACCAAGTATTTGGCTGTAACTTCGATTTTTCTTTTTTGTATTCTGTATTTTGTGTAGTTTCCCCCTTATATTTCCCTTTTTACTTTAACTGTACTGATTGTATTGAAGTATAAAACAATTTAGATCTAATATTTTTTACATTTTATTCATTTTTATATGTAGTAATTTTTATAAAACATTACATATCAATTTCTTATTGAGAATAGGAAAAGAAACCAAGGATTCTCAATTGATCACACTGTGTGGTAGTACGCTAGATCAATGTGGTAGATATGAAAAGTTGATGTGTGTATGGCCTTAGAAGAAATGTGTCTACTCAACAGGTAAACCAACACACCAAATCAATGCAAAAATTTCCTTGGACAGTACTGAGGACCATGTCCCGTCCAGGCAGGATCCAAAAATATGAACTGTTTTACAAAATAACCCAATTCTAAAAAACAAGTTTTACTTGTGATTGGACATGAAGGAGGATCCCGTCCACCGAGGAACCAGATAATACCCAATTCTTATTGTATATTGTAATGACGGTAATTACGATGTGTGACGTGTGTTTCCCTCACCAAGTATTTGGCTGTAACTTTTTTCCTTTTTATATTGTGTATTTTGTGTTCTTCACCCCCTTTCCCTTTTCACCACTATATTGCTCTTTTTTCTTTCACTGTACTTATCATATTAAAATATAACATTTGTTTTTTAAAAGATAGCTGAAGGCGGATATGACCAGTGACACAAATGTAGAATATGACTCGTTCAACCAGGGATAGAATGAAGTCTGATACATCTTCTCAATGACCAAATATCTAGACCAATTCTTGGTGTAAATACATTTTATTACATAAAGTCTAAAAGTAACAAGGTCTAGCTATGTCCCACTAAACCAGGTACCACAAAAATCAATTTTTCTTTAACAAAAAAATATATATGTTTATGTATTTTTTGACCATAAAGTCACACTTCATCCCCACCCGCGTCTTACAATTCATAAAAAGGAATTCTAAGCTGACATGGACATTAATGAGACCCAGGACCCCTCTCATCCAGACACTACAAATACACAATTTCCATTAAAAAAAAAAAAAAAAAACTAAAGAAAACAAAAATACAATATTACCAGGCTGAGATGTTGGTGGACATCACTGAGGAGTGGGAGCCCCTCTTAACCAATTACTACAAAATACACATCCCGGTTAAATGTTCCTACGACCCATTGTAGATCTTTTATACCATGTTCAAGGGGTTCAAAGTCAGCTCGTCAATATCTTGAAGTTTCATTAACCAGAAATTACCAAATTTTGTATTAAAATAAAAAAAGTCTGACACCACTTCTGCCATCAAAAAGGACTGTGTCCCAGTCAACGAGCATCCAAGAGACTCAATTTAAAAAAAATTGTATCTTGGCTGACATAAATATTGATGAGAACTAGGACCCCCTCTCTTTACAAAAAAATCAATTCAATTTTAAATAAAATAAAAAAAATGATGAAATGATCTTACAATGGACTCCATCCCAGTAAAATGTTCCTACGACCCTTCATAGATCTTCAACAATGTTGGTGCAATTAAGGGGGTTCAAAGTCTACTAGTCAATGTTTTGAGATCATCTCTAGTCCCATTGACCAGAATCTACCAAACTTCCAAAACATACTAAAATGTCTGTGGACATTACTGTGAGTTATTTATATTTAAATATATAGAGAACCAGATAATATTGGAGGGTAACTCTAATCACTGTCACCATCCAAAAAGAATATAGTAATATGGATGTGTGGGAGGCTTGTGTGGCACGGCCGCACTTGGAGAACTCCCAGGCTTGGAATCAATTACTCGTACCGCAAGGCAGCCTTCTATACCTTGTTTCCATCCATCTCTAACAGTGTCCACAATACTAAGTGTCCAGTTGTGGTCTCATCCTTAACACACCACTCCAGCCCCTACCACCAACGGTGGGTGGCTTTGATGCTGCATGGTTCGAATTGATCCCCAGTCCTGCAGAAGCGCACATTCGTGCCCCCTGAACCAGACAATCACCTCTCCCCATACCAAGGAGTGGGACCTCTCAATAACACAAAGATCCACACACATTCTAGGGTGCATCGGCCTGAAGAAGCCCTATCGGCAAAACATGTTGCCATACATGCACCTCATATAAACCATCATCGACTATTGCTCATATTTTCTGTGTATGGATTTGCGTGTTATAAAAAAGTATGTGTTATGGGCAACTTTACAATACACTAAAGTGTGTTGTATCTGTATTGTACAAAAAACAAGGTCTATGCTATACAAGACAAACTGTGTTTTTAAGATAATCACGTGTCGCGACTAACATCTCTTTATGGTAATCCGATCTAGCAAATGTGTATCACTGTTCCATTCAAAGTCCCACGAGGGACCCCCTTTCCATATTACTATTTATATTTAAAGAAAAAAAATCGCTAACTTTATATTAAACAAAAAACGTCTAACACGACTTTGGCCATTGATGTGGACCATGTCCTAGTCACCCACCATCCAAGAGACCCAATTGTTAAAAAAAAATATCTAGGCTGACATGGACTTTAATATATAATTATGAGAAGTAGGACCCCCTCTTGTTACTTAAAATAACCAATTTAAAAAAAATGATGAAATGGTCTTAAAGTAGACTTGTACCACTCATCCAGGTAAAATGTTCCTACGACATTAGTAGATCTTCCGAAGTTTTGTTGATAATACGGTCAGGGGGTTCAAAGTCCGCAATGTTTTGAGATCTCTGGTCCCTTCATCAAAAATTATATTTCAAATATTTTTACTAAGACGTCTGTGGACATTACTGTGGGTTAGGTATCTCTGCAGAAAAAAAAATCCCACATTTTATATATATATATATATAAAAAAAAGACTCCATTAATGTGGACTGTGTCAGAGTCAACCGGCATCCAAGGGACTCAATTAAACAAAAATTCCAGGCTGACATGGATATAAACGAGAACCAGGACCCCCTCCTATCCAGTTACTACAAATACCTAATTTCAACATTCAGCAAAATAAATTAAATGGTCTTTAACATTAATGTAGACTTGTCCCGCTCATCCAGGAAAAATGTTCCTACGATCCTTTGTACATGATTTGGTGACGATACCATGTTCAGGGGGTTCAGCTAGTCAGAATTTTGAGGTCCCATTCACCAGAAATTACATTTTATATAGAAAACAGTTCTGAAATAACTTCTGGCAATAATAAGGACTGTGTCGCAGTCATCCAGCATCCAAGAGAGACAATAAAAAAGATATATATCCAGGCTGATATGGATATTAATGAGAACCAGGACCCCCTCCCATTTCTACAAAATACACAATTTCCACGGAAAAAAAAATTGTCAGTGGACTCCATCCCGCTCATCCAGATAAGATGTTCCTCCAACCCTTGGTAGATATTCAACAATTTTGGCCATCATGTCATGGGTCAGGGGGTTTAAAAGTCAACAAGTCAATGTCTTGAGATCCTCTCTGGTCCCGCTCATCCAGGTAAAATGTTTCTACAATCTCAAGAAAAAAAAAGGTATCTCTCAAGAAAAAAAAATCCCAAATTTTATATTTAAAATAAAAAAAAAGGCCGACACGACTTTGGTCATTAATGTGGACGGTGTGTCCCAGTCATCCGGCATCCAAGGGATTTCATTAAAAAAATATTTAAAAATTCCAGGCTGACATGGATAATAATGAGAACCAGGACCCCCTCTCATACTACAAATAAACAATTTCAATATAAAATAAAAGATGAAATGGTCTTCAATATGAATGTAGACTCATCCCGCTCATCCCGGTAAAATGTTCCTACGATTCTTTGTACATGATTTGGTGAAATGGTAAGGGGGTTCAAAGTCTGCTAGTCAATATTTTGAGGTCCCATTCACCAGAAATTACAATTTATATAGAAAAAAGGTCTGAAATAACTTCTGGCATTAATAAGTGTTCCAGTCACCCAGCATCCAAGAAAGTCAATAAAATATATATATATATATATATATCTCCAGGCTGACATGGGTATTAATGAGAACCAGGACCCTCTCTCGTTCCTACGAAATACCCAATTTCTACATTAAAAGAATTGATGAAATGGTTTTCAAGTGGATTCCATTCCACTCATTCAGGTAAGATGTTCCTACAACCCTTCGTAGATATTCCACAAATTTGGCGATGATGTCATGGGTCAGGGGGTTCAAAGTCAACTAGTCAACTAGTTTCAAAATCATCTCTAGTCCTATTCACCAGAAATTACATTTCAAATTTCTTCTTACTAAAACGTCTGTGGAGATTACTGTGGGTGAGGTGTCTCATTAGTATAAAAAAATCCCAAATTTTATATTTAATAAAAAATAAAAGTCAGGGCATAAATGTGGGTTGTGTCCTAGTCATGTAGCATCCAGGAGAGCCAATTAAAAACAAGATATGCAGGCTGACATGGACATTAATGGGAACCAGGATCCCCTCCTATCCAGTTACTACAAATACACAATTTCACTATAAAAAAAGATGAAATGGTCTTCAACATTAATGTAGACTCGTCCCGCTCATCCAGGTAAGATGTTTCTACGATCCTTTGTACATGATTTGGTGATGATATCATGTTCAGGGGGTTCAAAGTCAGCTAGTCAATATTTTGAGGTGTCATTCACAAAAATTGCAATTTATATAGAAAAAAGGTCTGACATAACTTCTGGCATTAATGTGGACTGTGTTCCAGTCACCCAGCATCCAAGAAAGCCAATAAAGAAGATATAAATAACCAGGCTGACATGGGCATTAATGAGAACCACGACCCCTCTGGTTCCCACAAAATACACAATTTCTACATTTAAAAAAATTGATAAAATGGTCTAAAAGTGGACTCCATTCCACTCATTCAGGAAAAAAGTTCCTACAACCCTTCGTAGATATTCAACAATTTTGGTGATGATGTCATGGTCAGGGGGTTCAAAGTCAACTAGTAAATGTTTTGAGATCATCTCTGATCTTTCAGCAGAAATTTAATTTCAATTTTCTGTTAAATGTCTGCGGCCATTACTGTGGGCGAGGTATCTCAAAAGTAAAACAAAAACCCACATTTTATATTTAAAAATAAATAAATAAAAGTCTGACATAACTTTGGACATTAATGTGGACTGTGTCCTAGTCACCCAGCGTCCAAGAGAGCCAATTAAAACAAGATATTGAGGCTAATATGGACATTAATGAGAACCAGGACCCCTCTCATCCAGTTACTAAAAATACCCGATTTCCCGAATAGAAAAAATGAGGAAATGGTCTTCAACATTAATGTAGACTTGTCCCGCTCATCCAGGTAAGATGTTCCTACCACCCTTCATAGATCTTGTGTTGATGATATGTTCAGGGGGTTAAGAGTCCACTAGTCAATGAGATCCTCTCATTCACCAGAAATTTCATTTCAAAATTGTTTTACTAAGATGTCTGTGGACATTACTGTGGGTGAGGCACCTCATACGTAAAAAAAAAAATATCCAAATTTTATATAAAAAAAATTAATAAAAGTTGGACATAACTTCTGGCATTAATGTGGACGGTGTCCTAGTCATCCAGCATCCAAGAGAGCCAGTTAAGAACAAGATATCCAGGCTGATATGGACATTAATGAGAACCAGGACCCCTTTCTCATTCAGTTACTACAATATACCCCATTTCCATCAGGGCCCTAAAAGCTGTTTTGGAATTACCACAAAAACACAACTTCCGGCATTCGTAAGCACTGTGTTCCAGTAAACCAACATAAAAGAGACTCAATTAAAATATATCTAGGCTGACATAATGAGAACTAGGATCCCCTCTCATCCAGATACTACAAATACACAATTTCAAAATTAAAAAAATATATGAAATGGTCTCGTCCCGCTCCTCCAGGTAAGATGTTCCTACGACCCTTTATAGATCTTTTGGTGATGATATCATGTTCAGGGGGTTCACAGTCAGCTAGTCAATAGTTTGAGGTCCCATTCACCAGAAATGATCACATTTTATATAAAAAATAATCTGACACTTTTGGCATTAATAAGGACTGTGTCCCAGTCATCCGGCATCCAAGAGACTCAAATAAAAAATATTTATATCTAGGCTGACATGGACATTAATGAGGACATGGACGCCCTCGTTGCTAAAATACCCAAATTCAAAATGAAAAAAAATATGAAACGGTCTTGTTGACTCATCCCGCTCATCCAGGTAAGATGTTCCTACGACCCTTCCTAAATCTTTAACAATTTTGGCAATGATGTCATGTTCAGGGGGTTCAACTAGTCAATGTGTTGAGATGCTCTCTGGTCCCATTCACCATAAATGACATCTCAAAATTTTCTGTGGAGATTACTGTGGGTTTGTTACCCCATTAGCAGAAAATTTTATATTTAAAAAATATAAAATATAACATTGGACATTAATGTGGACTGTGTCTTAGTCATGTAGCATCCAAGAGAGACAATAAAAAAAAAATCCAGGCTGACATGGATAAGGACATTATAGAGAACCAGGACCCCCTCAACCAATTCCTACAAATACCCAATTTCAATATTAAAAAAAGAAAAGAAAAAGAAATGGTCTTCTACAGAAATGTAGACGCCTCCCGCTCATCTGGGTAAGATGGTCCTACGCCCCTTCATAGATCTTCAGCAGTTTTGGTGATGATATCATGGGTCAGGGGGTTCATAGTCCACAAGTTAATATTTTTAGATCATCTCTGGTCCCATTCACCATAAATTACTCAAAATCATCTTACTAAGAGGTTTGCGGACATCACTGTGGGTTTGTTACCTCATTAGTAAAAAAGAAATTCCCAAATTTTAGATTTAAAAAAAAATATATAAATATAACTTTATAACTTTGGACATTAATGTGGACTATGTCCTAGTCATGTGGAGACAATAAAAAAAACAATATCCAGGCTGATAAGGACATTAAACAGAACCAGGACCCCCTCAACCAATTCCTACAATATATCCAATTTCAATATTTAAAAAGAAAACCAAATGATGAAAAGGTCTTAATCATTAAGTAGACTCATCCCGCTCATTCAGGTAAAATGTTACTATGACCCTTAGTAGATCTTCAACAATTTTGGTGACGATATCACGTTCAGGGGGGTTCAAAGTCAGCTAGTCAATGTTTCGAGATCATCTCTGGTCCCTTTCACCAGAAATTACATTTCAAAAAATATTTTACTAAGACGTCTGTGGTTATTACTGTGGGTTGTGTGTCTCTCAATGGAAAAAATCCCACATTTTATATTTAAAATGAAAAAGTCTGACACAACTTTGGGCATTACTAAGGACTGTGTCCCAGTCATCCAGCTTCCAAGAGACTCAATGAAAAAACAATATATATCTAGGCTGACATGACATGGACATAATATTGAGAACCAGGACCACCTCTCGTTACTAAGCAAACACAACTTCAAAATTAAAAACATATGATGAAATGGTCTTCAACCAGACCTGTCCCGTTCACCTAGGTAAAATGTTTCTACGACCCTCCAAAGATCTTCAGCAGCTCTGGTGATGATATTAGGGGGTTCAGCCAGCTAGATAATGTTTCGAGATCTCCTCTGGTCCCATCACCAGAAATTACATTTCAAAAAATATTTAACTAAGACGTCTGTGGAGATTACTGATCATTACCGTTTGTGTCTCAAGGAAAAAAATCCTAAATTTTATATTTAAAATAAAAAAGTCTGACACAACTTTGGGCAATAATAAGGACTGTGTCCCAGTCATCCAGCGTCCAGGTGACTCAATGAAAAAAAACCAATATATATCTAGGCTGACATGGACGTGAATATTAATGAGAACCAGGACCCCCTCTCGTTACAAAACAATACACAACTTCAAAATTGAAGAAATGATCTTTAACATTAATGTAGACCTGTCCCGTTCACCTAGGTAAAATGTTCCTATCACCCTCAAAAGATCTTCAGCAGCTCTGGTGATGATATCAGGGGGTTCAACCAGCTAGTTAAAGTTTTGAGATCATCGCTGGTCCCATTCACTAGAAATAACATTTCAAAAAATGTTTAACTAAGACGTCTGTGAACATTACTGTGGGTTGTGTGTCTCTCAAGGAAAAAAAATTACGCAATTTTATATAATAAAAGAAAAAAAAGTTGACACAACTTTGTGCATTACTGTAGACCCGAGACAACCAGAATCCAAGAGACCAATCAATTTAAAAAAAAAATATCTAGGCTGACATGGATATTAATGAGAACGAGGACCCCCTCTCATCCAGTTGCTTAAAAATACCAAACATAAAAATATATGAAAAGGTCTTCTACATTAATGTAGACTTGCCCCACTCATCCAGATAAAGTGTTGACCCTTGGTATGTCTGCTAATCAATGTCCTGAGATCCCCTCTGATCACATTAGGTAGGTATCTTTCAAGGAAAAAAAATTACGTCATTTTATATAGACGTAAGAAAAAAAGATAACACATCTTTGTGTCAGAGTCAACCAGAATCCAAGAGACCAATCAATAAAAAAAATTATCTAGGCTGACATGGATATTAATGAGAACGAGGATCCCCTCTCATCCAGTTACTACAAATACGCAATGTCAACATGAAAATATGATGAGATGGTCTTCAACATTAATGTAGACTCGCCCCACTCATCCTGGTAAATTGTTTCATATGACCCTTGGTAGATCTTGCAGTTTTGGGGTTCTAAGCCTTCTAATCAACGTCCTGAGATCCCCTCTGGTCACATTCACCAGAAATTACAAAATTACTTACAAAACGTAATTGTCTGTGGAGATTACAGTGGGTTAGGTACCGCTCAAGAAAGAAAATCCCAAATGTAGGTCTCTCTCAAGAACAGAAAAAAAAAGTCTGACATGACTCAATTAATGTGGACTGTGCCACAGTTATTCAGCTTCCAAGAGACCCAATTAAAAATATATATTTAAATCCCCAAAAAACGAAATCCTGAATTTTATATTTATAAAAAAATAGAGCTGACATGACTTTGCCCATTAATGGTCTTCAACATTATTGTAGACTCATCCCGCTCATCCAGGAAAAACATTCCTACGACCCATTGTAGATCTTTCAGTGATGATATTATGTTCAGAGGGTTCAAAGTCAGCTAGTCGATATTGTAAGGTTCCATTCACCAAAAATTAGCAAATATTATATATAAAAAAAAATAAGTTCTGCCATTAATAAGGACTGTGTCCCAGTCATCCAGCAATCCCAATTAAAAGTATATAGTACCAGGCTGATATGGACATTATTGAGAACCAGGACCCCTTCTCATTACTACAAATACACAATTTCAAAATAAAAAAAAATGAGGAAATGGTCTTCAACATTAATGTAGACTCGTCCCGCTCATCCAGGTAAAATGTTCCTACCACCCTTCATAGATCTTCAGTAATATCATGTTCAGGGGGGTTCAAAGTCAGCTAGTTTGAGGTCCCATTCACCAGAAATGACCAAATTTTGTATTAAAAAAAAGTGACATAACTTTGGGCATTAATGTGGATTGTGTCCCAGTCAACCAGCGTGGATTGTGTCCCAGTCAACCAGCGTGGATTGTGTCCCAGTCAAGAGACTCAAATAAAAATATATATATGGTGACATGGACTTGGTAAATAAATGAGAACCAGAACCCCCTCTCGTTACTAAAAATACCCAATTTTAAAAATGAAAAAAATGATGAAATGGTCTTCAATATTTATGTGGACTCGCCCCGCTCATCCAGGTAAGATTTTCCAACCACCCTTCAGAGATCTTCAACAGTTTTGATGATTAAATCAATTTCAGGGGGTTCGGTCAGCTAGTCAATGTTTTGAGATCATCGCTAGTCCCGTTCACCAGAAATGACCAAAAATATAATTTTTTTTAACTAAATATCTTTGGACATCACTGTGGGTTGGGTATCTTTCAAGAAAAAAAATCTGTAATTTTATATTTGAAATAAAAAGTCTGACATGACTCATTCAATGTGGATTGTGTCCTAGTCATCCAGCATCCAAGACACATTGATAATGATATGAACTTCGGCCATTAATGGTCTTCAACATTAAGTAAACTCATCCCGCTTATCCAGGTAAAGTGTTCCTATGACCCTTCATAGGTTTAGATCATCTCTAGTCCCGTTCACCAGAAATTACATTTCAAACAGTTTTTACTAAAATGTCTGTGGATATTACTGAGGGTTAGGGACCTAAATACTTTAACACTTTCCATAATTTGGACATTAATGTGGACCATGTCCTAGTCATCCGGCATCCAAGAGAGACAATTAAATATAAATATCTAGTCTGACATGGACTTGGATATTAATGAGAACCAGGACCCCCTGTTGTTGCTAAAAATACCCAAATTCAAAATGATGAAACGGTCTTGTAGACTCCATCCCTCTCATCCAGGTAAGATGTTCCTACAACCCTTCAGATCTTTACCAATGGGGTTTGAGATCATCACCCATTCACCAGAAATTGTATTTCAAACAGTTTTTACTAAGATGTCTGGACATTACTATGGGTTGGGTACCTCTTAAGAAAAACAAATCCATAATTTTATATAAAAAAAAGCCTGACACGACTTTGGACATTAAAAAGCACCGTGTCCCAGTCATCCAGCATCAGAGAGACTCAATCAAAATATATCCAGGCCGACACGGACAGAGAGAACTAGGATCCCCCCTCATCCAGGAACTACAAATACCCAACTTTACCATTAAAAAATTACAAAATGGTCTTCAATATTAATGTAGGACTCATCCCGCTCATCTAGGTAAGATGTTATGACCTTTTGTAGATATTAAGGTATTTTGGTGATGATATCCTGTTCACAGTGAGCTAATCAATGTTTTCAGACGATCCCTCTCATTAAGGAACAAGGAATTAACAAATTTAAAACCGCTTTTTCTAAATTGTGGACAATACTAGGGGTTCTGTACGCCTAGAGGAGAAACTAAATCCCAAATTGTATATTTACAAAAAAAGCTGACATGACTCAATGTAGACTCGTCCCGCCCATCTGCGTAAATTTGTTCCTACCACCCTTTGTAGATATTTTGGTGATAATATCATGTTCAGGGGGTTCACAGTCTGTTAGTCAATGGTTTGAGATCATCTCTGGTCCCATTCACCAGAAAGATGTTCCTACGGTACCACCCTTCGTAGATGTTTTGGTGATGATATGTTCAAAGTCAGTGTCAATGTGTTACGTTTACGTACGTTTACCGAGCAACCAGAAATGACCACATTTTGACGTTTTTTGCAAAATGCTGAATGTGGACATTCCTGGGGATTCTGTATGTCTGAGGTAAAAACAAAACCCCACATTTTATATTAAAAAATGTTTTAAAAAGCTGACAAGACCATAAACGGTCATCAGTATTAATGTAGACTCGTCCCTCTCATCCAGCTAAAATGTTTTGAGATCCTCTCTGGTCCCAATCACCAGAAATTACTTTTGAAAAATTTTTACTAAGACGTCTGTGGACATTACTGTGGGTTAGGCACCTCATGAGTAAAAAAAAATATTTCCAAATTTTATAAGATAAATAAATAAATAGTCTGGGCATTAATGTGGACGGTGTCCTAGTAATCCAGCATCCAAGAGAGCCAATTTAAAACAAGATATCTAGGCTGATATGGACATTAATGAGAACCAGGACCCCGATCATCCAGATACTACAAATACCCAATTTCAACATAAAAAAAATGATGAAATGGTCTTCTACATTAATGTAGACTCATCCAGGTAAAATGTTCCTACGACCCCTTGTAGATCTTTTGGCGACGATATCATGTTCAGGGGGTACACAGTCAGCTAGTCAATACTTTGAGGTCCCATTCACCAGAAATTATCACATTTTAAATAACAAAAGAAAAACTCTGACACAGCTTCTGACATTAATAAGGACGGTGTCCCAGTCATCCAGCGTCCAAGAGAGCCAATATAAATGAAATATATATATCCAGGCTAATATGAACATTAATGAGAACCAGGACCCCCTCTTGTTCCTACAAATACCCAATTTCAACATTAAAAAAAAATGATGAAATGGTCTTCAACATTAATGTGGACTCGTCCCGCTCATCTAGGTAAGATGTTTCTACCACCCTTCATAAATATTTAACAATTTTGGTGATGATACCATGGTCAGGGGGTTCAGTCGGCTAGTCTATTTTGAAGTCCCATTCACCATAAATTACCACATTTTATATATATATAAAAAAAGAGTGTGACACAACTTCAAGCATTAATAGGGACTGTGTCCCAGTCATCCGGCATCCAAGAAATAAAAAGAAAATATATATAGAGGCTGATATAGACATAATTGAGAACCAGGACCCCTCTCGTTCCTACAAAATACCCAATTTCCACATAAAAATAAATTGATGAAATGGTCTTAAAGTGCACTGTATCTGCTCTTCCAGGTAAAATGTTCCTACAACCCTTCGTAGATTTTCAACAGTTTTGGTGATGTCATGTTCAGGGGATTCAAAGTCTACTAGTCAATGTTTTGAGATCATCTCTGGTCCCATTCACCAGAAGTTACTACAAAACTAAATTTTACTAAAATCTCTGTGCACATTACTGTGGGTGAGGTTCCTCTCAAAAAATCCCAAATTGTTTATTTAAAATAATTTTATGTGGACTGTGTCCCAATCATCCAGTGTCCCAGAATTCCCCTCTTCAAGTCAAGTAAAAAATAAAAATAGTTCCCAAATATATATTTAAGGCTGACATGACTCCATTAATGTGGACAGTGTCGCAGTCATCCAGCGTCCAAGAGACAAAAAAAAAAAAAAAGAATTCCTGACATGAACACGAATTTATATTAATGAGAACCCGGATCCCTCTCATCCAGTTCCTACAAACACCCAACTCCAATATTAAATAAATTGAAATGGTCTCGCTGGTGAGGTGACCCTTGGTAGATCTTGTAGTTTTGGGGTTCAAAGTCAATGTTGTGAGGTCACCTCTGGTCCCATTCACCAGGAATGACCAAATTTCAGTTTTTACTAAGACGTCTGTGGAGATCACTGTGGGTTAGGGAACTCTCAAGTAAAAAAAAATAATTCCCAAATTTTATATTTAAGGCCGACATGACTTTGGGCATTAATGTGGACGGTGTCATCCAGCATTCAACAGTCTCAACATAAAACAAAATATCTAGGCTGACATGGACATTAATGAGAACCAGGCCCCCTCTCATCCAGATACTACAAATACACAATTTCTATCAGGAACTAAAATCCCTATTTAGAATATTTTTTAAAATATATAATATTTGCTGATATGTGTGGACATCACTAGGACTGGTACCCCGTTCACTGCTAAATAATATCCAATATCACAATTAAAAAAAGATGAAATGGTCTTCTACGTTTAAGTAGACTCATCCTGCTCACCCAGGTGAGATGTTTCTACGATCCTTGGTAGATCTTCAACAATTTTGGTGATGTCATGGTCAGGGGGTTCACAGTCCGCTAGTCAATGTTTCAACATCATCTCTGGTCCCATTCACCAGAAATGACCACAAATCTAAATGTTTTACTAAAATGTCCGTGGACATTACTGTGGGTTAGGAACCTCTCAAGAAAACAAATCTGTATTTTTATATTTAAATAAATAAAAATAGTCTGACACAACTTCTGTCATTAATGTGGACGGTGTCCCAGTCATCCAGCGTCCAAGAGAGACAAAAACCGGTAAAAATAAAATAATAATTCCTGACATGAACATTAATGAGAACCAGGACCCCCTCTCATCCAGTTACTACAAATACCCGATTTCAATATCTAAAAAAATATGAAATGGTCTCGCCCCGCTCACCCAGGAAAGATGTTCCTATGACCCTTGTTCGATCTTTTAGTTATGGGGTTCACAGTCAGCTAGTCAATGTTGTGACGTCACCTCTGGTCCCAATCACCAGGAATTACCAAATCTCAGTTTTTACTAAGATGTCTGTGGAGATCACTGTGGGTTAGATATCTCTCAAGTAAAAAAAAAAACCCAAATTTATATTTAAGGCCGACATGACTTGATGGTAGATGGTGTCATCCAGCATCCAACAGACTCAACAAAAAACAAAATATCTAGGCTGACATGGACATTAATGAGAACCAGGACCCCCTTCTCGTTACTACAAATACCCAATTTCAATATCAAAAAAATATATGAAATGGTCTTCATCATTAATGTAGCCTCGCCCCGCTCATCCAGGTGAAATGTTCCTCGAACCCTTTGTAAATATTTTGGTGACGATATTATGTCCAAAGTCAGCTAGTCAATGTTGTGAGATCATCTCTCATCAAGGAACCAGAAATGATCACATTTTTAACAGTTTTATCAAAAATGATGAAATGTGGAGATCACTGGGGGTTCTGTGCGTCTAAAGTGAAAACAAAATCCCACATTTTATATATAACAGAAAAAAAGCTGACACGACTTTGGTCCCATTCACCAGGAATTACCAAATTTTAGTTTTTACTAAGATGTCTGTGGAGATCACTGTGGGTTAGGTACGTCGCAAGTAAAAAAATAATCCCCGATTTTATATTTAAGGCCGACATGACTCCATTAATGTGGACGGTGTCCCAGTCATCTGGCGTCCAAGAGACTCAACTTAAAACAAAGATTCCAGGCTGATATGGACATTAATGAGAACCAGGACCCCCTCTCATCCAGATACTACAAACACCCGATTTCAATATTAAAAATATATATATATATGAAATGGTCTTATCCAGGTAAAATGTTCCAAGACCCTTGGTAGATCTTGTGGGGTTTGAAAGTCAATGTTGTGAGGTCACCACTGGTCCCATTCACCAGGAATTACCAAATCTCAGTTTTAACAAAAATATCTGCGGAGATCACTGTGGGTTAGCTACCTCTCAAGGTAAAAAACTAATAATTCCCAAATTTTATATTTAAGGCCGACATGACTTTGATCATTATTGTGGACGGTGTCCCAGTCATCCGGCATCCAAGAGAGACTGACAGACATTAATGAGAACCAGGATCCCCTCTCATCCAGTTACTACAAGATAACCAATTTATACCAAAAACCCTATTTAGTATATTTTTGAAAGATCTATAATATTAGCCAGCTGTGTGTGTGGACATTGCTAGGACTGGGACCCCCTCTCACTGCTAAAATAATACCCAATATCAAAATTTTAAAAATGATGAAATGGTCTTCTACATTTAAGTAGACTCATCCCGCTCATCCAGGTAAAATGTTTCTACGATCCTTGGTAGATCTTCAACAATTTTGGTGATGATGTCATGTTCAGGGGGTTCACAGTCAGCTAGTCAATATTTCAAGATCATCTCTGGTCCCATTACCAGAAGTGACCACAAATCAAAAATGTCTGTGGACATCACTGTGGTTAGGTATCTCTCAAGTAAAAACAAGAATTCCCAAATTTTATATTTAAGGCTGACACATTAATGTGGACGGTGTCCCAGTCATCCGGCGTCCAAGAGAGACAATAAAAAAATAAATTCTAGGCTGACATTAATGAGAACCAGGACCCCCTCTCATCCAGATATTACAAACAGACAATATCCATCAGGGGCTAAAATCCCTATTTTAAATATTTCTGAAACTGCTAAAAAAAATACCCAATATCGAAATGAAAAAGATGAAAATGGTCTTCTACATAATGTAGACTCGTCCTGCTCATCCACGTAAGATGTTCCTACGACCCTTGTTAGCTCTTCAACAATTTTGGTGATGATGTCATGTTCAGGGGGTTCAGTCAGCTAGTCAATGTTTCAAGATTATCTCTGGTCCCATTCACCAGAAGTGACAACTAATCAAAATGTCTGTGGAGATCACTGTGGGTTAGGTGCGTCTCAAGTACAAAAAAATCCCAAATGTTATATTTCAGGCTGACAGGACTCCATTAATGTGGATGGTGTCCCAGTCATCCGGCGTCTAAGAGAGACAATAAAAACAAAATATCCAGGCTGACATGGACATTAATGAGAACCAGGACCCCCTCTCATCCAGTTACTACAAATACACAATTTTTTTCAGGAACTAAAATCCCTATTTAGAATATTTTTGAAAGATATATATATTTGCCGGCTGTGTGTGTGGACATTACTAGGACTGGGACCCCCTCTTACTGCTAAATAACACCCAATATCACAATAACAAAAATGAGGAAAGTAATGTAGATTCGTCCCGCTCATCCAGGTAAAATGTTCCTACCACCCTCCATCGATCTTCAACAGTTTTGGTGATATCATGGTCAGGGGGTTTACAGTCAGCTAGTCAATAGTTCCTGATCATCTTTGTTCCCATTCCCATCAAAATAAAAAAATATCTGTGGACATCACTGTGGGTTAGGTATCTCTCAAGCCAAAAAATTCCCAAATGTTATATTTAAGGCTGACATGACTTTGAACATTAAAGTGCACGGTGTCCCAGTCATCCGGCATCCAAGAAAGACAATTAAAAAAATTCTAGGCTGACACGGACAATAATGAGAACCAGACCCCCTCTCGTTACTACAAACACCCAACTTCAATATTAAAAAAAATATATGAAATGGTCTAATGTAGAAGAGTCTAATGTAGACTCGCTCCGCTCATCCAGGTGAAATGCTCCTCGAACCCTCTGTAAATCTTTTGGTGATGATATCATGTTCAAAGTCGGCTAGTCAATGTTTTGAAATCATCTCTCAACAAGGAACCAGAAATGACCAATTATTGAAGTTCTTTCTAAAATGGTGATATGTGAAGATTACTGCGGGTTCTGTGTGTCTAAAGCAAAAACAACATCCCACATTTAAAAAAAAGCCGACATGACTTTGGCCATAAATTGTCTTCAACATTAATGTAGACTCGCCCCGCTCATCCGGGTAAAGTGTTCCTACCACCCTTCATAAATGGGTTTGAGATCATCGCTAATTCCATTCAGCAGAAATTACATTTCAGTTTTTACTAAGATGTCTGCGGACATTACTGTGGGTTAGGTACTTCTCAAGTAAAAAAAATCCATCATTTTATATTATTATTGTATTACAACTTTGGTCATTAATATGGATTGTGTCCCAGTCATCCAGCGTCCAAGAGACTCAATTTAAAAAAAAAATCCTGACATGGATATGAATTTATATTAATGAGAACCAGGATCCCCTCTCACCCAGTTCCTACAAACACCCCATTTCAATATAAAAAAAAATTAAATGGTCTCTTCCCACTGATCCAGGTAAGATGTTCCTACGACCCTTGGTAGATCTTGTAGTTTTGGGGGTTCAAAGTCTACTAGTCAGTGTTGTGAGGACACCACTGGTCCCAATCACCAGGAATTACCAAATCTCAGTTTTTACTAAGACTTAATATGTGAACATCACTGTGGGTTAGGTATCTCTCAAGTAAAAACAAAATCCCACATTTTATATATCCAGGCTGACATGGACATTAATGAAAACCAGGACCCCCTCTCATCCAGTTACTACAAATACCCAATTTCTATCAGGGACCTAAAATACCTATTTAGAATATTTATGAAAAATATATATTAGCCGGCTGTGTGTGGACATTACTAGGACTGGGACCCCTCTCACTGCTAAATAATACTCAATATCACAATTTAATTAAATGGTCGTCAACATTAACGTAGCCTCGTCCCGCTCATCCCGGTAACATGTTCCTATGACCCTTCGTAAATCTTCAACAGTTTTGATGATGATGTCACGTTCAGGGGGTTCAAAGTCAGCTAGTCAATGTTTCAAGATCATCTCTGGTCCCTTCACCAGAAGTGACCACAAATCAAAATGTCTGTGGAGATCACTGTGAGAGTTAGGTATCTCTCAAGTCAAGAAAAACATTCCCAAATTTAATATTTAAAGCTGACAGGACTTTGGTCATTAATGGTCCCGTTCACCAGGAATTACCAAATTTCAGTTTTAACTAAAATATCTGTGGAGATCACTGTGGATTAGGTATCTCTCAAGTTAAAAAATTATAATTCCCAAATATGTATTAAAAGCTGACATGACTTCTGGCAATAATGTGGACGGGTGTCCCAGTCATCCGGCATCCAAGAGAGACAATTACAAAAACAATCTAGGCTGACACGGACATTAATGAGAACAAGGACCCCCTCTCATCCAGTAACTACAAATACACAATTTCTACCAAAATCCAGATTTAGAATATTTTTTAAAAATATATATATATTAGCCGGCTGTGTGTGTGGACATTACTAGGACTGGGGGCCCCGCTCACTGCTAAGATAATACCCAATATCACAATAACAAAATGATGAAATGGTCTTCTACAGTAATGTAGACTCGTCCCACTCATCCTGGTAAGATGTTCCTACGATCCTTCATAGATCTTCAACAGTTTTGGTGATGAGATCATGTTCAGGGGATTCAAAGTCAGCTAGTCAATGTTTCAAGATCATCTCTGGTCCCATTCACCAGAAATGACGACAAATCAAAAATGTCTGTGGAGATCACTGTGGGTTAGTTATCTCTCAAGTACAAATAATTCCAATTTATATTTAAGTCTGACACGAAATTGGACATTAATGTGGACGGTGCCCCAGTCATCCGGTGTCCAAGAAAGACAATTAAAATTCTAGGCTGACATAGACATTAATCAGAACCAGGACCCCCTCTCGTTACTACAAACACCCAATTTCAATATAAAAAATATATGAAATGGTCTTTCAGTTTTAACTAAAATGTCTGTGGAGATCACTGTGGGTTAGGTACGTCTCAACTCAAAAAAAAAATTAATC
>JAHGUE010000028.1:83547-94950 GCA_036250615.1 Ptychadena robeensis | reverse complement strand
AGGCAACACGTCACAGGAAGCAGTGATCTGCTTTGAAATTCCCATAGAAGATCACTGAACACCCCCAGTGGCCACCCACAATATTGCACCCCCAGTTTCATGTGTTGCCTTTAGTGAACCAGGAAGTGAGGAGAGCTGTGGGGTAATCTTTTTAAAATGGTCATTACAGGAAAGTTTTTGCGTTTTTTTTACTGCATTCCTCCCTATTTTTGGCACTTCTAGTGCCATTCATAAAAACATAGATTCCTAGTGGTAGGTCCACTTTAAATAAAAAAACAACTACAGGGATTTTTAGTTCCTTGAGATGTGACAATATTCCACCTCACAAAAATTCTATGGGTAACATAGTTATATTGCGCAGACAATAAAGCAGGGCAAGCAATTATGCAAAATATACATAATTTATTTACATACATAGAATAATAAAAGCACTGAAAAGCAATTGAAGCTAATAAACAATAATATGAAGTGTAACGCCAGAAAACCACCACACGGTGTCTCCAACCGACCTGTGCAAGGTGATATTATACCCACTACACAATGGAATTCATGGAATGCAGTTAGAAAAAACACACTAGCTACACACAGGCAAAACGTAATATGGATGTCACTTCTACAAAACTATGCCAAGATTCTCAGATAGGAAGATAATTTCTCCAACTACAAATTAATGATGTGATACCGACTAGGGATCATAAATCCCTACAGAGGTTTTACTCTGAACTTATAGATAACTTATTTAACTTATAATGTGCACTTTTATCAAGCAAACTTGGTTATCATAAGTTATCCTAACTTTAATCTCTGCAAAGAGGCCGACGTAAACTAGGTATCACCTCAGTGTTTGCTTTGGGGATATAAAGGTAAAATATTCCTTACAAAGAATGAGGATCGCTTTGTAGAAGGAAGGCGTCTGTTATGGCTTAATGAGAATAGCGTTTCCTTCTGTTTTTCCACTCTTTCTCCCTTTTTTCCTTTTCTTTTCCACTTTTTCCCTCTTCTCTACCCCGTGCATAATTTTAAGTAATAAAGTTTATATAAAACACATGCCTACTGCTCTCAGAATTCTCCAATTACCTTCAAGCAAAGGGGTGTGTCTTAGATAAAAGGTAGGCAGCTAAGATGTCATGATTAACCTCTTCTTAGCTGAAGCAAGCTGAATGCCATATAGCGCTTCGCCACTGGATGACAGTATTGATCAATTAATGAATACCTTAATAAATGTAATTACATCTAAAAAGACCTTTGACCTGAAAGCCATTAAACATGAATGGAGAGAGAAATACTGACACCTTTACTACCAGGACATAGACAACTTGGTCCCTTTTTAGACATTCTCACCCAATGATGTATTCGTACCCAGACAAGTATACAATGGTCATCTATACTTATAGTAACATGAATATAATTTAGGGGACAACTAGTGATGAGCAGCATAGGCAATATTCGAATTCGTGATATTTCGCGAATAATTCTACTAATATTCGATTCTATATTCGGAAATTCGAATATTCGCGGTAATACCATGGATTGCGAAAATCATATTCGCATCGCGAAAATCTTTAAAATGAATGGTCACATGCTTTGTCAATATTCGCAATGCGAATATTATTTTCACAATAGATGGCCAGATTGCGAATATTCGGAATTGCGAATATCCGCCGAGATATTCGAGATATTGGCGAATTCTCAAATTGCCGATATTCGCGAAAAATATTCGGCATTCGAATATTCGAGCTCAACACTAGTGACAACTAGAGATGGTCGAATTTTTCGACTTGGTAACTTTGTGAGCTGATTGCAAAGCCCCTGAACAAGGTATCGTCACCAAAATTGCTGGAGATGTAGAGGAGAGTTGTGGAAACATTTGAAAAAAAAACTCCATTGCTCTAGCACATGGAGTTTTTGCATAAATTAAGTTATAAAATAAAGTCGAAATTCCTATTTTTGGACTTTTTACTTGACTTTTAACTTCATTTGTGCAAAAACTATTTGTGTTAGAGACTTTTTGTTTTGCAGTATACCCCCAACCCTTCTCTACATCTCCAGCAAGTTTGTTGATGATACCATGCACAGGGGCTTTGCAATTAAGTCGAAACCGTCGAAATGGTCGAATTTTTGAACAATAAATTCGACCATCTCTAGTGACAACATAGATAAGCTTCATTTAAAGATGTACCAGGGACTGACTTCATCTCCTGCTATGTGAGAATGAAGGGGCCCACGTTAGACTTTTCCTGAACTAACTTCTTCTGACCTTTATACAGACTTAATATAGTAGTGATACGAAATGGAGAAATATTATAACTATGGCTTCTAACTATATGCCATTAGATACATAATTCTAAAAAAGATAATTAATGAATATAAATGCTATACCCCATATGGAAACGCCTGACAGTATAACAGGATAAATAGTGTTATGAGGCTCTCTCTGAGATTCTGTGCGGTCACTTACCTCTGTAGAGCTGAATATAGACTTTGTGAGATGAATGTTGAATACAACTCCATTATATACCCCATAATGTGCTCCATACGGGGGGCTTCCTGGGGGACGGGTCATTAATTTAATAGAAGTCTCCAGACATATCCCAGGAACCCCCATAATGAGGAGCTGAGTCCATGATCTGATGTACCATCGGAGGGTCCAGATCCATCACCCAGAATGCATCACTTCTCACACTGTATATCATGTCTAATGATCTGGTTTTATCATCTCATTCTACAGCTCAGTGTGGGAGGCCGACCATAAGAAACATGGAGCGTCTTACTGGAGACAAGGAGTATTATAATAAGGGAGAATCAGTGATAATACGGTGTATATCCGGATGTGATGGGCAGACTTATGGGGGGGGGGGAAGTTAGGGGGTGCAAGTTGCAGATCCCAGATGATGTCTTGGTGGTAAAATACAAGTTCTGCTCCCTCCATGGTACAGTGAGGTGTATGGGACGTGTCTGTGTTCCTATTAACCATCAAATCAGGATTATTCCTCCCCACCACTGAGCTGGGGGTCTCCTGTGTTCAGTGAGGTTGGCTGTCCTCCGAACAGGCAGACAGAACAGATTCTGTATTTTTCGTACCATAAAACGCACTTTTTCACCCCCAAAATTAGAGACAAAAAGTGCCTGTGTCTTATGGTCCGAATGCGCGACCCCTGTGGCCGAGTGGCACCAGCTCTCCCGGAACGGAGATTAGCCGGGGAGCTGGAGGAGCTGTCAGATGTGAGATGCCGGCTCTCCCATTTGAACTGTGTAATTGCCTATGCCAGCCCTGAACCGGCATAGGCATGATGTTATAGATGAAGACAGACCCCCCCCCCCCTTCCTCCTGCAGATCAGTGTGAAGTATGACATGTTCAGCTGAGAGTGTACTGCTGCTAGTGACACCTACTGGCTGAATTGGATATTACATCCATTAAATTCTACGCATTAACCCAATTGATGTGAAAACCTATTAAATCTTTTTTTTCTGGTTTTCCTGCCCTAAAAACTGGGCGCGTCTTATGGTCCGATGCTTGAAAATAGTCTGAAAAATACGGTAATTTCTGCAAAAACGACTTATGTGCAATAAGTATATTCGAGTATATACATTGTGTTTCTATTAGTTTTATATTTTTATATTTTAAACATAAAATAGGGATAAAAAGGGGCAATTTAATGGCCTAAGAAATAAAAAACGAACATTTATAATCCCTCCATAGACAGTTCCATCTGCCCTCCCTCCCTCTTGCACTTGAACAAGATTCTCTTCTGTCCTGGAAATTACTTTCAGAAATTCTGTCAGATAGAACTTTATTTCCCGGTTGGGGGGGGGGGGGTGTCCAGACTTTATCTTGCTGCTGTACAGATGTCGGGTGATTGGACCTCCCCCCTCCATAGAGCAGAATGAGCGCTGTGTGTACCCTTATAGTTATCATTGTTGGGGGCGATAATGAATATCAGTAACCAAACGTGTGTGTGAAGCCGTGGAAGATCTCCTCCTTATCATTGTCCCCGGATCACTCATCTTATCCAATCACATTGCAGCTCTGTGCAGGAATCCAGATGGGAGAACACTGACGATGGCTCCAGAGAAAGAATTTTATGATATAGGTGATAAAGTGACAGTGACGTGTCAGAGGGGATATCGGGGGTCCTCACCCACTGTGACATGTCAGCGGTATCGAACCACCATTGAATGGAATCCCCTTCCACAATGTATCGGTGAGTAGTAATCCCCAATATACAGACTGCAGGAGCCAATCAGCTCACTCCATTCTGGTAACTGATAGTATTGTATATTATATGTATGATGTCTGATAGGAGCTGCTGACAATATAACCACAGAGATAACTTTGAAGTGTTATCACCCTACCAAATTCGTCCGCTGTCCCCTTTAATTCTCCTTCCCATAAGGCCCCGGGAATCTTTGGGTAGTAGCCCACTTTTGTATATTAACCAGCAAAATCTAACAAAACTATGCGTTATAGTAAAGCAATGAAATATTTTTTTAACAAATAAATCAAGATACAATAAACATTCAATTACTATTGTCTATGTGAAGATATATCCACATCAATGGTCATACAGATATATATACACATAGACACACATCAAAACACTCCACAATACACGACTACACTACACTAACACAATATTCCAATAACTCCTCCCCAAATCTTCTATATGTTACTCACATACATACACAATAACAATTGCCTTCCTCCTAACTCTAGCCTGACCCTACAGATTACAATACATTAACACAGATACACAGGGAACAATAAATGAAGGGTTTAACTGAAGGTAATGGCAATGAAGGGGTTAAGGAGAGGCAGTGATACTTAGCCGGAACAGGCTGTGCTTTGGTATCCCTGCCGGTTGCTGGGCTGATGGGCTCTGGGAGTTTGGCTGCTGTTGGGGTCTCCGCAGTGGGTCTCTGCTGGGCTGCTGCTGGGGGGGACGGGACCGTCTTGAAGGCTGCTGGGCTTGTGGGGTCTGAAGATCAGGCTGGCTGCAGGTAACACAAAGAGGCCGCTAGGCCCGTCCAGTGCTGGTCACAGGACACTTATTTATTTATTTATTGTGTGACTCCTTCCCCCCACTCCCCCTGCACGTATTGTTTGTTCACTAGTACGGGTTGCTAGTCCTGGATTGGATTGCCTCGGAACGTGGTGGGGAGAGACTGCTTACGGCCCCGGCCCGGCAGTCTCTCCACGATCTCGACCCCCGACTACTTGGGAGACTCGGCTTCGGCTGGGTCACTCTGAGGAAAGGGGTTTCGGACCCTAGTACCCAGTGGACTTGGCTTTCCGGTCGAGGCCCACTGGGGAAAAGGTCACTCTGAGGGACGTGGGGCTTCGGCTCCTGTCCCACTTGCCACCCCCTCCGGAGGAACAGTCCTGCAGCTCCTTTTGGAGCGGAGACACTAGGGCAATCCGTGCTTGCTTGGAGTGTTTTGTCACTTTTGTGCACTCACTTTGAGGTTTGCACTGATTGCACATGAGTTTTCGTATGGGTGCTCGCACTCTCCGATGGCTCAATAAAAAAAAAAAAGAGGCTGATTGCAGCCGGCCAGCCCTTTTAATCTCCCGGGCTCCGTGATAGTCATAGACATCATGTTGGCTGGAGCATGCACAGCTCCAGTGGGCGTGTACCAGCAAGGAGGAATGCTTTGATCCTTCAGCCTGGAGTGTAGGGAGTCTATATGTGTCTCTAACACATCTGATTAAACAAAGGGTGGAGGGTTTATAGCCCTTCACTCTTTGTTTTGCTCAGGCAGCTGGACAGGTGTGCCCAGCTGTCCGTGTTGCCTGCCCACCCCCTGGTGAATATGACAGGGGGAGGGGGACCTCCTTCCTTTCACAGCCCTCCACCACTTATCCCGGAGTGCAGGCAGTTGGGGGACCTAAAAGCCTGCACTACCCTTGCAAGACCCACTTGCAGCCCGAGTGTCCCTTGCTGGGGTCACCCGGAGTGTACCACTCAAGTGGGGAGCACCCTGGTACCCAGGCCCAGACTGGTGGTGTGTCCCGGTTGTTTCTGCTCTGTCGTACCAGTAGGGCTCTACATTGGTCGCAGCCTGCCCTGGCCAGGAGGAGCAATTCTCCCAGTGTTTAGGAAAGAACCAGTCCTGAAGGCAAGCCAGCTTATCCCGTTGGATTCGGAGAAGGTGAACTTGGTCACCCCATTGGGTTTTTGAGTTGTTTTCACATGTTTGTGAGTTACTCTGAAGTTTAATAAACAAGTTTAGCCTGTTGTCGTGGTTGATCCTGAACCTGTACAATTTCATATTCAGCACAGGAAGAGATTGATCTAGAACTTTCTCCTGGATGATGTTCTGATGGTTTCCCAACTTGGAATGTAAAGTTCCCTCAATTCTATCTCACCCCCAATGTGATATTATTTCCTGACTGACTCCATGGCAAGCATAGACATGGGTCACCTCTGCCCCCGTCCTCCCTCATAGGACCCCCACTCACAGAAATCTGAGTCTGATCTGAGCGATGTCTTTCTATTTTGTGTGGTTCATGAGATCAGACACGATATACTATAGGATTCCATTATCATACAGATTGTCCGGGGCCCCAAACTCCATCCATAGACTTATCACTGGCCCCTCTCCTTATAGATCCAGCCCACCCAAGTTCTTCATACTTCCCAACATCTGTACCCGCCCGGGGGATGGACTCTGCCCCCCACATCCTCCTCCATGGCTTTATATTGGTTCCAATGTTAGGAAAGCTGTAGACAGTCAGTAATACAGGGATATGTCTCCTCTTGTCATGGAATCTGATGGCCGCTTCATCTCATGAACGTATTATCTTCATATGTTTCATTTCTTGCACAACGGCCAACAATTCCCACCATGTCCAGCATCTCCAGAGACAAGGAGTATTATGATAAGGGAGAATCAGTGACAGTACAGTGTATATCCGGATATTATCCATCATCCAACACAATGACATGTGACAACCCCCGCACCCCCCAGGAGGGGTCTCCCCCCACTGTTACCTGTATAGGTGAGTACAATCACTCAATCCTATTTATAATGATTTATTAGTATGCGCATAATTATTACCACAGCTCCAGGTGGTGAATGTGAATGTGTAATGTGTCAATGACTTATAAACAGCAGCTTATAAATCGTTAGGAACCATTAAATTATTGAAAAACCACAACAGGGATTTTTAGTTCCTGAGACGAGACAATATTCCACCTCACAAGAATTCTATTGGTAACATAGTCATATTGTGCAGACAATAAAGCAGGGCAAGCAATTATGCAAAATATATATAATTTATTTACATACACAGAAGGAGAAAAGCACTGAAAAGCAATTGTAGCTTATAAACAATGACATGAAGTGTAACGCCAGAAAACCACCACAAGGTGTCTCCAACCGACCTGTGCGAGGTAATATTACACACACTACACGATGGAATTCGTGGAATGCAGTTAGAAAAAAAACACTGGCTACACACAGGCAAAACGTAATATGGATGTCACTTCTACGAAACTATGCCAAGATTCTCAGATAGGAAGAATATTTCTCCAACTACAAATTACTGATGTGATACCGACTGGGGATGAAATATCCAGAGGTTTTACTCTGAACTTATCGACAACTTATTTAATTGCATGGACATGCCAAAATTTGCCATGCCAAATTTTGACTTGACTTTGAACTTAATTTGTACAAAAACTATTTGTGTTAGAGACAAACTTTTTTGTTTGTGGTACACCCCAACCCTTCTGTACATCTCCAGCAAGTTTGGTGATGATACAATGTTCACAGGCTTTGCAATTAACTCAAAATCATCAAAATGGTCGAATTTTTTAAAAAAAATTCGACCATCTCTACCCAGGACCCTTAAATCTGGGGATAGGGCTATTTTCAGATTATAATATTAACCAAGGGTGGCACATCTTCTATTATCAGGAACGCTGGACACCAATGCAATATAGTAATTTATTCACATTATTTAATTGATAATGTGCACTTTTATCAAGCAAACTCGTTTATCATAAGTTATCCTGACTATAATCTCTGCAAAGAGGCCGACGTAAACTAGGTATCACTTCAATGTTTGCTTTGGAGATATGGACGAGGGAGGAAGCGCTGCTATGGCTTGATGGAAAAAGAGTTTCCTACTGTTGTTCTGCTCTTTTTCTTTCTCCCTTTTCTCCTTTTCTTTTTTCCTCTTTTTCTTTCTCTACCCCGTGCATAACTTTAAGTAATAAAGTTTATCTAAAGCACATGCCTACTGCTCTCAGAATTCTCCAATTACTTTCAAGCAAAGGGTGTGTCTAAGATAAAAGGTAGGCAGGCCTTCAGCTAAGACTTCATGATTAACCTCTTCTTAGCTGAAGCAAGCTGAATGCCATATAGCGCTTCGCCACTGGATGGCAGTATTGATCAATTAATTAACCTTCCTAGCGCACTGCCCGTATCGCGCCATTGTAAATGGGCGATCAAGGCAGTGTACACAGTACACTGCCTGTCGTTTCCGGCATCTTGCTGACAACAGCTGCGTGAGAGGGAAAGCCGGCGCTCCTCCATTAACATCCCGGAACCCGGAAATGCTGCAGCGATGAAGACAATCACTGCAGCTTTCCAGGTAGGGATAGGGTCTCCCCGCCGCCGGTTTCCCCTGCGGTTGAGAGGACCCTGTTCAGCAAACGAACAGGGTTCGTCTCAACCGCTAGGGAGGTTAATACCTTAATAAATGTAATTAAATCTAAAAAGACATTTGACCTGAAAGCCATTAAACATGAATGGAGAGAGAAATCCTGACACCTTTACTTCCAGGACATAGACAACTAGGTGCCTTTTTAGACATTCTCACCCAATGATGTATTCATACCCAGACAAGTATACAATGGTCGTCTACACTGATAGTAACATGAATATAATTTAGGTGACAACACAGATAAGCTTGACAACACAGATGTACCAGGGATCTCCTGCTATGTGAGCATGAAGGGGCTCACGTTAGACATTCCCTGAACAAACTTCAGCTTCGCTCTGCATTGACCTTTATACAGACTTAATATAGTAGTGATACAAAATGGAGAAATATTATAACCATGGCTTCTAACTATATGCCATTGTATATATAATACTAGAAAAGATAATCAATGAATAAAAATGCTATACCCCATATGGAAATGCCTGACAGTATAACGGGATAAATAGTGGTATGAGGCTCTCTCTGAGATTCTGTGTGGTCACTAGTGATGGCCGAACATCAGCTGTGGCTGTTCGCGAACAGGCGACTCGAACTTCTGCAAATACCCGCCGTTCGCATGTTTGCGGCGAACCACCATTGACTTTAATGGAGGGCGAACTTCTCAAACCTTCAGGTCATATTTGTAGCCACAATACCAATAAAAAGTGTCAAAATTCTGCAACCACCTGGACAGTTTCATGCCAGAGGGGAATCAAAGGATAAACTGACCAGCCTACTGCATCACATTTAGTCAGATCTCTCTGCAATGTCCTGCTTCAGTTTGTGATGGTGAACTACAACTACCAGGACAACTCAGCTCAGGATTATAACACAGGTCCCATAATACAGCACACCCCACCCCCAGCAAAGGACTTTTGTGACTCAGTAATGATGAACTACATGTAACAGAATACCTTAGCTATAGCTACAGATCACTGGATGGAGTGTAATAGCAAAGTAGCTCAGCCATCCCTCAATCAGCAGCAGCTCTCCCTATCTATCTAGCACTGGAGACACAGGAGAAATGTAAAATGTTTGCCAGGCTGCTTCTTTAACAGAGGGGGGTGTCTTCCAGGAGGGAAAAATTTTTTATTGACTGTACTGTCCCACCTGACTGTGGGGTGAGGGGTCAAACTTTGTCTCCATATTAAAGTATAGGGGGCGGGTAGAACACCCATAAGGTTCGCTGGCCTTGCGAACTGCGAACATGCTATGTCCACCGCGAACTGTCCGCCAGGCGAACTTTTCGCCCATCACTAGCGGTCACTTACCTCTGTAGAGCTGAATATAGACTTTGTGAGATGAATGTTGGCATGTTGAATACAGCTCCTTTATATACCCCATAATGTGCTCCATACGGGGGGCTTCCTGGGGGACGTTCTGGTCATTACCTTAATAGAAGTCTCCAGACATATCCAAGGAACCCCCATAATGAGGAGCTGAGACCATGATCTGATGTTCAATCGGAGGGTCCAGATCCATCACCCACAATGTTTCATATAGACCAGAGTATAAGCCATCCCGAATATAAGATGGGGGAACCTAATTTTAGAAAAAAATGTGAAAAACTGAATGACTTGGGTATAAGCCTGGGGAGAAATGCAGCAGCTAAGGCTCAGAAACACACAGCAATGCACTATTGTTATGAGATTTTATTATTTAATTCAGAAGACTTGGTGGTCGCACCTTGGCTTCCCGTCAGCTCTCCTGGAACGGAGATTAGCCGGAGAGCTGGAGGAGCAATCAGATGAGAGATGCCGGCTCCCCCATCTAAACTGTGTAATTGCCTATGCCAGCCCTGAACTGCCATAGGCAATGAAGAGAGAAGTATAGATGAACTTGCATCTATACCTCTTCTCTTCTGTCCGTGGGAACAGCAATCACTCTGCAGCTCCCACTGACACAGAAACATCAGCAGAGGAGAGGAGAGCAGAAGACAGACCCCCCCTTCCTCCTGCAGATCAGTGTGAAGTATGACATGTTCAGCTGAGAGTGTACTGCTGCTAGTGACACCTACTGGCTGAATTGGATATTGCATCCATTAAATTCTATGCATTAACCCAATTGATGTAAAAACGTATTAAATCTTTTTTTTCTGGTTTTCCTGCCCTAAAAACTGGGCGCGTCTTATGGTCCGGTGCGTCTTATAGTCCGAAAAATACGGTAATTTCTGCAAAAACTACATGTGCAACTTATATTCGAGTATATACATTGTGTTTCTATTAGTTTTATATTTTTATATTTTAAACATAAAATAGGGATAAAAACGGGCAATTTAATGGCCTAAGAAATAAAAAACTAACATTTATAATCCCTCCATAGACAGTTCCATCTGCCCTCCCTCCCTCTTGCACTTGAACAAGATTCTCTTCTGTCCTGGAAATTACTTTCAGAAATTCTGTCAGATAGAACCTTATTTCCCGGTGGGGGGGGGGGGGGGGGGCGTCCAGACTTTATCTTGCTGCTGTACAGATGTCGGGTGATTGGACCTCCCCCCTCCATAGAGCAGAATGAATTCTGTGTGTACCCTTATAGTTATCATTGTTGGGGCGATAATGAATATCAGTAACCAAATGTGTGTATGAAGCCGTGGAAGATCTCCTCCTCATCATTGTCCCCGGATCACTCATCCTATCCAATCACATTGCAGCTCTGTGCAGGAATCCAGATGGGACAACACTGACGATGACTC
>JAHGUE010000027.1:83777-96957 GCA_036250615.1 Ptychadena robeensis | reverse complement strand
GGGGGGGGGTGTATGGACGAGCTCACAAACTTACCTGTGCTCCATAAAGCAGCTGCAATTCTCTATCCCGCTGACCATTCTATCGACCCCGGCTTCGCCCCTTCTGCAACCAGAGGGGGCGCTCCAGAGACATCCATGTTATTGGAGGGGTGTCGGTTTACCAGCCCACAACAATGGCATCATCGATGATCACCCATTGATAACGTGACAGTGGCATGTCAGAGGGGATATCAGGGGTCCTTACCCACTGTGACATGTCAGCGTCATGGAAACAGACTGCAGGATCAGTCCGCTCACTTCATTCTGGTAACTGACAGTATTGTATATTATATATATGATGTCTGATAGGAGCTGCTGCCAATATAACCATCGATGACGCTGTGGTTGGTGTCCGTCGGACGCCTACTTGCAACGCCCATTTCACGGTCGAGGCAAAATCGTTAACTGGTAAGCCAACCTACCGGTTTACCTTAATGTTACAACTTTCCGATCCGGGGAAATAGGGATTGGCATCTTTGATTTGAAATATAATACATGATAAGACCGTACAAGATTTGGCTGTATGTGGCCCCCTCGATAGTGGATCCCCATAATAACTGACATGCTAAAATTACTGATTAGACATATGATCTGGTTACTTTGAGTGTGTAACATAGCAAACTGTAGAGCTATAGGTATATTATGCCCACACCTTTGTTAGTCCTGCTGGGATCAAACCCAGAACTCGTTCTGGTTGCTCACAACAGGTGGGAATCTGGCTGTGTGCCACTTGCATTTCTGGTGAGTAACCTAACTGGTATGCAATGAGTGGACACAGATCCCTTTGGACTTGAACCCTTTCCAGCTGATTTCCTTCACCTCATCACAGTCTCTGACAGACCTCATTGATGGTCCAGGTTTGATCAAACTTCCCTCATTTAGCACTGCCATGGAAAGGAATGGCTGTGTACATTGGTTTAACCCTGCAGATCCCAATTCCTGCTTCATACCCCTAGTCCTTGACCTTCTGTCAATCTCTGTCTGTTTTCTGGTCCTGGGGCTTGACCCTGCTTTGGTCACCCTTGGATTCCCACTGCCCCTGCCCCCGACTTGGTCTTACCTTACTCCTACCCCTGTCTGTATTCCTGTCCCTGACCTGGTTTTCTGTTCTCCTGAAAACTGACCTGACTTTGCTAACATAAATAGCAAGACAGAAAAAAAAAGCTCGCGGCGGTGTCGTGGGGGGGGGTACCTGGCTGCGCGGCGTGGCCAGGGCGGGGTCCTGCCCCTGCACCGCCCCCCCACACCCGCCCCCCCTCGCAACGCCCTCCCTCCGCCCTCCTCCCTCTCACCTACGTGTGGAGGCCCCCTACCACACCCAACCACCACATCCAACAATCTCCCCCTCACCTCTCCCGTCCTGCTCGATGTTTTTATGGTAGTAGTGCGTGAGGGGCACAGTTATTAGTGGTGAAAGTTCGGAGAAATCATCGAAGTGTTGTGGCTGCAGAGCTCCTTGGCGGCTGAGGAGACGCAGGGGAGGATTTAAGGTTGCATGAGTTATAAAAATAGCAGCGTGAAGAGGGGTGGGGTAGGGGGCTAAACAGTGCTGGGATAACAGAATTTGGGGTGGGGTGTGAAGTAGAGCGGAGGGAGGGTGCGAGAGAGGAAGGATTTGGGAGGGGACGTGCGGCGCAAATTGGGATATTGATGGTGTGGGGTGGAATATGTGGGAGGGGGTGAGGAGGGATAAACAAAAAGATGGTAGGCTAAACGAACGGCGTGGAGTGGGGGAAAGGAATTAGGATTTGTATGAATGTGCGCGGTTAGGCGTTTGGGAATGGTAAAAGCGGGGTTGGAGGAGTTAAGGTGTGTGGGTTGGAAGATGGGAGTGTTGCGGGTGTTGATTGCATGAGTGTTCTAGGGGGGGAGATGAGATGGGGAGGTGGGGAGTATTGTGGGGGTGGGTGTTGCTGTTGGTAGAGCGAGGACGGGGTTGTAGTGTCGGATGGTGGTGTCATTGGAGACTGATGTGAGTGGAGGGCGGAGGGGAGTGGGGGTTTGGGCTAGGAGGGGATTGAAAGTTTGAAGAATGTCTTTTGGTACTAAGGGTGGACGTAGAGAGGGATAGTAAGTGTGGGTAGCGGGGGGGGCCTGCTGAGGGCGAGTCGGGGGGAGCGGTGATTGGATCATGAAGTAAGGTAGTAGGGAGTGTGTGGTGGACGTAATAGGGAGGGGATGGGCTGTTCTGGGGGGTGGGAATAGGGTAGTAGGAAGTAGTGTGGGGGGATGGGGGGGGATAGGGGGTGGCGGGAGTGGGGGATGAGGGGTTGGTTGGAGTGGTGGTGTCTGGTAAGAGATGGAGGTCGGGTAGGTGAATTGTGGCGGAGTAAAAATTGTGCCAATCTCCTCTTCTCCCATCCCGCCTCCTCCCCCTCCCCCCCCTCCCCACCACTACTACCTCCCCCCACACACTCTCCCTCCTTTGATCCAGTAGTTTGAGGCGAGCTCCAGGTAAGAGATCGGACTGGGCGAGTGATGTGCGGTGTGTGTCTATAGGGTGTTTTGGAGTAGAGTACAGGTTAAATTAGGATAGTCACTGAAGAGGGGAGGAAGCTCTCCCCCCCTCCCCTCTCCTCCTTCCCTTTCTTCCCCCCCTCCTTTCGTCCGATCCCCTCACTATACTCACCCTCTCCCCACGTTTAAATTTGTAGGCATCTCGGGCGATACTGAGTCGGTGTTTGTGTCACGTTTGCGGAGACCGTTGTTAAGACACGCTGTGAAAGGAAGACTTGGAAGATAATTCTAGCCACCGGCGTGGATACCGTCCCCTCCTCCTCCCCTCCTCATTCCAACCCCCTCTCCTTCACCGTAATTAACTACGGTACGGGGGCACACACGAATTTCTAATAACCGCACGGTACTAAACTTCCCTCCCCCCCCCCTCCGTCCCCTCCCCCTCACCACCCTCCAAAAGAATAGAACTGGCTAGAACCCACGATAATAGTACTACAGAGTAGTTATGCGAAATTCCAATTGGTATTCGATTATTTACGTGGACTGGATGGTGGGGTTGCGAAAGGAGAGATCAGTAAAGCGAAAGGCGAGGAGGCTGAGGGTGCATAATGATGAGGCTATTGGTTGTGTTGGACGGAGCTTTGGCGAGTGGGTCGGGAGCGGGGGTGTGGTGAGTAAGATAAAGGTTATTTGAATGTATAGTTAAGGAGAACGGAATGGGGTTGCGAGGTGGATGTGTGGGGGCGTAGTAGATTGGTGGAAACTAGGGTGGGATGTCTATGGCGGGGGATATGTGAAGTCTATTTTGGGTTTTATTGGGATTCTGAGGGGTCGGGAGAGGAATGTGGTATTTCTCTCTCTCTCCTTTCGCCTGTCCTCCCTGCTCTCTCTCGCGTCCGGGTTCTGTCCCAAGTCCCTCTCCCCTTCTCCTCCACATGTCAGGCTGTACCGTCCGGTCGTCCCTTTTTTTTCTTTTCTTTTTTCTGAAACCTTTGCCCTTCTGATCCCCCGACCTGCCTCCACTCTGATCCCGTTACCTGCTGACTATTTGTATTCTCGGTTGCGTCGGTCTGCGAGTGTCTGTCGTGTCCACCATAAAGGTGAGGTCACCACCACACCCCTTCTGGAGGATTGTCTGGGGGAAGCGGTACCTGGCCCTCTTGCGGGAAATCTGTTACTGGTCCCCCTCAAGGGAATTGTTCCCAACCCCCCTGCCTGGGGTCTATTGGGTGCAACCCGAGGCAGCTAGACTCCTCCCCGCTCCCAGTCCAGTCCAGCACATGCCCTGGTTGTTGTTCCTCCTGGGCACCGCTGCCTGTGAGTCTCCTGGAACTGGTGACTACAGCGCAAACAGCCCAGCTCTAGATCTGTCCCTTCTCCTGTGGGCATTCCCTGCCTCGATCCACCCAGTGCTATACAGTAGGTTTCCTTCCAGTACCCCTCCTGTCCTTATGCAAGCCTTATTCTGCATTCCCAAAACCCCATCCCTCTGCCCTAGCTCCAGCAAATGGGCTTAGGCCTGTCTCGTTCCCCAACTCCAGGCGTAACAATGTACCCGCCCCAAACCGTCTAAGCCCGCTGAAGCATCCACTATGTGGCTTACCATACCACAATATACCCCAGAAAACCCTACCCTCATATTTTGTGAAAGGTTCTTATTCACCTGCTTCCTTGCCACCTGCATAAGAATATCGGGCCAAGAACCTTTCCTAGCTAACAGGGGACACCCTCAAACAGTCTCTTTAGTTATTTTCACACTTGTCTCGGGGTAAAGCAACTATCCTGGTTTTTTATCAAATGCCAAGAACCAAATGCCGAATTCCTGAAGACCCTCTCGACCTAGTTATGGCCCTGACTGCTCTAACTAAAACTACAAAACTAGCATTCCCTTGACATTTTTCCGTCGCCACATCCCCTGGCCCCTGCATCCGCACTTCAATCCCCAGTCCCTTTCTTATATCCCGGAGTACCAAAATGATGACTATTCCCACTGAGTCTGTCCTTCCGGGTCCACCTGAGTCGTCCCTTCCCTGGACCCTTCTGAGTCTGCTGCCTCCCCCTGGACCCTCTCTGCGTCTGGTCCCCTCCCTGGTACCCCTCCTGATCTGTCCCCCCCTGGGACCCCCTCCTGAGTCCGTCCCCTCCCTGGGAACCCTCCGGAGTCTGTCCCTCCCTGGGACGCGCTCCTAGTGTCTGTCCCTCCCTGTGACCCTGCCTGAGTCTGTCGCCGCCTGGACCCTCCGAGTCGGTCCCGCCTGGGACCCTCCTGAGTCCTGTCCTCCCGACCCTCCTGAGTCTGTCCCTCCCTGGACCCGCCTGAGTCTGTCCCTCTGGGACCACTGAGTCTGTCCCTCCCTGGACGCACCTGAGTCTGTCCCTCCCTGGACGCACCTGAGTCTGTCCCTTCCCTGACGCACCTGATCTGTCCCTCCCTGGGACGCACCTGAGTCTGTCCCCTCCTCCCTGGACGCAACCTGAGTCCTGTCCCTCCCTGTGACCCACCTGCAGTCTGTTCCTCCCGGGGACCCGCCTGAGTCTGTCCCTCCCTGGGACCCACCTGAGTCGTCCCTCCCTGGGACCCACCTGAGTCTGGTTCCCTCCCTGGGACCCCACCTGAGTCTGTCCCTCCCTGTGAACCCCACCTGCGTCTTTCCCTCCCTGGGAATCCCCCCCGAGTCCTGTCCCTCCCTGGGACCCCCCTGAGTCTTGTCCCTCCCGGAACCCCACCCCTGATTCTGTCCCTCCCTGGGACCCCCCTGAGTCTGTCCCTCCCTGGACCCCCCGAGTCGTCCCTATCGCTGTGACGCCCCCTGAGTCCTGCTCCCTGCTTCGGACCACTGCTGATCCTGGTGGGGCCCAGAAGAACTGCCCTTGCCACCCAGCCCAAACGCCTTCCTGGATTCTGCCCAGACTGGTACCTGTCCTGTATGACGGGTCCGCTCCGAGCCACATCCTCATGTGGTTCTCCATCTGTCCTCTTACCGAATTCAAAACCTTTCCATCCGTATACCTCTTTTCATATTGTGTGGCATTTAGCTCGTGGAACAACACGGCTTCCAGCGGGGAGGTTACCCGTGGTCCGGCAGTTTCCCCTCCACAAGGATCGTTTTGCGACCAGGCACATCTGCCTGCTGCTACCCGCGCTCCAGCCTGGTACCGGGCTGCTAGTTCTGTAATGCCTACAAGAATTGTACTACATGACTACTGACTTGGCCCTACATTCTTCCAAAGGCCTTTAGTGAGTCTGTCGGACTTTCAACCAGAGTTCGCGATAGTCTGTGCCCCCAACACAGCTATACCCCATACCCGCTGTTCAGCACCACCGTCCCCGAGATTGCCATGCGGTTCAGCCTGACTCATGGCCATTTGCTGCTCAAGGTCCCTTCCTGACCTTTCCTAGTTCCTGTCTGTTTGTTCTGTTCCTTACCCCCTGCTGGGCTCCTGCCTGGTGGCTTCCTGACCCCGCTAGCTCCTGCCTGATGTCTGTCCTGACCCCTGCCTGGCTGCCTGCCCGGTTTCCTGCCTATGTCCCTGTCCTGCCGCCTGGCCCGGTTCTGCCGTGATGTCTGTCCTGACCCTGCCTGGTTCCTGCCTAATGTCGGTCCTTACGCCTGGCCGGTTCCTGTCTGTATGGCGTCCTGACCCTGGCCCAGTTTCCTGCCTGAGTCTGTCCTGACCGCCGGTGTCCTGTCTGTTGTCTGGTTCCTGACCCTGCCCGTTTCCTGTCTTTTCTGTCCGACCCTGCCCCGTTCCTTTCTGTTGTCTGTCCGCCCCTGCCCGTTCCTGTCGGTTTGTCTGTCCTGCCCTGCCCGTTTCCTGTGCTGTGTCTTCCTGACCCCCCTGCCCGTCCTGTCTGTTTTCTGGCCTGACCCTGCCCGTTTGTCCTGTCTGTTGTTTCTGTCCTGCCCCGCCCGGTTCCTGTCTGTTGTCTTCTGACCTGCTGGCTCCTGTCTGGTTTTCTGTCATGACCTGCCCGTTTCCTGCTGTTGTCTGTCCTGACCCTGGCCCGGTTCCTGTCTGTTTCTGTCGACCCGGCCCCCCGGTTCCGTCTGTTGTCTGTCCTGACCCTCTGGCTCCTGCCTGTGTCTTTCCTGACCCCCTGCGCCGGCGCCTGTCTTTTGTCTGTCCTGACCCTGGGCCCGGCCTCTTTGCCTGTGTCCTCTCTGACCCACCGGCGCCTGCCCTAGCACCTTGTCTTCCTTCATGTTTTTTGGGATACAGTGGACGTTTGGTCTGGCTCCGCACTAAAATTGCTGCCCCCCTCCTGTGAACCAGCACCTTCCTTCCGTCGTGTTTCTTGGCCTTGGAGAAAAGGTTCAGTGACATCTGTCCTGCTTGGTTCGAGGGGGGGTAGGTTCCTATAGGATGGTTCGCCCCTTAAGCGGCTTGGAAGCCGCTTGGAAAGGGGCGTACTGTTAGGTTCCTGCTGGGATGCGAACCCAGAACTCGGTTCTGGGTTGTGCTCAGCAAAGGTAGGGAATCTGGCTGTGTGCCACTTGCATTTCTGGTGTTGAGTAACCTAACTGGGATTGCGAGGAGTGGCACAGATCCACTTTGGTGAACCTTCCCAGTGATTTCCTTCAACCTCCTCAGCAGTCCTACTCCTGGACAGGACCGCAGTTGATTGGTCCAGGTTTGTCACCTTCCTCTTTAATGGCACTCTGGCAGTGGACTATGAAGTTGCTGGTACTTGAGGGTGTACCCTGCTTCCCCAGTTCTGGCCTCAATACCTGAGTCTGACCTTATCCTGTTCGTGTTCTGTGGCTGACCCTGCTTTGTCCCCCTTGGATTTCCCACCTGCCATCTGCCCCGACTTGGCTTGACCTTACTACCTGACCCTGTCTTTATTCCTTTTCCCTGACCTGGTTCTGTTCTCCGTGATGAAAACTGACCTGACTTTGCTAGACCCAGGATACCTCCTAACCCTTGTTTTGTATTCCTGTTGCTGAACCAGTCTTTGCATTTCTGGATCCCCGACCGCCTCCCTCCTGACCCCCGCGGTACCTTATACCTTTTTTGAAGTTATCGTAACCCCGCAATTCTGTTTGTCCACACCACACCCCTTCTTGGGGGATGTCTGGGGAAGCGTGACCTATGGCCCCGCTGCGGGAAAATCTTACTGGGTCCCCCGCAAGGGGATTGGTCCCAACCCCCCCCTGGGGGCTATGTGGTTGTAAAACCCAGAGGGCAACTTAACTCCTCCCCGTCTCCCAGTCCTCCATCGATATCCCTGGTTGGTGTATCCTCCTGGTGACCCCTGCCTTGTGAAGTCTCCCTGGAACTGTTGTCCTACAGCAACATCCCAGGCTTTTAGAGCGCCCCTTCTCTCCTGTGTTAGCATTCCTGCCACGAGCACCCAGGCTAACAAGTGGTTCCTCCTAGACCACCTCCCTGTCCTATGCAAGAAGCCCTATTCTGCCTTCCAGAGATGCCGTAACAACCTTATGGACTGTTTTGGGTTAGCTGATATGTAAAACAGTGTGATTTTTTTTTCAGAATATCATAATTCGCAGTGATTCCTATGCAGTCCTAGAGCTAGCGGGACATAAACGGCGTCGGAAATATACTGGATATATAATCTACCAAATGAGACTAATATACCGAGACATTAGTACTGTGAACTGTATCCGGAATAAACGGAATATATCTACTTGAGACCTAATGTAACCGGGACATTTTATGTACATGAACTTATCCTGGTATGGAGGACCATAAACAGCTCCTATGTTTGTAAATTCTATTAGTTGGATAGAATCTCCTGAGGCGACCATGCTTGTATTTTGTATGCAACTGTCATAAATAAAGTACAAACGTTCAATCCCTGGCTGAACGGTGTTATTGATTAACCTCACCTTTAAAGTCCGTTTTGGGGCTGGCCACCCCTGAGGGTTGTTCCCCCTCCTCCCTTTGTCAAAATAATTACATGTTTAAACTGAATACGCAAAGAAAACCACAGCCTTCTGCGAAGCACGGAGGAGAAAAATGTTGTGGTGTGGGAGTTGCCAATGCGCTTTAGCACGGGGCATCCCCAACATCATCAGTCGTTCTGTTTTCATATTACCTCACCTAGCAGATATCCGAACCCAGTCGGGCAAGGCACACTGCACCTATCAATTACGGCGAACTGGTTCGGGCACATTGGGGGAGCTCACCGCTGTCCGTCCCGCCATCTTCTTTGTCATCTGCCGGCTTGTCCGGTTCCCGGAGGTGCGTGTTACGTCACTGAAGGCGGACCGGTCGCCTGTCTTTTTTAAAATCTTTTTTTTTTAACTTTGAGCGGAATGAGATAAAGGTCTTTCTATGACCATCTCAAAGTGGAATCCCGGCTATCAGAAACGCTCGCGGCGAGCGTGTCCTATAGTGGGAGCATCTGTCGGCTGCACACGAGCCTCCGGAAATAAGCCGAGGTCTCCGGCTATCTCCGGAACAGCTCTCGTCTGCCGATGACGTCATCCGGTTGGCGGGAGAATTTAAAGGTACAGAAAGTTTTTTTTTTTTCTCTTATTTTTCTCTTTTTTTTTTTTTTGATTGGATTGGAAAGAGTTTTATCCAATCGCAATCAAAAGAAAACAAGTGCAACTTCAAAAAAATAAATAAATATATTTTTCCCGCCAAATTTTGTTTTTTCTGCTACCTCTAAATCCGGCCACAGCGTTTATTCTTATTTTTTCGAAGATCCCATGCGCATTTGGGTAATCCGCCTGTGATCAATTGCAAATGAACGCGCCCCCCCCTGGAGCAAGTCCTGGCGCAGTCTGATCGTAAATTCAAACTGCGCCCTTGCCGAATCAGGCGCAACCCGATGTCTCTCGTTTGGGCTGCAGCATTTCTACAAAGCTCGCACACAAGCCTTTCCGCCCCACGGCGTCAGCCTTTGACGGCGATGGGGCGGAAAGGCAAACCACTGATCATTCTTGGTACAGAAATCTCACCTCAGTGAACCGCCAGGGATTAAAGTTGTGCGATTTTCCTCAGTGGGACTTTCAATTGGAATCCTGGATGTTAATTGTCCAACAGACAAATCCTTTAATCTCAATTATTAACTTTTTGGACATTACAGCGGATGGTCATACCACATAGTAGACATACTTAACATATTGTCAATGTGCTTTATGCTTATGCTACAAATGTTTGCCCTTTTGGGGCTTTTCGTCTGCTTTGTGCAACCTCTACTGTGCCATGGATCTCTCTGTGAGGGTATGATGGGTGTCGTTAACAATTTTCATTTGCAAAGTCTGAAGACCAAAGGCCATCCCTACAGACCGGTCGGTGTGAATGTGTCCATATACAGAGTGGAAATGGTCACTGGTGATCCTGGAAGGAGTCCAGGATAGTGGTTGGCACAGACACAGTAACTTACTGGCCAGTTTGTTGTTATTTTTTTCCTACAACACGGATCTGGACTCTGGAGTGGGAATGGAAGGAAAACTAGGGTGCCTTCCCATTCCCACCAAGATACACCTGCTTGGACCTAATTAGATGGGTGTTGGTCTCCCAAAAGAGCTGAGACGAGTCATCATGGGCTTCCAGATAGGTGGGGACACACGGTGCCTCTGGCGGCAGCGGATACCGGGGGCACACAGGGATGTGGTAGCCCATGCAGGGTACTTCTAGTCAGGTGTGATAGCTTTTCTTTTCCCTGAGAGAAAGGGAAGACGCCTGTGTTTGCAACTTCTGACATTCATATGTTAGAGGACCTTACAGCCTCTCTTCACAATGCGGAGGATATATTCAAGGCCACATGGGACCCATGGAAAAGTTTTATGGCCTCTAATTCATTCGAGAATCTGCTATCTCCCCTCCCCCTGTCCTCTTCTCACCCCAACTCACCTTAATTCTCCTTTTCTTTTCTCCCCCCCCCCTCCTAGTCACCCCCCTTTTTCTTTCTTCTTCCCCTCTCTCTTCTACGTTCCTCTTGACAAAGTTCTTTTAAACCTTATAGTTACTCGGTTTTTTGATTGCTTGTGATTCAGTCACGCGTGGGGCTCAACCAAAGCTCGCCATGACGCTTACTGAATCAAAGATACTATGTTCACATTTACAATGTTTATTTGACGCTTCCTTTTTGATCCCCTCCCCATTCGCAACCCAAGACATATCTGTTATCATCGATGGTTTTTGTGGTTTGTTTAAGGGGTAGAGAGGGTGGGGGGTTACACATGGGTTAAAAGTTATAGCAACAGTATCTGTTTGCAGTGTACTTTTTTATATTTGTTTACATTGAAATATACGTATCAATCTGTATGACTGTTCTGTACAACCTTGTTTATACTAATAAAAACTTAAATGATAAAAAAAAAAAAAAGATCTCCCTGAAGAAGCCACATCGGCGAAACATGTTGGAGATGCAATCCTAGTCAGTATTTTTTAGATATTGTATGTCTACCTCACACTGGAATTATGTACAGTATTGTTTCTTTGTTTTTATAAAATAGGAGTCATCCTTATGTATGTTGATGGCTCTGACTCCTTGTGTTGTGCCTGTGAATATTTATTATGGATTCAATAAAGATTTATATTTTACAATAGTGAACACAAGACGTGTCATAAACTAGGTGCCTTAAAAACCCTTCCTCTTGGTCTGTCTCTGGAACTGCTAGCTCCTTGAGTACATTTGACCTTCGTGTGTAATTGTAATACCTGTAATTATTTATGTTATGATCACAGCTTAAAATATTTTACAGTGTTTTAAACATATTTTTAATGGGCTTATTGCCGCTCCGGGGTTAATGCTTTTAGGAATGAGTAAGGGGTAAATTACTCCTTCTATGTTATTATGTGTTATTTATTTCATGATAAGATATTAATGTGTATGGGTTGTTTTTGGCAAAATTTCGACTTTGAAAAAAGACGCTCATACACATATATCTAATAGATTGTTAAACTCGAAATTTCGCTGTAAAATTTCAACTTTAATGCAAAATTTTGTTAGTCTAATCGAAATCAGATGATTTTAAACATCTCTACTAATGACATGGTCAGGAAATGAAATTCAATACCTTTTACAAAGGTAGGTTGTCATGGTGCAAGTATCTACACATCCATCAATAGATACAGTGGCCATAAAATGTCTTCACACCCCTGGTAAAATGTCAGGCCGCTGTGCTGTTTATGTCAGGTTCCTGTGCTGTGTATTTTAATTTATTTTTCCTTCCCTCCACCCTAAAGACTTCAGTTTGTTTTTCATGTGAGTGGTGCACTTCATAGGTCCCATTAACCCTCTGGGTGTTTGGCCCGAGTTAACTAAAGGGAGACTCATCTGTCCGCCGGCTTCCGGGTCCCCGCCGAAGTGATGCGAAGGACCTCCATGGTCACAGGACCTCCGGCTGGGCAGGCAACCGCAGCAGAGCACATCTTTTAAAAACCGTGCCACGTGCGCAATGCCCAGAAGGTTGAAGGTGGAAAAAGTTCTGAAATTTTTAATCTTTGTGTCACTTTTGTACAGCACAGGAACTTGACATTTAACCACTGTAGATCCAACTAAACTGCATAGGAGGTGTGCTGTCCAAAAAAACCTTTGGCACAAAACAACACTTTTGGAACTGGACTACATCCTGACCAATGTCCTGCAGACTTAAAAATAAATGTAGAAAGATTTTCAGAGATAAATTAGACATGAGACAAATGGTTAGGAGGGGCGGAAATGTGCCTCAATGAGGCGCATTACGCCCGCCCAAGGCGACGGGGGGTTGAGCAATGACGTTCTCTGATAGCGCCGAACTCACCGGCGCCCGGGAGCGTCACCAACCGCACCGTCAGTGTGGCGGGAAAGAGGCTCTATTTCAGTTGACCTGAGACTTCTTGACGGGTATACTGACTCTCCTTTGGACAGAACAGAGCAAAACCAGTGACAGTGGACGGAGTGCTGGATTTTTTCATAAACTTTAATAGTAAGTGCCCCCAGACTTTGGAATTTTTGACAGCTTTTTGACACCATAAATCAGCACAGAGGGAATCTTCCTATGGGAAAGACCCCCACTTTGTCCAGCACTGACACTGGTGATAAGGACCCATAATGGTGACGGTAAAATGACGATTATAAGACATAGACTTTAAATACCTCTTTCCCCTTCCATAAATAGTGTTTCCCTGGCTGGGTGCATATGCCAGGTGCTGGACATTTTATGGTGTGGCCTGGTTTGGTGGTGCGATGATCGCTTGGTGGGTGTCGGTCGGACGCCCTTCAGCCCATTCACGGTAGAGGCAAAATCGTTAACTGGTAAGCCAAAATACTTTTACCTTAAATGTGTACAACATTTCCCGATCGCGGGGAAATAAGGGATTGGCAATCTTTGATTTTTGAATATAATACAGTGATAAGACAGGACAAGATTTGGCTGGATGTGCCCCAGCGATATGGGATCCACCATAATAGACTGACATGATAAAATTACTGATTAGACATATGATCTGGTTACTTTGAGTGTGTAACATATACAAACTGGTAGAGCTAAGGTATTATCCACACCTTTGTTAGGTTCCTGCTGGGATTCAAACCCAGAACTCGGTTCTGGGTTGCTCAGCAAAGGTGGGGAATCTGGCTGTGTGCCACTTGCATTTCTGGTGAGTAACCTGAACTGGTATGCAGATGAGTGGACACAGATCCAGCTTTGAGTGAACCCTTTCCAGCTGATTTCCTTCACCTCATCAGCAGTCTCTGACAGGACCTCAGTTGATTGGTCCA
>JAHGUE010000027.1:12463-23611 GCA_036250615.1 Ptychadena robeensis | reverse complement strand
GGTTCTCCTTCATCCAGGTCATGGTCTATCTGTAGTGAAGGTTCTCCATCATCCAGGTCAGGTTACATCTGTTGTGAAGGTTCTCCTTCATCCAGGTCATGGTATATATGTGGTGAATGTTCTCCTTCATCCAGGTCATGGTCTAACTATAGTGAAGGTTCTCCTTCATCTAGGTCATGTTCTATCTATAGTGAAGGTGCTCACCCATCCATTGGATCCATTATTTTTGGAGATTTGTGCTCTCTCTGAGGATTTCCATTTGTTGTGTATTTCAGGAAAACAGAAAGAAGAGACAAAGAGAAAATACTTCTACAGAAGACGATTATGAGAATGCACTCCAGTTGACTTAGAAAAAATGATCCTTCACATATGGAACATGAAATACGTCACCGTACCCCTGAATATTACTATATAAGTAGCTTATGAGGTGTGGGCTCCCCTCCATTCTCTCCAGTCATTTCCCTTCTCCTTGACATACAACCAAAATATAATCATTCTCTCTCCTGAATAATGAATGTGCCAACATCCCTCATGAACATATACCTAAAACTAAAATGGGGGGAGGGGGAGAGGAGGAAGAAGGACCCCAGCCACCCCCACCCAAACTTGGAGCCAAGGCCTTGCTCAAAAAAGTTATAAAATATCTAAAACAAATGGTGTGAAGCTGATGGGGAATCTTCCACCCGACAGGGCTGTCAGTGATTTATAATAAGCAACTTTATAAATCTTTAGGATCTATTAAAAAAAAACTAACTACAGGGGAAAATTTTTGTTTCAGAGATGTGACGATAAATTCACTTCAAAAGGATCAGTAACATAGTCATATTGTGCAGACAATAAAGCAGGACAAGCAATTATGCAAAATATATATAATTTATTTAACATACACAGAATGATAAAAACACTTAAAATCTATTAAAACGAATAATCAACAACATGAAATGTAACGCCAGAAAACTACCACTAGGTGTCTCCAACACACCTATACACCAGGTAATATTACACCCAATACACACCAGGAATTTGTGGAATGCTCTTACAATAAACAACTGGCTACACATAGGCAAACAGGCAAAACGTAATATGGATGTGACTTCTACAAACTATGCCAAGATTCTCAGATAGGAACATAATTTCTCCAACTACAAATTACTGATGTGATACCGGCTAGGGATGATAAATCCCTACAGAGGGTTTACTCTGAACTTATCTATAACTTATTTAATTGATACTGTGCACTTTTATCAAGCAAACTAGTTATCCGAACTTTAATCTCTGCAAATAGGCAGACATAAACATGGTATCAGCTCAGTGTTTGCTATTGAGATATAGAGGTAAAATCTTACTTGACAAGAATGAGGATTGTTTTGTAAAAGGAAGGCGTCGGCTGTGGCTTGATGGAACAGTTTCCTTTCTTTTTCTTCTCCTTCTTCTCTTTCTTTTTCCTTTCTTTTAGCTTGTGCTAAAATCTTTTTGAAAATCTACCCAACGCTTCACCTGGATGGTCAGATAGACCAACCATTCCAAAATTAGAATGTTCAGCACCTTTCATTGCTTTGCCTTCTCGCTTCTCCATCATAAAAATGCCTCGCAATTCCAGGATTATGATTGGAAACCGTACATTACATCCTGTCGAGATAGAAAACATTGAAGGAGAAGTGGAGAGTATTGATGTGTTCCAAAATCAGGAAGTTGATATAAATCCAGACTTGAAGTTTCTGCTAGACAATAAGCCTAGCCATACCGTTCCTATGGTGATCAGGAAGAACAATGTCACTGTGGACGCATTGCAATATTCTTCAGCATAAAATGATATCTTGTTTCCCTCCATTTGGACATGGAGTACAAATTTCATCTGGGGTATGCTGACCATTATAATTTTGGGATGGTTGGTTTATCTGACCATCCAGGTGAAGCGTTGGGTAAGTTTCTAGCCAATCACTGGCTAGAGCATTATAAACTAGATGCGGATACCCCAACTTTTGAGTTCGTGTGAAAAGCCCTTCTTGGCATTCCAATATAATCCAATTTGTCTGAATGTCTTATATTGTAATGAAGGGGGATTTGTCAGGTCTTTTCATATGGGGTATAGCGTTTATGTACATTTATTATACTCTTTGTTATTATATATCTAATGGCGTGTATTTAGAAGCCATAGTTATGTAATGTATTAAGTGTGTATAAAGGTCAATGCAGAGCGAAGCTAAAGTTTAGTTCAGGAAAAGTCTAACTCAAGACGTGGGCCTCTTTATTCTCACATAGCAGGAGATGAAGTCAGTCCCTGGTACATCTTTGAACAAAACTTGTCACCTAAATTATATTCGTGTTACTATAGCATAGATATCTATTGTATACTTATCTGATATGAATACAACACTGTGTAAAATGTCTGAGAAGGCACCTAATTGTCTGTGTCCTGGTAGTAAAGGTGTCAGGATTTCTCTCTACATTCGTGGCTTATAGCCTTGAGGTCAGAGGTATATTGAAATTTTAAATATGTTTACAAGGTATTCATTAGTTAACCGATACTGCCATCCAGTGGTGAAGCGCTATATTATATTCAGCTTGCTTAAGCTAAGAAAGGGCTAATTGATGACCTAATCATGACGTGTCTTCTCTGTGTAGTGTAGTCACACAAGCCAAGTGTGATGTTGTCCCCTTTAAGGGCATACCCCAGAAGGCTGTGCAGCCAGAGGAGTTAAGAGGGGGCAGACAGGAAGAGGAAACTCAGTCCAGAGCAGGGAGTCCTGATGAGACAGCGGCGACCGGGCACACAAGCTGGCTCAAGGATCCTTATGCTCCCCAGTTTGTGCAGGCGTGCGTGCAGCCCGCGGACAGAATAGCACGCGATATTGGGTGACCCGGTTGCCAGGCATTCTGCCTCTTCCAAAGACACCCGAAGTATTCTCTTCAAGTGGGGTGGGGTGGACGCCATTCAGCAGGCCCAACTGTGTGGATTCCGTGCCTGAAGGATCCAGCTCTGGCCGGGCGGTATTGCTGTGGATTTCTTGGAAGCGTTAGGGACTTATCCCTGTTTTACCTGTCTCCAGGACCTGTACCCGTGTGCTAGGGTCAGGCGGAAGCTTACACCTGCCTAACAAGAGACTGTGGCCGTTCTACTTAAGGCTGTTGCCGTGAGTTGAGTTTACTAGTTACCTTTGGCTTCGGTTGTTCAAATAAAGAGTTAAAAGCAATACGCTCGCCCACCCCTTTGCTTGAAGGTGATTGGAAATTCCTAAATGCAGTGGGTGTATGTTTTAGATAAAAGTTATTACTTAAAGTTATGCACAGGGGAGAAAAAATAAGAAAGAAAAGAAAGAAAGGAGGAGAAAAAGGAAGGAGAAGAACAAGAGAAAGGAAACTCTATTCCATCAAGCCATAGCCAACCCCTTCCTTCTACAAAGCGATCCTCATTCTTTGTAAGGAATATTTTACCTCTATATCTCCAAAGTAAAACTGAGGTGATACCTAGTTTACGTCGGCCTCTTTGCAGAGATTAGAGTTAGGATAACTTATGATAAACGAGTTTGCGTGATAAAAGTGCACATTATCAATGAAATAAGTTATCGATATGTTCAGAGTAAGTAGTTTGCCTGTGTGCGGCCAGCTGTTGTAGTAGCTGCATTCCATGAATTCCTGGTGTGTATTGGGTGTAATATTACCTCGTGTATCCGTGTGTTGGAGACGCCTAGTGGTCGTTTTCTGGCGTTACATTTCATGTCGATTATTCGTTTCAATTGATTTTCAGTGTTTTTCTCATTCTGTGTATGTAAATAAATTATATATATTTTGCATAATTGCTTGTCCTGCTTTATTGTCTGCGCAATATGACTATGTTACCGATTGAATGCTTTTGAGGTGAATTTATCGCCACATCTTGGAACTAAAATTTGTTTTTTTTTAAGGTTCCTAAAGATTTATAAGGCTGCTGCGTATAAATCACTGAGAGGGCGAGCACACAGGAGCCTATGCAAAGCCCCAGCCTCCCACCAACATCAAGGGGAGGTGAGGGAAGAATAAAGGCTGCCATACACAGGTCGATGCCCGTGGGATGGATCAGCCTTCGAGCTCAGCATGATGATGTCATCACGCTGAGCCAGATATCAGCTGAGCTCGGAGCGCATCATCATCCAAAGCATGATTTACAGTCATGTGCGATAACCCGGTTTCAACTATGAGTGGGATTGATTGTTTCAGCACAGGGATGGCTGCTGGATAGATGGCCGTCAGCACGCACGGTACTCAAAGCGGCCATCGATCTAGCACATATCTATGCGTGTATGGGCACCTTAACAGGCGAGCCACGTGGGGTGAAGTGTACTGGTGGCCATCCATCTGTGTATCTGCTCATGTGAACCATCTGTCGGGGGAGTCGTCTTCTACCTCTTCCTATCTTCTTTATCTCCCTTATTTGACCCCCATCCTTATCTTCTCTCCAACGCCGCTCGTCAGTTTGTAGTTTATACTCAGAATATCCTTTTTGTCTAGTTATTCCCAATTCTACTGGACACCATTGACAGTTTGCAAATCTAAACACTGAATTATTAAATTTGTTTTTGTCGTGCCTTTTATAAGGGGTATAATGTGTTATATATTCTTAGTTCTAATATCTAGAATATCATATATACATATACTCCATTTTGTTTTGTATTCTCCATTTTGTAGTCTGAGGAGAATTATGCGAGACGTGTTTCCAGGTGGTTCATGTGAGAACAATGGACATTCTTATGACTAGATATTACAGGTTGTCCTTGAAACATTGTAGAGCTTTGGGAAAGGCCTATGATATCTGTCTGGGGAGTATAACACTGTATACATAAACAGTTCTAGTTACTTTACCAGGCATGTGATTCATCCTAGAATCAAGCAGCATTGTTCACAAAATACCTTCTTTGAAGCATTGTAACTTGTAACACCTGTTGTTGATTTTGTTTTATTTTCTATTATTAAAATATTATCTTACTGTATCATTTATACCATACTGCCATCCAGCAACCTAATGGTAACATGACATTATTTTGGCCTAAAAGTTTATAGAGGTAAATCCTAATTATAATATGGGTAGTTGTCCGGATATGATTGGACAACTTTAATGTTTTCGGGGTTTGTCTGTTAGGTAAGGTTTTAGCTAAAAGGTGATGCACAGGGATACTTAGGATTCCAGCCATCACAACACCAGAGGATTCCAGCCATCACAACACCGGTTGGTTTTTACCTCCCTAAACAGTATGACTTTATTTTTTGTAGAAGAAATAAAAGATTAGAATGTCCCTGCCGCATCACCAATGCCCCGGGGGCGCGAGGAAACGGGACATCTATTTCCTGACGGCTCCATGTCAGCATACACATTGGGTTGGCTCCGCCCCTTTAGCCCCATAGGACCACTTAACTGTAAATGAAACACTCGCTGTTCTTTTTCTGTCCTTTTACCTTCCAGTGATAGGACCTCTGGCATTACAGGCTCTGGGTCCGGCCCTTCTGTCAAATGTAAGAATCCATTGTGGCCCACGAGTCAAAATTTTGCCCACCCACTGACGGTTTATTATTACCATGAAAGACCATAACCTCCCATCCAGCCGTACTACGTATTCTTCATGAGTTTCAACACTTACCCCATTTGTGTATTTCCCCCATCGCCCCTCTTCTGTCTGCCCCCCTCTGAATAATGCCGTGGTGAGAACGATGTGTCAGATGGGACATTTTTATACACAGCACTTCACGTCTATTTACTTTGTGTCCATTTACATTGTGTCTGGCGCCCCTGGTGGCCGTTTGTGTTACTGCAGCCTTTACCTGAAAGACTGGAAGCTACACAGAAGTCAATATGGCGACTTCCACAGACGGCAGCAGGATAGGTAAGTGGATTTTATTAGTTTTTGCTGAAACTTTGAGCCATTGGGACAGTTTAGAGGTAAGTGACAAGGTAATTACATATTCTTTTTTTAGTTTAGGTGCGCTTTAACTACAAAGGAGCCTGTCAGCTGAATAGATTGATCGATTGGCATGTGCATTCCACCTCTAAAGCTGGGAACACGTGTAGATATGGGCCAGATCGATGGCCGCTTCGAGCGCTGTGCTCTCTGACCTCCATCTATCTGGCCCATATCTAATGCGGCCATCCCTGTTTTCATTCAATCCCGCTCGAAATGAGTGTTGTCTCATGTTGTGATTACACTGCAGCTGTAATCTCACATTCTGCCACTAGATGTCGCCGTGACAACACAATATTTACATATACAAGTGCAGATATTCGCGAACAATTACCTCTGAGCGTTGTCTTAAGTGATACCACTGCAATCTCACATTCTGCCACTAGATGTCCCCGTGACAACACACTTTGCAATAAATCGCTTAACGACTGCCGACACTCCCAAACTATAGCGTTTGGAGTTTTTGGAGAATAATTCGAGGAATGTGGTGAATTGGAATATTGCCTGAGCTGCTCATCACTGATCGCCACTTTCACATACAATAGTGGGTTATGTGTTTCTGGCCTCAGGTTCCCCATCGCTGCTCTAGCACATGTCGTTTTGCAAAAATTAAGTTGTCCTTGAACGTAATTTATGCAAAAACTACAAAAGTATATTTGCATATTTCAAGAAATATATTCCAATGAATCTGATGCGTCAATTCGTGTATTGGAATCAGTACAGATGGTCAAGTTTTTGCAGACTTCATGAGTTCTGATCATCGACATACCGGCAGATGATAAAGTTCCCCCTCCGATTGCATTATCGGTGATGCCGGGGAGGCGGGGGTAGGCTGCACCATTGACCTTCATGTAATAGAGGAGGCTTTGCCTTTTTACAGGGAGATCAGTGTGCAGATTCCCCCGCAGCCCCCCCCCTCTCTTCCCCGTGTGTGAGGGAGAAGAGATGCCTGAAGTGTGCTCTCTAGTGACAACATTTTTGTGGCTGAAAAGGGGTACTGCAGGTAAATTTTCCCTTTGCAAACCAGAAATACAAGGTTATATATCTCTAAGTGTGTGTTCACCTGAGAATATTAACCATTGATTGGGTACCCTCAAACCCTTGGGAAGTTATGGAAATTGGATAGTTGAAAAATCACAGAATTGGTTCTATATCTCTACTAAAACATCATTTTATAGACTCCCACGCAGATTCAAGACGAGTTTGACTTACCTGCAAACATGGTACATCCCCTTCACTATTTACAAGTGCGAACCTTCTGTTCCTCCTTAGCGAACAATTATGCTTCCCTGTTTATTAAAAACTACCTAGACATCTTGCTGGAGTTGAAACGGGTAAACACATCTTCGATTTATCAAGCCTTACTGAAATGCGCTCTGCTTCATGACCTGCATGCTACCATAGCCAGATAGGAAACTGATCTCGGGATCGTTGAGGCAATCCCGAAGGCTCTTAGAGGGTATCGGACGGTCCGCAAATGTGTCCTTTCTGAAAACTGGAGGGAGACGCAATTTAAGTTAATGCATAGAGCATACCGGATGCCAGGCATCCACGTTCCATGTGCAGACAAGGGGACGAAGTGGCAACCTGTATGCCCCAAATGCGGACTCACAAACCCAACTCCGGTGCACTGCTTGTGGCAATGCCCGAGCATGTCCCACTACTGGCATCTGGTGGCAGGGCTGATCGGGAAAGTATTGAAATCTTCCGTGCCTCCAGATGCTCAACTTATGCTGTTAGGCTACCTTGCCCCGTCAGCCAAGTCGGCACTTATTGGCAACTCACATTGGCTTCACACCTGCCTACTGGCGGCACGGAGAGCCATGATGCTAAACTGGATCTCCACGGCTCCCCCCTCATTGGCACAGGTATTGGGTATACTGCGTGATATGAGGAATAAAGACTAGAGATGGTCGATTTTTTTTATTTAAATTTGACCATTTCGACGGTTTCGAGTTAATTGCAAAGCCCCTGAGCATGGTATCATCACCAAACTTGCAGGACATGTAGAGAAGGGTTGGGGGGTATACTCCAAAAAAGAAAGTATGTCTCTAACACAAAGGTTTTTTCACAAATAAGTTCAAAGTCAAGTAAAAATTTCGAAAATTGGAATTTCGACTTTAATTTTGAACTTAATTTATGCAAAAACTGCATGTGCTACAGCAAAACTTTTTTTTCCAAACGTTCCTTTAACCCTTCTCTACGTCTTCTGCAAATTTGGTGATGATGCCATTTTCAGGGGCTTTACAATCAGCTCACAAAGTTAGCAAGTCGAAAAATTCGACCATCTCTAATAAAGACAAGCTGGCACTACCACGGCGACAGACCACCGCCCATGTACGATTCCATAAAAAGTGGGACAGCTTCGACTTAGTTAGTTAGTTAGTTCCCCCCTCCCCTTCTTGCAATTAGCTTTCGACCCCCCTACCTAGCTGATGGGAGTGTTTAAAATGGTCAAGCTCAGTGTGGGAGGGCCGGTTGCTATTACTCTATCTGTTTTAAAGATTGCTGGTCGATAGTTAGGTGTTATGACTCCTGTGGACACTATGAATTTTGAGGTTTAGTTGACACTAAGTTTACATCGCTATATAGAGCGGTTGTTTAGCCAAGGGTAAGCCCTTCACTTGCTTATGGCGGAACATTTGGAGGGGGGCAAGTGGTGGTGGGCTCATAACAATTGTAAATGTATAAGCATAATACGGGCCCCAATTGGGACCACAAAGGTTCATCTCTATTTGTAATACCACCTGAAATGCAGCCATTATGTTTGTGTCACTGTATTTTTGTTGATTTTCCTTTGATTTGTTTTAACAATGATTGTAAGACATGATTGTAAGACGTACTAAAATCATTACATTAGGAGAATAGTCAGGGGGTACAAAAATTATAAATAAATAAACAGAGCACAAAAATGCTATACAGTATGCATATGATGGATACAGTGTGGTATACAACGCGTTTCGCCCCTTAACCACTGTGGGCTTCATCAGGTGATTTTCGATACTGTAGTCCAAGATGGATGCTATGTCGGGTTTAGTAGATATATAGAAACAATTCTGTGATTTTTCAACTATCCAATTTTCATAACTTCCCAAGGGTTTGAGGGTACCCAAATATTGGTTAATATTCTCTGGTGAACACACACTTTGGGATATATAACCTTGTATTTCTGGTTTGCAATATACAGTGGGAAGTGGACATTGGATATAGACTACTATGAGTAAAGATTAAGATGCTAATAGGAAATTACAATGAATGAGAAAGTTATACAAAACAATAATAATTTTTCACCTTCATTTAAACACATGAAATACTTTTATCCTGATTTCCTGCTCTAAAAATTGGGTGCGTCTTATAGTCTGAAAAATACGGTATATTTTTAAGATTGTGCTATGCCACCATCATACCAGCTCAGAGGTAAGTCACATTTTTATTTTATAATTTATACTTTTATTTCCAGTATACAACTATTGGGGGTCAAATATAATTGCACTGTGAGTCGTGCACTGTATCTTTTCACCCCCCCCCCCCTTCCTGCCTTACACTCATATGTTCCAGTGTGGTGGTCAGTATATGAGACTGGGGTCTGTGGTCACAGAGATGTAACACCAGGTAAGTCATACTCAGCTTTCTCAGTCACTTTGCAGTTTCCGGGCCTCCGATGCAGATCTGTACTTTCACCACATTAGACATGACAGATTTTTGTAGTCTGTGTTTCCTGCGCTTACTGACTGGAGGTCCACCGGCCATGTCTGTGCTGTGGTCTCATCTGCTGATCGCCGGCTGTCTCATCTACCGCCTGCGGGCCCAGACCTATGTTGGGGGACGAGGTAAGAGGAATCACTGAACTCCTGTGTCTTCATCTCTATATTTCATCATCTCCATCACTCACATACGCTTAACCAACTTTCTGGGAGATGAAGCAGTACAATGAGTGCTGCCGGGTGTTATGCGTTATCACACTGCTTTGCACAACACACACAAGTATAAAAACATACAACAGGTTTCCTATGGATGTGTACCCTGCGGTCATGCTGTCGCTATGTCATGTGACCTGCTGCATGTGAACCATATACAACTGGTTCGTCTATTGTAATTCAATTATTTGAAAAACAAACCAATTCCCCTCTATTTGGGACTTTACGTTGGAGTGCGGGAGAACCCTTCTCAGCTATTTGCCACCAGGGAGAAAGGGAGGACCTGACCTGGCAATTGCTATTCAGGGCGGTGGCTGTGCATATAGGAGGTCCCCATCAGCGTCTGGAGGCTTGTGAGGGGGGGGGGGGACTTCATAGCCTGGTTCATGGTATTGAGTCGGTGGTCTTACTGACCTCTTGGCTTAGTTTTTGGCTATATTGGCTCTGATGATATGTCTCCCTCCGGCTCTACAGGTCCAATTGTTTGTTGAGTGTGTGCCGCCTGATGAAGCCGTATTTACATTGGGCACACCTATATACGACGTTTAGGTTATACACACACACCAACCAAAAACAGATTATGAAGAACAAAGAGGACTTGATCATCCTGGGTAGGTGGTATATACCTCCCCTGTAAACTCAGGGATCACTTGGGGATGGGGCTTTTTAGGCACCAAAACACTTATTTAACAAAATTATATTTTTATTAGTTACATATCAACAACACATAGAAACAGTGCAAAATAGCGTATGAAACAAGTCCCTGGTCAGAGCCGCGCCATACATTGGGACCATAGGACTAGGCATTAAAAACAACGATCACCAGTCAGTAGGTCTTATACAATAGCCATAGATTCAATTGGTGGTGGGTATCCTCCGACATGTTTGGCCCTTGGGGCTTCCTCAGGGAGGAATGAATCTATGGTACAGTAAAACGAATTAAAAACAATGTAGTTATTGACATATACAAATATATTTTGCAGTTATTGACATATACATATATATTTTGTCAATACGGCAGTGGGTACATTCCTGCCGTAAATCATTGTGCTTTGTGCTATATAGAGAATCTGTTCTGAGGTATATTCAAGCCACACTAGTCATCTATGGTGGACAGCTGATATATATCGACTCAGCGTATTTACATAACCACATCGCCTAGTGCATATCAATATGGCATACGATATGTTTAACATCTGATGCATAGTAACTCAGCACATGTTTACAAACACAGCAACCAATACATACAGTGGAGGAAATAATTATTTGACCCCTCATTGATTTTGTAAGTTTGTCCAATG
>JAHGUE010000026.1:100088-113773 GCA_036250615.1 Ptychadena robeensis | reverse complement strand
CACAGAGGTTTACCTGCACAACACAACCTCATCTGTATTGTGTCATACACCTCATTCATAGAGGACACAGAGAGCAGGGTCACCCGAGGAGCTGGGTACATCGCGCTGAGAGAAGGAGAACTGAGCGACCACATCACCATTCTCATACATGATATCCATACATCAGTGAGTAAAAGCTTATATAATACCTATTATCATTTATTCATATAGCGCCAACATATGATGCAGCGCTGTACAATACCACACACCATCTCCTGGTACTCATTTGAGGGGCTCACTGATAAAGTATGTGCACCCCTGGGTATTTTGCCGTTATACCTCCAAAGTAAAGGCACAGACAATCTATTCATTCCTGGGGAACGTTGCCCGAGCCACACAAATCTTGGCGTCAGACACTTTATTTTTGTGGTACCTGAACGTTCCAGCTTCCTGCAGAGCGTCTTGATTTGCAGCCTCCTGTGCGACCCATTGTTTAGGTAAAAGTATAGTTTCCTCACGTGTCTTCAGTAGTTTGTGCAGACGACCCTTCAGCATTGTTAGGAAAGCGCCTACAAACACAAAACACACAAATGTCACACAGGATATTCCACTGAGCAACAATCTCAATCTACTACGCTGAATGGAAGGACGCAATCAGTACAGAAGTATTTCTGAGCCAATATAATACCAGGCTGCTACACCTCTTCTGGTGTCATGTCTGCCTGATGTGTCAGCCATGAATGCCGGATGAATAGGCTTATCCTCTCGTTCCACCAGGTTGAGGTCAGGCGTCTATGAGACGGTCAATAAGATGACATTTCCATATTGGAATGCACATTGTATGCAGACTGAGACCAAGTACACCAGCTCCTGCTCTTCTTTGGCTCGGTTTGAGTCTGCATGCAATTTGCATACATTTGCATACTAATATTGGAATGCCAGCATGCCATTGACCATCTCTACAAGCGAGTGAATCCCGGCACACCACTCACTGAATGAGGTCTTCATGGACTCGACATTGTACAATGATATTACACAATCTGAGCATACCTGCCGATGCTCCCAGTCTGTCCCAATGACGTCAGGCCCTCACATGTCTCCACGACATCTCAGTACCTTTGAACCCTCACATATCACCATGAGGTTGTTGTAAGTCTCATCCACACAGTTTGATTAGATAAAAGGGAACCCGAACGTCAGAGGTCTCGCAGGGTGCGCAGCTTGAAAGCACCAAGAGGTAATCGCCAGCCAAGCATTGGGTGCCCCACGCAGAGGGGGCTTTTGTCTGCTGCTCGATTCTTCCGAGGACTGATCTCCCCTCAGTGAAGTATTATATTTGTCTCGTTACTGCACATTACTTACATGTTGTATTGTGATATCTTCTGTAACCATTGGGCAACATTATTTGCATGTGTTATTGTGATATCTTTCCTTCTATATTTCACAATTATATCTCTTATCACTGAGATGTATTTCAATTAAACCCCATTAACCTCCCTAGCGTTCTGCCTGTACCACGTTGTTTTTAAGGGCACAGCATGGGCGATCGCAGCAGAGTACATTGTACCCTCGTCCTCCCCTCGCTCCTCTACATGATGACACCAGCGACGTGGGCTGCAAGACTGACACTCCTCCATTAACATGGAGGTCTATAGTGTGGCCCCGCCCCTTCGGCGTCACCAAAGAGGTGGTTCCGGAATCCCAGAAATGCTGCAACAATATAGAGCATGGCTGCAGCTTTCCGGGGGTATATTGGGTTCTCCCAATCCCGACCCCTGAAGCCGTTGGGACAAAACAGCAGACAAACTGGGTTGATCTCCGGCTAGGGGGGTTAATGACTTTATATTTGTGTCCACTGCGATTGAGAACTTGTACCCAGTGAGATGACCAGCTTCCTCGGCCTTACCTTACACACGCTGTCATTTACCTTGCCACATCATTTCTCGAATTGTAGGATCTTACTTTTTATCTGATCCTCTGTGCTCAGGAGGTTTATCAAGATCTCAATCCTTTTGGTGCAGCGGCTTTCAACGTTCTCATCGTCTCTTAATAAACCAATGGAGTTCTGAACGCAGCTGCGGATGAGAATCGTGGTGTCCAACATCTATAAACACAAGAAAGGAAAGCTTGGCAAGTCAGGAATACGCGATCGAAGATGATAAATAACGCACAGAAATGTGACTATGTGTGAGGACCACGGTCCTTACATCCTCGGGTCTCTGGACTGGAACGGCAGCCTCCATTTCTTGGTCTTCAGGAGTCTCAGTCTCCATTTTGTCTTCTGTGTCTATCTCCATCTGTGTATTCATGTCTCCACCCGCGGATTGCATCTCATCGTCCTCAGTTGTCATCTCTACCTCCATCTCAGTGTCTATCGTTTCTTTGTGGTTTTCCTCGTCCTTCGCTGACGCTTTTATTTCTGACAAAAAGAAAGAATAATCAAAACTTAAGAAGTCAAGAAAAATAACCATCATATACTCGAAGATAAACTGACCCGAGTATAAACCAAGGTATAGTATAGGTATTCGAGTATAGACCGAGGGAGGGAAATGCAAAGCCAGATAAATGAGAAGAATATAGAGAAAGCCCCATCGCCTCTAGAAATGAATCAAACAGGTGAATCTTAGTGCCGCACCCCCAATAAAGAGAAGAGAACACAGGATTATTTGATAACAGGATGGGGTATCACTGCAATTCTTAAGATTCAAACCAAGCACAGGGAGCCCACCGCTACGAACCAGCCAACCACGCTGCAATGTGATACCTTCTACCAAGTATTGAGATATACTCTCAACCAGCTGGTGCTTGACTGGGCTGGACTGTACACATGGTTTTAACCATATACCCAACTACATGACCACCACTGCTGACTCATCTCAGGTTAATACGGTTTGGGCTCGCTGTCAGGTGGCTTTAATTTTGGTCTCCCGTTCTTGGCTCATTTCCGCCTCCAGCCTTTGCCCGGGTTTCTGGATGTTTACACTATTTCGTGATCTAGTACCACCTGGATAAAGCTTACCCCCTGAAGAAGTCATTACACGAAACGCGCGTTGGGGCGCGCTCCTGCGTTTAGCAGGACATTATCCTGATGTTTTTTGATTGATTTGATACTTATCTGAAGAATGCTTTAACTGTATATGTACCGACAAATCTACGCTACTATCATGTGTGTAACATCGACACAATACCGACCAACCCTGCAAGGTCCTACTGTGCGGTTCTTACTCGTTTTATGTGTTTATTACATTTATGTTTACTTTCAGCCATTAAGTTTATTACTTGACACCTTAATTGATACTTTGGCCGTTTAAGTCCCCTTGCCCCTGGGATACTCTCAGGGGGAAACTCAGTCACTGGGGTGATCCATTATTGGTCCCCCTGGTTGACTAACCTTTAAATATATATTTTGGGATGTTGGCCTAATACGCTAGATTAGTGCAATTTTCTTTATATAAATTATTCAAACATGAAAATGAGTTTCTATTTAAAAAGTCTTTTTAATTGTTATTATTATTATTGGGACCGATACCTGGAATGGAAAAGGAACCTTATTGTCATGCTTGAATCATAAGTAGTGGAGCGTTCTGATTGAAATTCCACCTTCTCCAGTAAAAATGAACAAATAGCTGTATTTGCTGAGATTACCTTCCGTAGAGAACAGGCGGCTGATAGGGAGATCCTGAAATGCTGTGACATCCTGCACCATATCCTTAGACTTCCTCAGATCATCAATGTGAATGGATCGCCACAACCCTACAAAGAGCACAGAAGGTTACAGGGTCAGTCCGGCCGCCTGGGTTTCCAGAACAGATTGAGATGTGAAATAAATAACAATACCGGGTGAAATGAATAGTTTGTGTAACGCGCATTTACTAAGGAGGTGATGGGTGAGATGGTGGAATTGTTTTTTTTTTTATCGATTTGATCAAAGCCCCTGAGCATGGTATCATCACTAAGCTTGGGATGTATAGACGAGTACAGGGTATGGCTCTGACACAAATATTTTTTGTATAAATTAAGTTTAAAGTCAGGACAATTCTCAGGTCAGAATTTCCATTTAACTGAAAGCGACATATACTAAAGCAGCGGTTTGATCTGCCAAGTGTCGCACAGCGTCACTTCCTGTATTTCAAACGTGGAATTGCTGCTGGGTAGTGTCGGTTCCGCACTCCAAATACCAGAATTGCCACTCCGCAACCTCACTTCCAGCACGATCAGGAAAGTGTAATGTTGTGCGGGGTCGGATATTAGGAAGGAGAGCAATGCCCCATCCCTGGTAAGTCAGGAGGGCAGTACTTTCCTTCCCAACTTTCCACCCCGGGCATCAGTGCTGCTGCTTGCGCTGAATCTTTCAGTGAACTCAGCGATCTCTGAGACGATCGTTCGATCCCCAAGGGGGTCCCGACCCAAAGGTTGGGAAGCACTGTACCTTTTGTTTCCAATGTTTCCCCAACCCTTCTCCAGCAGTTTTGGTGATGATACCATGATTCAGTGCCGCTCCATCCACTCACACAGGGACATCAGTAGACATTGCAGCGGAAAGTTATTGGAATTATAAACATTAAAGTGGACCAACCACCTGGGAGGTCACTCAGCATGGTCAGCTGCAGCTCACCCGATAATGCTGAAATCCTTCATTGTAAAAAACAAATCTTATTCTGAGAGCAGGAGGGGAGCTTGTTACGAGTGCTCCTCTCTCCCCCCCCCCCCCCCCCCCCCCCCCCCCTGCATTACATCGTGCCTAGGCAGCGGAAGTGGTGTGTGGGAGATCTCTCCCAGGCAGGAAATCATCAGCAGCTGATCCCCCTCTTCACCCCCCACGAGTCTCTGCAGCTCTGATAGAGAAGAGACAGGAGGAGTGGGAGTGAGAGGGGGGCAGTGTGGGTGGAAGTCTGCATGTCTCCAGAAGCCAAGATGCCAGCATGAGAGCTGCAAGCAAGTGAAGTGAGTATGGTGTGGGGTTTTTTGTGTTGCAGTTTTCCAGCATCTGCACTGCTGACAGGTGAGCATTGTGTCTGTTTAATGTATGTCTGGTTTTTTAAATTTGAGTTTAAAACAAGTTTATTTTCCATTACAAATCCATGAGTTGAAACGCTTGGGGGGAATAAATGAGGTCTGAGGGAAATCAGAAATAAAAGTATTCACCATCTTACTGACTGCTCTGCACGGGTAACTTACCTCCCCGGAAGCCGACATAGGATGTGCCGCCGTGCATTCTGGGAAGTTTGGTTATGAAGTTGACGAACACATGAAATTCTGCGAGGTTCGTCTTCTGGATCTCGTTCACAGCAGAATATCTGAAGAGACAACAGAGAAGAGATAACGTCCGTCTATTGCCTTCCTGATGCTGCCGGCTGTCCCTGACCGATATGGCCGCTCTTTATTGCGTACAGTGATAGTGATGGGTCTATAAGATGTAATGTAAGGTTTATTGTCGGGTTTGCTCGCACTGGGTGCGCTGGGCTGGCGGCTGCAGAATTTGCCACTAATGGATCTGTTGGCGGTAACACTTCCTACCCTGTTTCCCCGAATATAAGACCTACCCCGAAAGTAAGACCTACCCCGAAAGTCCTAGCTGCTATCCCCCCTGTGCTTCTTATATAAGCCCTTCATGGAAAATAAGACCTCCCTTGTCCCAGAAAAAGCTTCCATATTTAGAAAAGACATAGCAGGAGGCTTTTTGTCACTTCTTCTAAACTCAGAAAAAAGCCCTAGTGCATTTTTCGCACCTAAAATTAAAATAGGACCGTGTCTTATATTCGGGGAAACACGGCAGTCCACAAACCATTTAGATTTCTGCCAAAAAAAACCACATATTGCACTTGTGTCTCCCATGGCGAGTATCGAGAACACTTTCTGCTGCGCCTGCTGCATGCAGACCGCATGCCGTATGTGCTAAAGAGCAGCATTGTGTGCAGCGGTGTGAAAGGAACATTGCATGACCACAGCTGCGCTGCATTGTAGTACCGCAGCGAGTCCCAACACCGCACCGCTGCCACTGAGTTCTCCCTCAGTAAACACGGCCACCGACATCTGCGTCACTTCCACTGTCTGTCAATGGACTTAGTACGTTTAAATGATATGAATACGAATCATGAGCGTGCGCTGGGCTGACTAAATTACTTTTATGTTTTACGTTAAAGCCACATGTTCAGGGACCACAACCACTATAACAAACAACTACCATATTTTTTGCCGTATAAGACGCACTTTTTCACCCCCCATACGCCGAATGTGCGACCCCCGCGGCCACTCGGCCACCGGTGGTCGCACCTTGGCTTCCCACCAACTCTCCAGGGAAGGAGATTAGTGGGGGAGCTGGAGGAGCTTTCAGAAGTGAGATTCCGCCCGATGTCTGGCTCCCCCATCTGAACTGTGTAATTGCCTATGCCAGCAGAGCTCAGAGCCCTGAACTACCATAGGCAATGAAGAGAGAGAGAGATAGATGAACTGGCACTATAGTTCTCCTGTCCATGGGAACAGCAATCATTCCCCACTGACACAGTGATAGGAGAGGAGACAGCCCGGCACCCCCAGATCAGCTTAGAGATGTTTAGCTGAGAGTGTACGGCTGCTAGTGACACCTACTGGCTGAAGTGAATATTACATTCACTGAATTCATCGCATTAACCCAATTGATGTGATATTCTTATTGGAGGAGAATGTCTTTTCAACTGGAATGTTGTACAGCCCCAAAAAAAGGCACTGCCCAAAGAAATAAAGGAACCTGTATAGTATCACGTCAGTTAAACTTCTGGGATATTATTATGGTTAAAAAGCAGAGAATTAACGAAGAGGTAATCCCCCCAAACACTTTTCTGCGCTCTTTTAGTAGTTTTGCATTTGACTCAGGTCAGTACTGGCAGCATGAGGCTGGACCCTACAGAGGTTGCACAGGCACCTCCACCAGGATGGCACTATGCACCATTGCCAACAGTGTTGCTGTGACCCAGCACAGACTCAACCTACACTGGCATTTGCCATAGAACACCAGAATCAGCAGCTCTGGCCCCCTGGGCTTTTACAGATGGGATAGGGGTTTATTAGGTCACGTTCCAGCATGAAACGGTCAGGAGAAGGTGTGGTGATGTTTCCTGAGAAATCGTTCAGCGTGATCACATGGGTGGTGGGGTAGGGTTGCCATATCCACGGAGGGACACACAGACCAGTGAAGTATAGACCAGGGGTGGGCAAACTAAAGCCCCCCATACACGGCTAGATTTCCTGTTCAATCAGCTTAGAAAGATCAATTTCCGGGGTCAGGGAAATCGGGGATTGTATGTTTGCCAACTGTAGTAACAGATATTTGATCAACTTTTTTTGGGATCGACTGAAAGTGTCATCAATTTCAATACAACCAATTACAATCTTCCAGCGCGTCCAATCAATCAATTGTTCAACCAATTGTTTTAGGTCGATCTAACCATGTGGGCTGCCATAGATTTTCAAAAAACCAAAAAATTGATTGCATGAAAAATCTGGACGTGTATGGGGGCCTTAAGTCCTGGGGACCGGATCCTGTTTAGCTTCCTTTTCTGTCTCTTTGTCACATTGTTGAAAAGATGCTCCCCTCTGCTTGTTCTCTGCAAGGTGTCCAAATGTTGCCTTGGGGATGATGCAATGGTGTGATAATGTAATGATGCTGTGGGCGCATTCTCATGGTGACAACCGGCAGCCTCTAGGAGTTATCTCTGCTCACCGCAGGAAATGTAAAAAGATAACAGCATCCCTGTCACACGTCGCTTATTACACATCACCCCCATCATTAGTGATCCCGGCGATGCATGGGATTGGTGCATTACAGGCTCTGGGTCCGGCCTCTTTATCAAATTTAAGAAGCCAATGGGCCCCCCGTGTAGACAATGTCGCCCTTATATCTGACATAAGATATTGCAATGGAGTCATGTGACTGTCACTGCAGCAGTGGGTCCTGGGTTCCTCTTGGCGCATACTGCCAGGTCTGCTGCATCAGTTGTGATCATTGATCACCTCTGTAGGATGATCATTTCCATCGATCAGTGTGACCTCCTCTGTAGGATGATCATTTCCATCGATCAGTGTGACCTCCTTTGTACCTAACACATTATCCAATCCATGAACGGCCAGGGATCGTTTCTAGACTGAGAACGTTTTCCTTCCTCCTGAGCATTAGATCAATTTCATAAACATTACAATAAGCAATCTTACTTTGCTGACGCCACGAGATTCGCTCCTTGGGATCCTTCTTCAAAATCCGTCTGTATGATCAATACGAGATTTCCAGATGAACTCTCCAGGAAATGCCTGCATCAGGGTAAATATATAGAAAGTAAGTACACCCGCGCAATCATTATTCGTCTTCATTGTGTCTGTACTGATCGGGGGGAGGAGGAGGGGGGCCGGGCTGTCACTCTCCTCTCCTTTGCTCTCCTCTCTGCCGATGTTACTGTGTCCGTGGGGCTGCAGATTCCCACAGACAGGAGAGAGGGATAGATGCCAGTTCATCTATCTCTCTCTCCATTGCTTATATCAGCAGGGCTCTGAGCTCTCCTGGTATAGGCAATTATACAGTACAGATAGGAGAGCCGGACACCGGCTGCATCTCTCAACTGACAGCTCCAGCAGCTCCCCGGCTAATCTCAGTGCCAGGAGAGTTGGCGGCCAGCCAAGGTGCGACCACCATCGGCCGAGTGGCCGCGGGGGTCGCGCATTCAGACCATAAGACGCAGGCACTTTTTGCAAGATGTCCTGTCCCCCCCCGCCCCACTTCTTCCTGCCATGCCTCAATTTTAATCACGGGAGACTGCTGGGCTCTTGTGATCTCCTGTGGTCTCCACTCCACGAACGGGATGGCGGAACACCGCTACACCGGGACATGGCCTTAAACTGTAAGTATGAATCTGCAAGGACTCACGATTGATTGGGGGTCACACATTTATTTTCATTCTATCTACTATTTCTCTAATTAGGAGTTCACACCACGACTTGGCTTTTAACTTCACAACATCAGTGAACACATTAGTGGAGAAGTCTAGTAGGTAGGGTAGGTGTTAGGTAGGTGTTTTCAGTTATTCTATTCTTGGGTGTGCTGCTTTCCTCACTGCCTTCCCATGCTCTCCCCAGGTTTGGCCTCGTGGGAGGGGGGCACTAGTACCTTTCCATCTGGGGATCGTCTGACTGTCCAGTGGGTACCTAGGTGCCACTCTGTGCGCTCCATATAGACCTCTGGTGGGACCGGACCTGCGTCCACTGATTTCTATGGATTTTACTGGCTTTTAATTGTACATAACATCCAGCAACCTGTGTATGTAAGTTATTATGCCCAGATTTTTGCCCTATTCTTGAGACAGGTATGATGGATCATGTGGTGCATGTGTGCCTGAAATGTTTATGATGTATTTATTATTGTACATTCTCCCTGAGGAACTTCTACTATATGAAGGATCTCAATCATACCAGCAAGTATTGGGGATTGGGTTTCAGGTTACTCCATATGGTAAGGGGATGCACGGGGGTAACTCCTGCATTTCCTGAGCCAGCTTGGCTGTGGAACAGGACGGTGGCCGAGCGTGCTCCCACGTCCCAGTGGTCAGCCATGAGGGGTAAGTGGTGGGTGGTGTTGGGAAGCCATGTCCTCCCAGTCTTTGATTTGGGTCATTGTGGCCCTTTCCTGGGTTGAGGATGTGTGTCAGTGCCGGCCACCATGTCTCCTGGTAGGAGCAGCTGTGCTGCATTTGTGCCTGGTCGGATGGTCGAGGCGGTCAGTGCCCCTGGTTGGGACCCAGGGGTGACATAAAATCACTGGTGGGGGACCACCTTTATAGCACTTTTGACACTACCTGCCACAGCACAACGTTTATAGCACCTACCTCCTGGGGGCGGCCATTTGGCCCAAACGGAGTAATTTTTATGGCCGGCCGCTAGGCCTGCCCTGTGTGTTATGCACTTATTTATTTCATAATTTTTTATGTAGTCTGTCCCCCCCACTACTGCATGTTTGTTTTCTTTACCAGTATAGGTGTTGGCCCTTCTGGACTTTTATCCCGGAAAGTGTTGGGGAGAGACTGCTTGCGGCTCCGGCCCAGCAGTCTCCCCAAGTTCAGGACCCTCTTTGGAGGGGCGCCCACCCTGGTCCCCAGAACTTGGGAGACCTGGCTCCGGTTGAGGTCACCTGGGGAACGGGACACTCGAGGGGCAGGTGGCTTCAGCTGTGTGACCCACTATATCATAGCTAAGCTTTGCGAACTGTACTCCCCTATGATATCATTTTTAATATTGAAATCATGTGACTTTTAGATTTCTTTCATAAAAATCTGTATTTAAAACTATGACTAATATGTGAATATGATGACATCCCTCCAACAGCTCCATTCAAATGCTGAGGGATTTTAGACGCACGGTTTCTTGTTATACACGATGAATAACGACCTTTAAATATCCAATATTGTTTGACACATTTATCCCTAAAAATTATCATTCGTATCTAATTAGGGAATCTCAAATGTTAACTAAAGGCCCCCATACACGCCCCGATTTTCCGTACGATCGATTAAAAACAATTGATTTTTTGCATCGGTCTTCCAAAAATCGGTCAATGCCACATGGTTGGACCGAGTAACTTCAATCGAAGTTTTGGGAATAATCGGTCGGAATGTGATCGGACATGTTGGAAAATTTTTCTCGATCGAATCTAAATTGTATTCAATCGGCTGCTATTTCTTATGACCCGACCAATTCAGGTCCGATCCAACTAATTATCATACTTTTACTTCCTGTGTCAGACATTGTGGTGTGTGACATCATCTGCCAGGCTGTGCTCGGATGTGTGTATGCTGTAACTTTCTCCTGGATTTCTCTTTTTGTTTTATTCATGTGACTAAACTGGAGTTGAGACCGTGTTTCCCCTATGATTAGCCGTCCCCATCAAAGGCAAAGCCCCCCCCACCCCATAGGTATACTGTGTATCTATGTCTAGGCGATGTATATGTATACTGTGTTCTATGTCCTAGTATGTGTATATGTATACTGTGTATCTATGTCTCTGGGAGATGTATGTATACTGTGTATCTATTTCTAGTGAGATGTATATGTTCTGTGTCTCTAGGTCTGGTATGTATATGTCACTGTATATCTTGTCATGTCTAGGGTGTGTTCTGTGGTTTCTTGTCTAGTATTGTATATGTTGCTGTGTATCTATGTTCTAGGAGATGTTAGTTTCTGTGTAGCTATGCTATTTTGTATTGTTCTGTGTTCTTGTCTAGGGTGTTTTTCTGTGTACTTGTCTAGGAGATTGTATATGTATACTGTGTATCTATGTCTGTAGGATATGTAGTTGTACACTGTATATCTATGTCTAGGAGATGTAATATGATCGTTGTATCTATGTTCTAGTATAATGTTATGTATAGCTGTGTTCTTGTCTAGGATATGTTATGTATACTGTTGTATCTATGTCTAGGTGTTTTTCTGCTGTGTATCTTGCTAGGGTGGTATTGTATACGGTGTATCGATGCGTATTGTTTGTTCTGTGTCTATGTCTAGTCTGTTATGTATACTGTGTATCTTGTCGTATTGTTTGTCCTGTGTATCTTGTCTGGAGAATGTATATGTACTACTGTGTATCTAGTCGTATTGTTTGTTCTGTGTATCTTGTCTAGGATTGTATATTTTACTGTGTATCTATGTCTAGGAGAGTCTACGTATACTGTGTATCTATGTCTAGGAGATGTTATGTATACTGTGTATCTTCTAGGGTTTGTTACTGTTATCTATGTCTATTATTTGTAATGGTGGTAGTACCGTGTTCTATGCTAGGAGTGTATTGTATAGCTGTGTATCTATGTCTAGGAGATGTAATGTGGATGCTGTGTATCTATGTCTGAGATGTATATGTATACTGTGTTCTATGGTCTAGGATTGTATATTCCTGTGTACTCTATTTCTTGGGATGTATTTTCCTGTGTTCTATGTCTAGTTTGTATATGTATCTGTGTGATCTGTCTAGGGGGAGATTTATATGTATCTGTGTATCTTTTCTAGGAAATGTATGTGTATGACTGTGTATCTTGTCTAGGATATGTATATGTACACCTGTTGGATCTATGTCTAGGAGATGTTATTGTGACGGTAATGCTATGTCCTGGAGGATGTATGTATACTGTGTATCTAGGTCTAGGATTGGTATATGTATACTGTGTATGCTATGTCTAGGAGTGAGGTGTATATGTGGGAGTGACGTGTATCTAGTGCTCTATTCGAGTTGTTCTTTACACTGTGTTCTATGTCTAGGTTTTATCTTCTACGTGTGTCTCTATTCGATGTAGTATGTATATGTTATATCTGTGTACTAGGCTCCTCGGATATGTATATGTAGACTGTGTATCTATGTCTAGGAGTGTATATGGTGTATCTGGTGTCTCTATGTCTAGAGGAGTGTATATGTTATCTGTGTATCTATGGTAGGGAGATGTATATGTATACTGTGTATCTATGCCTAGGAGATTGTATATGTTATACTGTGTTGCGATGTCTAGTATATGTATTGTATACGTGTAGTCTATGTCGAGATTGTAGTGTATCTGTGTAGTCTATGTCTGGTAGTATCGTATTGTAACGGCTGTGTATCTATGTCTAGGAGTGTATATGTATACTGTGTATCATGGTCCTAGTAGGTATGTATATGGTATACTGTGTGATCTATGTCTGGATGATGGGGGTATATGTATACTGTGTATCTATGTCTAGGAGTGTATATGTTACTGTGTATCGTTCTGGGTGTCTATGTTCTGTGGATCTGTCTCAGGAGATGTTATGTTCTGTTATCGATGTCTGGTGTATCTTTATCTGTGTAGTCTTGTCTAGGGTATTTGTATACGGGGGTGTATCTATGTCTAGTAGATGTATATGTATCTGTGTATCTAGTCTATGGAGATGTATATGTACTGTGGTATCTTGTCTAGGAGGTATATGTATACTGTTAGCTATGCTGGGTTTGTTCTGTTTTCTAGTCTGTTTGTTTTTTCGTTTATCTTTCTGGAGATGTATATGTATACTGTGTATCTATGTCCAGGAGATGTAGTATGTTCTGTGTATCTATGTCGAGGATATGTATCTGTATACTGTGTATCTTGTCCTGGATATGTATATGTTACTGTGTATCTAGTCTAGTATTGTTAGTGTAGACTGTGGTTCTCGTCTCGGCAGATGTATATTCTGTGTAGCTATGTCTAGAGATGTATATGTATACTGTGTACTTTGTTGTTTGTATGTTTTCTGTGGGTATCTATGTCTAGATCTGTATGTTATCTGTGTATCTATGTCTGGAGATGTGATGTATACTGGGCGTTCGTATTCTAGGAGATGTATAGTGTATCTGTGTGTATCTATGTCTGTATATGTTATGTGTTACTGTATATCGTGTGTCTAGGATGTTTATGTATACTGGTGTATCTATGTCTGGAGATGTACTATGTATACTGTGTATCGATGTCTAGGAGAGTATATGTATACTGTATTATCTATGTCTAGGAGTGTTGGTTACTGTTACTATGTCTTTTGTCTTGTACTGTGTATCTCTTTCTAGGATTGTATATGTATATTGTATATCTATGCTAGGAGATTTATATGTATACTGTGTATCTATGTCGTAGGAGTATGTATATGTATGTGTATTCTATGTTTAAGGGAGATGTAAGTGTATACTGTGATTCTTGTCTAGGATATGGCAT
>JAHGUE010000026.1:83626-100063 GCA_036250615.1 Ptychadena robeensis | reverse complement strand
TATGGCAGACACAACAACCCGCGGGTGAGAGGTCAGGCATTCCTACGCTGAGGAGCCAATCTGTTCTGTAAATCATGAGTGGTAACTCATCCTTTGGGGACTCGTTTCATAAACAGCCCGTAACACATCAGGGTGATTACATAACAAATGGTACATGTCTCCAGTGCGTGATAAAACACTGAAAATACCATTATAAGGCCGGTGTGTAGAACAATAACGTGAAATGTTACCTCTGTGAAAACGGCGGCGTTGTCATAGTCAGCTGACACATGGCGGCTCAGGAAATCCAACAATGAACCATGTCTTTGCTTCTTGAAGTATTCATCAATCAGGTGTTTCCGGCCCAGGCGTATGACGGAATCCGGCGTGGCACAGTTCAGCAAGACTTCCATTGCTCTTGTCCTCACAGTTTTCATATCTTCAGTGTCAGCGTGTGATGGCCTCATGTTCTCTGACACTTGAAGGACAACTGAAGCACAAGTGTCGGAATGGTAACCCACGAAGACATCCGATGGCTGGTACGTTTGGGATTCACCAAATGTGGGGTGTTGGTTGCCTTGAGTGAAATCCTTTACCCAAGTTTCCAAGTCTCGCACCATGACCTCGTGTTCTCTTTTCAGGAATGTGTTTATATCCAAGTAATGTTTCTCAAGGCGGTTGATCAGTGGAATTGGAAAATCTTTGTACACAATGTCTTTCTCTTCAATGACAATCAGTCTGAACTTTGGGTGGACTCTGCACTTGACGCGATGCGTGCCCAAGCCCAGGTCTACATATTTCTGAGCAGCTAGATAGACATAGTATTGGTTTAATGCATCATAGAGGCTCTCATACAGATTCTGGAGATTGAGCAGTATGACCATCTGACCAGTCTCCATGCAGATCTTTACGCGGTTGATATTTCGGCAAATCTGAGTGTACTCTTGGTCCTTTGGAAAACTGGAACCGAAGATAATTTCTGGTTGTTGGTTGTCTTTAAGCATGGCTTGCTGAAGGATCTGTAATGCAGCATAGTTTTTAGTTAATATTAACAGATACCGGCAATCATCACTGTCACTTCTGATGTTCTCCATGACCAAGTCTATGGTGTTGATGTCGGTCACGTTCCTTTCTTTATCTCCTAGGAAAATCTCCAAGGCATTCACATCATCCTTCCCACTGAAGTTCCTCAGGACCGCCCTAGCGATCTCATCCACAGTCAGATTGTCCTGCGACTGTCTGCAAAAAGCAAACACCATTTTTATCAGGCTGTAGAAGTCTCTCAGACCAAAGAATTCCTTTTCCTGTTCTTGTAAGATTTGACAAATGGTGAGATAAGCCTTTGAGAAGTCATGGAAGGACTGGGAGACTTTACGGAGGACCAGGTTATCAGCAGAACAGATTCCCTTTGCACTTTCAATCAGCTCTTTTTTGTTGGGGTCTCCTCGTGATACAAATATTCCTCGGTTCATCTTTGCTGGATCTAAAGCCCAGTTAGAGATACCAATGAATCCAACTTTTTTGTGTGGTGAAGTGACGTCGTCAATGCACCCATCCTCCAGCAGAGGATGAAGTGTCTTTAATGGCATCTTAGGGGAGTCTTCTGCAAGTCCGATTTCATCAAGTACAACCACAGACACATATTCATTTAGATTCTTGCCTTCCTGGAACCGAGCACAGTGCTTAAATGTACCAATGATACCTTCTGGTGTGGAATGAGGACTACACTGGAAGGACACCAGGTGGATCTGCTTGAGGTCCTTGTATAGTTCTGTATGAGCTGCTGGTCCTTGCATTGCATCAGCCACAATGGTCTTTGCCAGAGACTTTGAGCTTCCAGGCTTACCGACTAGGAACAATGGAATTTTAAGCTCGATGCAGATGACCATCATGAAGAGGTTTTCCTTCAAAGCAAGATTTCTTGCGATGGTCTCCCTCAAGTGAACACCTTCTAAGAAGAGGTCCTGAATGTACGTAATTTCCTTTAACACAAACGTGGGGTCTCTATAAGGATGAGGAAGGAATTTACATACAGCCTTCCTGTATGAATCTTTGGTTTCCAGTGAAGCATGATAGCACACGCCAGCAGCAAGAACAAGAGACCATGCTACTTTATCTTCTCCGCTGGATGTTCTCAGGGACCGACAATGTTTAGAAAGCTTCTCATGGCGGCTGTAAAACCACTTGAAGACTTCTATGCAGCGTTCCACATCTCTGAGACTGACGAAGCTGCACTCGTCCTTCCGATTTCTCATGTAGGACTGAGAGGCTGAAAGAACGTTTGTTAACAGCTGGCTGTGACCAGAAGAAAGCTGAATCTCATTGGCCAAGCGCTTCACAATCTGTTCAATGTATTTCATTTCAGTTTCATTGTTGAGTTGCCCAAAGTCCCATACAAGTGGCATCATGCTGGGGGGCAGAGCATGCACCCTATACACCAGCTGTCTCAGGGGAATGGAGCCAAGTCTTTCTTTGGTCTCGTCTGCTCTCACTCTGTAGCCCAGACCAGCAGATTCTAAACGTTTGATCATGTCATCAGTGTGCTTTCTGTAAGGGTTGCAAGCAGCAATGATATGCAGTCCCGTGTCCTCTTCTAAGGGCGCTCCATTTACTGTGCGGTCACACAGGGCTTCCTTGATGCTGCTAATGGCCTCAGTGGTGTTCGCTTCATCAAAAAACAGCACGGTCTGGCATCCCTCTTCTTTGTTAACTTTTGCTATTTCTTGGGCCTCCAAGATCTTCTGGTATATTGTCTCCGCAGTGGTACCTCCATGAACCTTTACCAGCCTCATGTTTTCTGTTTGAACAAATCCCTTGCACAAATCACACAAGAACTTAATCAGCCTGGTTTTCCCACAACCAGTTTCTCCCATGATGATTACTGGGATCCCACATCGGAACCTCATCTTGATTGCCAAAATCTTCAGCATGTTATCCATGGTGAGCTCATATGTATCATCGGGGTCCATTGGCCACTGAATTCCTAGTACCATTGATAAAGTGGTTATTTTGTCATGTCTGGGCATCTGGTCAAAGTCAATATTAAATGGCACTTTCTGAAGCCTTAATCCCTGATAAAGTGGCAGTGACATAACATTTTGTCGGATGATGCTGTTATTCCTGGGGTTGATGGCATCAACTCCACCAGCATTGTTTGGCTGCAGATGGAATCCTATAAATGTTATGGATGTTTGGTCTTCATTAAAAAAGATGTAGGGGTGGGGCTCAGACTCCCACTTCTTTCGCATTAAGAAAGGTAGCAGGTCTTGTTCCTGGACGCCATCAAGATCAATACTAATTCTTCCGGGACTTTGATCTGCAATGTGCAAGGAAGGGGTAGCAAAATCCTTTGCCATAAGTATCATAAAATTCACCACAAAGTTTTTAAATCCTTGCAGTGTATCTCCAACCAATTCGTGGTGACAGAACACTGAGGATTCACAATCTCTGAGCTGAAGATTCAGAAACCATGCAAAGTTACGGAGTTCTGACCATGAAGGGTCCACTATGCCACAGTAAAGAAGGAACATCTGCAGGCATTCTACTGGGCTTCCTTCCGTGCGGCCATCATACACAAACGCATCGAGATTCTGTCCCTGGTCAAAGCGTATGAGGTACTGGTACGGTCTCTGAAAGCATTCACTGCGGAATTCCTCAATGTCCATTCCCGGATCTCCCTGACCCGTCACAGCCGTCTGAGTACTTCTAGTGAGAACCTCTTTCGGTGAGCAGCAGGAAACCTTGGGGAAGAAGTCAATCAAACCGTTCTGGGCAATTCTAGACGCCTGCAGATAGAAGGAAATAACAATGCTGTTAGATATTTGAATACCAGCTCTCAGATAGTTTACCACCTCGGCACATGGCTTCTCAACACTAAAAGCTTTCATTTATAGCTATGGGCAGGATCAAAAAGACATCACATTCAGATTGTTTTGTTTTGTAACGTATGATAGTTGTATTACCTACTGAACGATCAAGCAAGTCTTTAATGGCAGAAGTTACAGTTCAAGTGAGTGTTACTGGTCAAATCACTGGTCAAATAAATGAAAAAACCTTAATAAAAAGACTAAAGCCCCCCATACACCTTTAGATACAATTTCCATTAGATCTACCAACAACTATGTAGTGCCGGGTCCTCCCTGATAGAATACATAGTGATTGGAAGGTATATATCACTGCTATGTAGTGCCGGGTCCTCCCTGATAGAATACATAGTGATTGGAAGGTTTAGAAAGGTCCTCATTTTACATGGTTTTGGTAAAAGAAAAGTTGATTGTACAGAAACTGTATGGAAAGATTGTAAGGTGTATGGGGGCCTTAAGGGCCCCAATACACCTTTAGATTTCTCTGTCAGATATACTTTAGATCTCCTTTCTTTTATAAAAACCATGTAATATGAGGGACTTTCTAAACCATCAAGTCTACCTGTGTTCAATCGCAGAGGACCCGGCACAACATAGTTGTTGGTAGATCTAAAGGATATCTGACAGAGAGATCTAAAGGTGTATGGCCAGCTTAATGCTGATACCACCATCTAAGATGAAAAACGTTATACTTAACTCTTGGCTTTAAATACACTGTGTGTAAATAATTTAAGGACAAAGGTTGAAAAGATGACCAGACTTTATATGTTTGATCATGTATTTTAGTCTTTAGGAAGACTAAAGACCGGACTGCGTTTTATCTGCTGGGATTTTTCATGCATATACTTTGCCCATTGTGAGACCAGAAGAACATAAAAGGAGCTGCTTACATTTTTTACTGACAGAGACAGGATAATAACACAAAGTCTAGTTAACGTGTCGTCACATTTATGGATTTCACAATGACTTTACCATGGTAAAGATTTTATGAAACTTTGCTGAGTGGATTCGCATCTAATAAACCATTTCTATACATTTGATATGAAATACAATTAGTGGATGAAATCATGCATAGCGAGTACAAATAATAGAAATAATAAATATCTTACAGATTTGAATTGTTTTTTAAATGAAACGTCTGGCGATTCCAAAATCTCAACGATGTACAGGTGATTGGGAAGGCACTTCCACATTCTTCCCTGAGAATCCATCAGATACCGCAGGATCAGGAGTTTAAACAGGAATTCTGGAATGCCGCGGGTTACCTGTATCACAAATCCAAACAGAGATCACATGATGGAAATCCACCGGCCTAATGATGGCAAATCAATTGTAATCAATGATTGTAATGAGGAGAATACTGTCTATGCCCCATGCTATACATGACACATACGTGTCTCTGGGCATATACATGTTACATACTGAGCATGTTCAGTCAAAAATAATACGCCAACTCGTGTCTGCCCTGTGCTAATTATATGGTACACACTGGTCTCCTATACCAAACTATAAGTGCATACTGGCCATGTCCCGTGCCCTCTCCAATCAGGTGTATACAAAGGTATGTGAAGCACCTAACCTAATAGGTTTCTACCTGCTGATAAACACGTGGAGCAGAACCTGAACCAGGCAGATGAAGAGGCACTTCTTTAAAGATCGGCTGCCGGACGGCACCCTGAACTGCCCCCCCCCCCTCCTGGATAGGAGCAAGCTGGAAGGTGATTTCAGCCCCTGAAACCACACAGAAAGTTTATCAGACCTTATGTCTCCTATGATGTGACTTTTGGACCTGGGACCCCTGCTCCTATATCCCTCCCATTGATCCGCAGATTTGGTTAATTAACCTTGAGTCAGCTGGCCCAAGGTCTGCTTCCTAAAAAAAAAAATCTTGCTTGTTATCATATGGACTATCAGAGATATAAGATCATAGCACATCTAAAGTTAATAGACAATCCCTGTCCCTGAGGAGTCCGTGTTCTTCTCCGACAAACGCGACAGAAGACCGTATGTAACCCTCCCTCTGGCATTATAACACACCACTCCCCTATTTCCCCCCCCTTCTATCAGGGGAAAGGTTTGCCTATTGAGATCAGGCTATTATTTAAAAACTTGCATCGTGTCTTGTCACTGTCAAAGTGTTTTTTATACCATATTTATGTTTAACTCAATAAATATATATTTTAACGGTTGAAATAATGAATAACAATACTTTTTGTTAGTTTTAGATACCCACCACGGTACCCTAAAAACCTCACCCATTCCTTCTCTCTAGGGGATACTATATTTAGTGCGTACCCCTTTATAGTGTTCTCCCCATTCTCCCCCTTGTGTCTTTCTTATACTATTAGTATAAGTATTCTGATATACGTGTTATGAGCTGAACCTCAACGTGTTTCATCCCAAAGGGTTTAATCATAGAGGAGTCGGTGCTCAGGAACTGACAATCCGGCAGAGACCATGGTACAGAGGAAGTCTCCCCGGGATTCAGGCCATTCTGATTTTACGATGGTTCACAGGAATGTAAAGTTATCTCGGGGTGATGTGCAATAGCGATATAATCCACTATGATTAAAGCGGACTTATCACTTGTTAGGTCTCTCTGCAGTATGGGATGCAGCTCAGCTGATACTGCAGAGATCGCTGACTAAAAAGAACACAAAACTGATTCTGACAGCAGGAGGGGAGTCTTTTTAGAGACAGCCCTTCCCACTATGTTACGTCTCGCCTTGGCAGGACGTCTCAAGCTGCAGGGGTTACTGGGAATTCTCTCCCACAAGCCCCTGTGTTTTAGTCTCTCAGATGTGACGTCAGCGAGACTTTGTAAAGAGAGGAGAGAGAAGCCTCTCTTCACACCATCTAGCTGAGTGCCACACCGGAGCTGAGCTCTGTCTGTGAAGGAGTGCGGGGAGAAGGGGGGTCGTTTTCAGTGGCTACCCGGAGAAGATAGATCAGGAAGTGGCTTCTCTGCCCTTATTCAAGATGTTGCCAACATTCGATAAAACATGAAGAAGGTAAGTCATTTTATTTGTTTCTGTGTAGCAGTTTTCCAGGATCTGAACTGCTGACAGGAAAGTATTGTGCTTATTTCATGTGTGTGTGTTTTTTTTTTGGTTTTAGTTAAAAACCACTTTAAGCTTTTAGGGAGAAAACCCCAGCGATATGACTCAGTTTTGTTTATTGTCTGGATTCAATGAGGACGGAGCTGACTGCAGGATCTGGTGTTGGGAGTATCTGACTGCCTGGACCCGAACCTATAACCAAATGCTGCAACCAAGTCCTGGTTCACACAGATTTCGCGGTCCCGGCATTAGTTGTCAGACAGCGTGTTACTACAGACATGATTCTACTCACTGAAGAGGTGATGTCAATGTGGAATATCACAGGACAAGTCTTCCACGTCTTCTCCAGAAATGGAAGCAACGTTTCCAGGACTTTGTTCTCGTCCACGTCCGGCTGAATCAGACGAATGGTTTTGAGACAAGGCTTTTTACTTGAATATTTGGACTGGAGTTTCTGGTGAAGTCTTTTCACGTATAACGACTTTCCTGGGGTAGAAAAACAGCCACATGTGATACAATGGTTAACAATTATTTCATGAACCTGATTTTTTTTTTGCCTAATCTTCTCTGAAATGAAATGAGAGCGCACACATTGTGAGAAAGGCATTGCTGCAGGTTCCTGAGCGCAGACACACCACCATACCACCGCGCATGCGCATATGTGTTATGAGATGATGTGTAACCACCATTCACTACAGCTTTACGTTTTTGTGCGTTTAGTAAAAACATTGAACGTGCAGTCACTCCACATGCAATGATTGGTCGGACTATTCCTGCAAACAGAGCAGTGAGAAGTTGTTCTGTCCAGGACAGGAGTCTCTCTACATCTTGTAGAAGTTCTTGCTCCTCCATTATAATTCATTACCACTATATATGTGTTGGACAGGATTTTGATCAGCAAGGCATGTCAGATGCTGAAAGAAAAGCAGAGACCGATAACAGAGGACTCTTAAGGTCGCCATACACAGGTCGATTTCACACTCGATTCCTGGCCGATCGATCGCGTGCACCCTGATCGATCAACAAGGACTCGAGTGCAACCCACCTAGACCGATCAACCTCGACTGATCAATATGGCCCCCAAATCGGATTGGCTAGGGAACCAACCTGTCGGTGTTTTCTCTTCAATCAGGCACACATCGAGGGACGTTGGTGGAGGCCCACGGATTGCTCATCAGGATCATTTCCGATCGACTGACATTCGTGAATCGATCGACTGGTAACAGAATCGTCCAGGAATCGGTGGCCTAAGGTGGTCGGCACAGACTTGTATGGTTGATCGATCGACACCTGTGACTTCACCGAAGTCGATTGGATCGTCGATCGATCGCTCAGGAATCGACACGTGCATGGCTAGCTTAAGATCAGATACTTGGAAGACAGCACATATCACCTATGAATAGCAATACCCTTTGAATTTAAATTTGTGGTTAAAACCAAAAGATTGTCCAAAAAACCACAGGTTGCAGCCTAACCAAAAAGTTTTGCCTGACTTTATGTAAATGTATTTTCTTGGGAAAGTTTTGCTGTATTACTCGTACTTACCAACTCCAGCGCGCTTGGATGCCACAATTCCAGCACTTATTCCATTCTTGAACACAGCAGCAGCTGAAACCCCATCAGAGCCGACTTTGAAATGTGAAGAGAGGTAACGCTGAATCTCTCCTGGGTCTCTTTGGGGAATCACATGAATCTTGAACTGGCTGAACACTGAGGGGATGTAGCGATCCTCTCGGTCAGAGTTACATATGATCACGAGATAGTAATCGTCCATGCCCTGGGCCTGAAGTTGTTGGAAAAGCTGCTCTGACTTATACGCTACGTCATAGCTTAGCTGATCTGCATAGATCAGACTATAAATCTTCCTTCCCTTGTATCCGGATGTAAGACATCTACGAAGAAACAAGGCCACCTGTTCATAGGTGGTGTGAGGCGTGCACAGAAGAACCTCGTCATACGATGGTAGAGGCTCTCCACTGCTGTGCATGTAAACTGCTATAGCACAGGACAACATTTCGGAAGGAGGAGAAAGAATCAGATTGGGCCGGCCGGGCTGCAGACTTGGATGAAGGTCACGGGTTACCGTTTTTTTGTTTAGCTCGGCCAGGGTAGCTAAGCTTGTACCTAAGGCGTCCAGATCCAGACATCCCAGGAAGAAAGTGTTCATGTTTTCCATAGAAAACTTCCAAATTAGCTCTAGTTTCTTAAAAATGTCTGTGCTGCCTTCAAGTTCCATAGCAAAGTCCATTAGATCTGGTTTGTTCACAGAAATGTCATTGGAGGAACCAGAACTGGGATAGTAGAGGGAGTTGATGGTGTCAATTCTTGCACACTCTGGTTTAATAAAAGACAACATGACCAGAGCCTCCTCGCTGATATCCCTCTTCTGATACTGCTGGGACAAGGACACCAACTGCTCGGCCGTGTAGTAGTTTAAGAAGTATAGTTGTGACCTTTTATTGTTGACAAAGGCCATCCACTCTTCCAGCAAGTTCTCCATGGTCCTGCAGATATCTGGAAGCAAGTCGCCAAGAGCTTTATCTCCCGTAAGTTCCTCGATTTGTTCTATATCAAAGTTCATCCGAACACTGCACTCAGAATCGTCCGCACAGTAGATATCTGCCTCCCAGGTTCTGAACAGCATATTTCCAGCCAGGTAGAGGTCAATGAAAGATCCCGCCAGTCTCTGAACATTGGAAAAGATCTAGATACAAAAGAAGTGATAGGAAATCAATAACTGTATTCACCTGATCACCTAAGTGAAAATATCAAATCATTGTCTTGTTTTACTTTCTTTAGATGAGATATGAAAGTAAATACCTACCTGAGGCCTGCATTGTGCTACACTACAGAGAAATCCCCGCCTGGAACGTCATCTGGGGGCGGCCATCTTCTGCCATCTCCCGTCCGTGTCACTACAGAGCACAGTAATGATCTGTCTGTAGGAGGAACCACTAAAGCCTGCCATACACCTACCGAGTTAGATGCCGACAGACTAGTCTGGATGAGCTCTGGAATGCAGCGTGATGACGTCATCACGCTGCATTCCCAAGCTGCCTGCATCGTCGGCGGCGGCTGTGTGCCAGCTGTTACCTTCAATGAAGACGCCGGTCTACATTCAAAGTAACAGCATCGGCCGGCATCGGCCAGAGAACATCGGACATGTCCGTTCTCTGGCCGGCCGAGCTGTGGGGCGACAGGGATCTGTCGCCCCCTGTGAGCACACGCCGATTGGTGACTACACGCCCGTCGGTCAGCGGCAACATCGGCCGCTAATCGGTGTGTGTATGGCAGGCATTAGTGCAGAGTGGGACCAGAAGAATGAAATAAGTCAAGTGGCTATATGGACATCTGTGGACCAGTGGAGATCCACATTGGTTCCCTGAATAGATAATACCGGTAGCTTATCCTGTAATACATTTATGCTCATCAGTTGTTCAACAGAAAACAGATTCTACCATTGCAGGTCAGGGGCGGAAGTCTGAAAGAATGGTGACGCACTGCGATGGACTTGGGCTCCACAAAGCTTCTGGGTGATATGGAAGAGGGAGCATTACTCCCACCAAGGTAGGTGAAGCTGGACGGAAACACGGGGACGCTGTGTTCAGGGGGAGATTCTCTCATTTATTACATCTTTCTTCTTCTTTTTCTTTACATTTTTGCCTAATTTAAATACAATGTCATTTTGTAGATTGTGTATTCTGTATGATTTTATATTCTGTGGCTTCTGAAAAAGCGTGATGATTGCCTAAGGCTTATTTGTTATATGTAGATAATAAAAGTACAAATGCTTTAAGAGATCCAGAAAAATGTGTTTACAGTGTAAAGTCCCAGGAGACTGGCAACCTCCACCTCTTGAGGCTGGCCACCTCTTGGTATGTTCCCCCCTTCCAGGTTCACTTTCCTCCTTTTGTATTATGTCCATCTCTTAAGTGTAATCTCTAGGTTTACATATTTATCTGACGATGTAACTCTCTGACCCAAATCTGTTAATCATCTGATGGGGGGGGGGGGGGGGGGGGTGAGAAACCTTAAACAAGTTTAGAGAACATGCAAACTCTATACTGCTCCCATCCATGTGAAATGTTCAGGAGCGGTCAGCGCTGCCTAGAAATATGATTGAGGGATTATTTACAACCACCCGGCAGACATGACAAGAGGTGTTTGTCGGTCGGTTTTTGGTGGTTTGCTCCATAGGGTTAAAATAGGTTTGTTTATAAACAGCGCATGCAGAAGCGCGTCCCCAGGAACGACGTGTACATCCAGTTGCAGAACATGACCATATATATGAAAAGTCATTTCCTGCTCACAGGCTTCCACAAATCCCAAATACTGAGCAACAATGTACAACCTCAGATACTCCGCCGAGCTTTACCTCAGAGAACTTGTCCACTTCTGCGTTGCCTTGATCTCCCTTCCCTGACATCAGCATAAGTTTGTTGAGTAATTCCTTCAGCTCCTCCAGTGTGTAATGACGCTGATCGTCCTCATTTTCCAGCAAAACCAGCTGCAGCACGCTCTCAGGTGTGATCTGTGGACAATCCAGAGAAACAGAAGACGGTAACATCCAGAACTATGAACGGAGGTAAAACAAGTTGTATGCTTCCCAATTCATGGTCACCTGACCATCACGATTGTTTGAGCTTGTTGGAACCCTATTCTAAAAGTGGAGACTAATGCCTGGCATACACACGCCAATAAGCGGCCGATTTTTCACCTGACCGACGGTGCGCGTTTGCGCCGTCGGTCAGCGGAAACATCGGCCGCTTATTGTCGAGTGCCCACATCTCGGCCGGCCAGAGAACAGACATGTCCGATAATCTCTGGCCGATGCCATTAGCTTCTATGAAGACCGGCGTCTTCATTGAAGCTAATGCCGGCACACAAAGGGTGCCGGCCGACTGAAGCAGCCCCATAATGCACCAGGATGCAAACGTGATGACGCCATTACGTTTGCATTCCAGTGCATATCGGAGCATGTCTGTCGGCACCCATCTGTGGGTGTATGGCAGGCATAAAGCTAGGCACACAAAAGCTAGGTAGATTTGTAAAAAGATTAGAGTACAATCAATCAACATGCGCGGTTCCGGTATTTGATTGTACTCTAATCTGCTTACAAACCTACCCGTGCGTGCCTTCCTTCGGGCGGGATCAATAGAGCCGCTCGAAGAAACTGTGTTGGAAAACCCCGTTCAATCTCCATTACTTTGCATGGAGAAGAATCTTCATGCAAAGTATAGGAACAGCTTCGGCTCCAGCCTTCTCCCTACACAGCAGTCGGCTGTCAGTGTAAAGGGGCGGAGCCAGCACTCCTCACTCCTGAAGCCGACGCGGCTGTGAGTGAGAAGCAGACTGGATGGATTTCTGCCCAGCTTGCAGCGTGTTCTGACTTACATGGGCTACAAGCTGGGGAGAACGGGTTCCAGAGGTCCCCATTGAACAGGAATCGATATGCCCATGAGGTGCACATTGATTTCCGTTCAATTGATCCCCGATCAGTCACAGCATGATGACATCATTTACCCGTGTGTGGCTAGCTTAACCTCCCTAGCGCACTGCTGAGGTACAGATTTCTGTACCAAAAGCGCACCATAGACTTTTTTTTTTTGTAAAAAATTAATTTACATTAAAAAAAAGTTATTTAAAGTATAATTAGAATTTTGTTTGTTGTATATAATAAAAATTCTATTTAAATGTAAATGTGTGTTGTGTTTTTTACTTTAAATTGTACAGTAATCACTGCACCCAGTACAATTCCCCTTTAAATTTGGTGCCCCCCCCCCTGTGTAAAGTCACCAGGTCCTCACACTGGGAGGGAGACGACTAAACAAGGTTATTTTGAAATCGTGTTGAATACAGATCTCTAAGCAGAAAGCTGTATCCAGAACGATTTGAAATTCCCGCCCTGCGGTCTGAATTCAAAAATACCGCCGCCTCAAGGTGTGATCCGCCTCCAGGTGTGATCCGCCTCCAGGTGTGATGGATGGCGGTGGGATTTTTCAATTCAAACCGCATGGCGGTTTCCCGGGCACTATCGGGGCGATCGGCACCCCCTCCTTGGTGGGGATGCAGGGGATGCGATCTGAGCTATCTACAGCAGCCGATGTTCCTGCAGGTGGGGATGCGATCTGCTGAGCTATCTAGAGCAGCCGATGTTCCTGCAGCAGGAACATCGGCTGCTGTAAATAGCTCAGATTGCATCCCCTGCATCCCCACCAAGGACCTATCTGCTGAGCTAGCCTTGGCATCCCCACATGGAAAAGCACTTCCGTGCAGGGGATGCCGAAAGTGCCGGTTCAGTGCAGGGATGCCGGATTCCCCGGTGTGACGTCATTACGTACGTGACACAGGGGGGGGGGGGATCTGCTTCCACACAGGAAGCATGAGAGAGCCGACGCTTGGACAGGTGAGTGAGCGCCGCAGGGCTCCGATCAGCGCTGGACGAGTCCAGCTCGTCCAGTGCACTTTTAGCAAGTCAGCACTGGACGAGCTGGACTCGTCTCACCTGCTAGGGAGGTTAATATGGAATTTCCCTCTACGGTGAAGGCTTTCCACATGGATTGTGTCTGTGAGAATTTGTGCCCATTTAGCCAAAAATGTGCCGCCCTGTGTTCCAGCGCCTGCACAGATCCTCTACAGGGGGGATGGTAAAATCTACTTCATTAAACTGGTGTTTGTTGTGATTAGTGTTGAGCTCGAATATTCAAATTGCGAATATATTCAACGAATATCGGCTATTCAAGAATTGGCAAATTTCGGGAATATGGCGGCGGATATTCGCAATGTCGGATATTTGGGATATTATGTATTGGGAAGCTTATGGCCGCGGATTGTGAATATAGAATCGCAATGTGACAATAAATACCATGTGACCACTCATTTTATAGGTTTTATATTATATCACGTATAAAGTTAATGGTCGTGTAACTGTTTATGAAATAACATGAATTTGAATATTGCCTGCGCCGCTCATCACTAGTTGCGATACCAATACACCACAAGTATATAAAACATCGGCCTCCATTGTATAAACATTCTTTCCCTCCGTCACGGATTCTCAATCTTATGCTTGCCTTCCATAACACACTGCACGGGGCAAAACCTAAACACTGAAGAGCTCTCTGGGGACGCTCGAGGTTGAGAAAACTGTGTCTAGTAGGGTCAGATATAGAAGAACGGAAATGGAAGGAAATTTGGAGAAATGCGGGGAGGTTCTCTATTTGTGTAATTCACAGGGAAAACCTCCACAAGTTGCTTCTTCACTGGTATTATACCCCTGACAGACTCCAGAGGATATACCCTCAGTCATCAGGCTTTTGTTGGCATTGTAAAAGGAGTAGAGGAACTCTGGAACATATTTTTTGGAGCTGTCCAAACCTGAACAATTTATGGAGAGGGGTAAATGAGATGATGGAGGGGCTAGTGGAGAAGGAACTTGTGGCGGATTTTAAGACCCACCTCCTAGGGGTCAAGTTTATGAATGTCAACAAGAAGCAAAATAAATTGCTCCAACATATACTCACAGCAACAAGATGCCAAATAGCAAAACACTGGAAATCAAGCCACCCTCCTACTATGGGCGAATTATTAGCGAGAGTTACGGAAGTAAGAACTATGGAGTACTTAACGGCATGCCTATGAGACAGAATAAGGGTATTCGAAGACACTTGGGAACAATGGCATACTTATTTAAAAGAAAGGACGTAAGGAAGGATGGTAGAATGGAACTATAAAAATGAAATGGTAAATTAACTAGACAAAATAGACGGGCAAGGCTGCTGTGTCCACCTACAATGTAAGGTTACCAACAGCATAAAATGTAATATGTGGTTTGTGAATGTATGCCGTGGCTAAAAGGGGCTGTGGATTGTGTATGTTACTTGTGAAAATTAATAAAATAAGTTGAATCATAGAAAACTGTCAGAATGTTTGAAGCTTTGCCACTCCTTATGTTGGTGACATATTGTAGATCTCAGGTATCTTTTGCTTTATTCACCATTCTTACGGAACTCTGAGGTTGTGATTGGTAGTGTTTGTGATTTGATGTTTCTGTTCGGTGTACGGGTTGATATACACTGTGGATTCGAATTTTTTGGACTATAAGACGCACTTTTCCACCCAAAAATCGAGTGTGTCTTATATTCCAATTCCGAACGTGGACACGCTTTGGCACCACAACAGCCCAGACACTACTGACCCATTGCGGTGTTAAGCCCTGAAGAGGAAGAGTCCCTTATCACTATGAATAGCATTTACAGAACAATCCCACTATGGACTGGGCAGCATTGGTATTGTGGATTAGCATTTCTCGTATCACTATGTGAACACTTAGGTTCAGGGAAAGAATTTCGATGTTCCTATGAGCACAAAGTCAGCAAGGAGGGGTTCATTCCAGATGTTCTAGAATGCGAGCAACACCGCAAAACTGAATCACAGAGGAAATATTGTCGGGTCTACTGCACAACGAGAAACGGCTAGGACGTAAATGAAGGAAATACTTGTGGCATTTGCTCCTTGGTAGGACCTTCGTTGTTATAGGTTGAGGGTGGGCTGTAGGTTTTGGGGTCTTCTCCCTTTTTGGATCCCTTAGTTATGAACACACTATACACAGCCTGAAATCCTGGTAGTTACCTGCTTGCTGTCCTCGGGTGCTCGGATGACGTACATCCCATTATTGTTGATAGTTGTTGCCAGGGATAGAGATGACAGTTCCACGGAGCCATGGCTGTCCTTCACAGTCTTCAGCCATTCTACATGACGCGCAGAGTCTTTCTAAAGGTAATAAAGACAATTCTGTAAGAACGTTTTCTGTTTATAAACCACTATGCAGAGTGGATTGGAGTATTCAGGGGCGGTCCTAGCCATCTTTGGTCTGGTGGGGGATACTGAAGCGGGCGATAGGTGGGAAGACAACACCTTGCCTGGCAGGTGATCAGCGGTTCCCCGTTCTGTACAGATCCATTGTGATCAGTGTAATCAGGGCACAGGTCACTGGTATAGAATAAAGTAACGTCCACACACTAGTATGCTGTATAGCGGGGTCTCACTTTACTAGGCAGAAGAATATATACACACTTGGCCCCATCTCTGGTCCCACACATAGGGTACAGACTCGGGATATTCACACAGGTGCTGTATATAACTTTAATCCCAGTCCTGGGAGGTGCGCTTGTAATCCATGAGGGAAGAGATCACTTCCCAGGGCACTTAGCATTGGAGGGTGTCTGTCCAGAACTACTCTAAGCCCTTAGGGGAAGATGATCAACTCACATTGTCTTCCTGAAGATCCTGGAAATCCCCAGGCCTAGAAGCCTGAGCCATGTGAGATCCTGGCAGACACGCAGGGTCACATCCAGGACAGGAACTCAGATTAGAGGTCAACTCACTAAGGATGCATTTTCAGAAATTCTCTGTAAGTGACTGTATGTTTAGGCCATTTTCAACTACAAAAATGAAAGCAGACATACAGTGCACTGTCAAAATGGTATACCACATTCAGTGCAGGCACCATGGGCGGGCCATGGGGGGGGGGGGGG
>JAHGUE010000026.1:67925-78491 GCA_036250615.1 Ptychadena robeensis | reverse complement strand
GATACTGTAGTGCTGGATACTGAAGTGCTGGATACTGTAGTGCTGGATACTGAAGTGCTGTACACAGAGTGCTTGTTCCCTTGGAATGGAAACCTCTAATAATAGAAGATATACTGTATATACAAAAGAAAGGGAGAGATAGATGACAATACCTGTTATGTACTGTTCCACACTCCGGATCATCTTAATAAGGCTGTCCACCCATTCACGCTCTGATTGTATGGAGCGCAGTTCCTCTTTCCTCCAGTCCAGCACTTGATTGATTTCCCTCAAGGAGAACTTTTCCTTTTTTTCAGTTTCTTAACAGAAAATAAAAAAATATGAACATTTGCAGAGTTCTATTATAAACACCACGCCTCCCTCTCAATAAAAATGAATGGTGTTTGTTTTCAGATGAGAGGACTTACTCAGTCTACAGATGGACACAAATTGCGGTCTGTGCTTCAGTATACTCTCCATGTGTTTGACGAGCACCTCTCCGTTCATGACGTTTCTCACAGCTTCCAGAAACACCGAATCTGAAAGAACCACCAGTTCCTGGATATCCTCTCCAAACTTTGATATGATGCTGCTATCTGTTCCTGAAATAAAACAATACATGCTATTATCAGCACTCCAGCACCCACTGATAGTCAGCATGGCCAGAGGTAGGTTCCAGGTTTTACAGCAAACACCTAGGAGCTATAGACCAATAGGTACATATTTACAGTTATTAGGGATATGCTGCTGATCCCAGAATCACAGAATGACACTTCACTTTCAAAAAGCTGGGACAAGACCATTACTAATACAAATATCAGATATGTCCTGAAAACTTCACCACACTATGCAGGTGAAAAGTCAATACAATAACCCTTAACCTCCCTGGCATTGTGCGCTTTTTCCCACTCATTTTGCCCATACTGGCAATCTCTGCTGTGATTCCCCGCCCTCCCCCGGCTCTCTACCCAGTGTCGGTGTGAGGACCCTAGCTGTACTGGTCACCGCCTGCGGGTGGCACTGAGATTGCCCATCCATGGGTCCCACAGTCACCAGCAGGTGGCTCCCTGCAAGCATGGGCTGGGTGGAGCTCACACCTTCCTCGTTAGCTTAGGGCTATTTAGGTGTGCTTCATCCAGATCACGCTGGCTGCTCATTGTACTTGTATCTGCATCTGTATCTGTTGCTGTTTCTTTTTGCTTGTCTGGACCTTGTGCTTCCCCTGGCTTTATGTTCCTGAACCTGATACCCCTGGACTTTAACCTGAACCCTGATACCCCTGGACTTTAACCTGAACCCTGATACCCCTGGACTTTAACCTGAACCCTGATACCCCTGGACTTTAACCTGAACCCTGATACCCCTGGACTTTTGCACCTGTTTGTCTTCCTACCTGTAAGTCTATTATTAAATCTGTTTTTTGTCACCACCATCTCTGTCTGGATCTCAGTGTCTGTTGCCTGCCTGGTCCCCTCCTTGTCCTGGATCCTGACAGCCGGTGTCAATTAGACACCAGCCATGTGAGCTGGGAAAAGCGGCGCCATCTCAACATGGAGGTCCATAGTGACAACCCCCCCCCAACACGGAATCTGAAGTACCGGCGATAATGCCCAATCCCGGAAGAGGCACAGTTTGATCCAAGAGTCCAGGCATAACGCCAGGGAGGTTAAGGAAACTTACTATATACTATATACTACTTACTATATGGTTTTTTCAAAGTATTCCCTTTGAATCCCCTTTTAACTACGGATCAACACATTCAGGTCCGCTTATACTCCGGTATATACAGTATTTTAATTACACTAGTCAATGGAACTGAAGTTGCCATATTTTTCGGGCAATAAGATGACTCACCCTATACATTGGAGAGTCTGATGGGCAATTAAAACTTGCATACAGTGCATATGGAAGAGCGGCCCGCTGATCTTTCCTATGCACTGTGTAATCAACCATACTGGCTGTATGTGTGAGAGCTGACAGAATGAGTCCAGCTTTATTGGGGCTCTGCTGACATAAACAATGAACTACAGATTCAGAAAAATCTGACAGCTCCTCTGACTCCCTGGCTAAGCGTAATGCCGGGAGAGCAATGGAAGGGGGATGAGTCTTATGGTGTGAAGAATTAAAAAAAAAATTACCAAAAATGTCTGTGTGTTTGACTAGTTTTTAGAGAAATGTGCTTGGAACAATATGTTTTGCCTTTACCTATGCTTTACTAGCAAATAAAAAAAAGAGGGTTTACGGAAATAGATTCTGAATGACGGCGATGATTAGGACATTGAGAAAGAGTCAGTCTCCCCATAAGGTGCATGGACAAACAAAACACAACAACTTATAACCCACTACAACAGTATACAACAATGCTTTATATTACTGAATACAAATACCAATATCACTCTAAGTGCAGTCCCATTCCCACCAGAAGGTAGAATATTAGAGGGAATGCAAAAGCTCCATATATGAAATCTTCGGGGGGCAATGAGGGAAATAAGTAAGAAGAGAAAGGCTAGCAGAGTGAAGATGAGAAGGAAGGAAATAAAGAATCCATGAACTCTTACCATAAAGTTTGAATATGTACGTTGCATCCGCCCATGTTAGCAGGTGCTGCAGGATGTCATCACTGTCTGTCATTTGATTGCCTTGGTTGTCCTTTGGCCATGAGCTCTCTATAACACTTGACACCAAGTGGCCAAAATTTTCCAGGTTGCAGGAGCTTAACTGACTAAGAATATTAGTCTCTGACTGTATATAAAGGAAGGGAAATATAGTCAGACAATGGAAGATCAGTGTAAAGCTTTACCTTAGAATGTAAACAGAAAAATGTGAGCTGGTTACAATGTCGAGTTATGACGATTTACAATGTCACATGATTGTTATCTACCACAGAATAAAAAGTGGCTCATTACAAAGAACACTTGAATACCGTATCTTTCAGACTATAAGACCCCCCCCCCCCCAAAAATGGGGGGAAAATCAAGTGCATGTTGTTTTCTGAATGCAGGACCATCCACTTTCACATTCCCCACCGGTGCTGAGCACTGAGCTTATCCACAGCAGGGAAGCTGTCACAGCTCTGTATGAGTGCAGATTGGATCGCCCGCTCAGATACAGAGATCTGCAGACAGGCGATCCGTCCATCCATGAGTGGGATCATCCATCTGGCAGAAGATGCCGTTCACATACACAGCCCTGCAGAGGGACGATCCATCCATGGATAGAGCATCCCTCTGCAGGGCTGTGTATGTGAACGGCATCTTCTGTGCTCTCCCATACAGAGCTGTGACAGCTGCAGAGGGATGATCCCATTCATGGATGGATCATCTGTCTGCAGATCTGTATGTGAACTGCTGCCCCTCACTTAAGCAGGCCATACACCTTTAGATTTACTTAAGATCTACCAAAAACTATGTAGTGCCGGGTCCTCTGCAACTGAACACAGGTAGACTTGATGGGTTAGAAAGTCCCTCATATTACATGGTTTTGGTAAAACATAAGGAGATCTAAAGGAAATCTGACAGAGAAATTTAAAGGTGTATGGTGGCTCTTACAGAAACAGAACGAGCTGCCAGCGGGCAGATCTCTCCGTGCTCAGAGCTGTATGTGAGCAGAGTGTTGCTGTAGCTTACACACAGATCTGCAGACAAATGATCCGTCCATGGATCGTCCCTCTGCAGATCTCTGTAAGGGAGCAGCTGCTTTAGTCCATTTATATACAGCTCTGCAGAGCAGGACCAGAAGGAAGGGGAAGACACTGAGAGCTTCTCCAACTCTTAACCACTTTGCTGGTTGAAGCAAGGAGCTCCAACTGGCAGAACTGACCCACTGTTTAGGGTGCGTCCTTTACAGCACAGCGTCTTATAAGCTGAAATATACAGTATACCAGTGGTTCCCAAACTGGGGGGCACGAAGGTATTCCGGGGGTGCGGGGAACTCATTCTAAACTTATGTTTCAATGGGGAGGGGGGCTCGAAAATGTTCCTAATATGAAAAGGGAACCACTGCAGTATACTAAGAAATATACATGTTTGTCCAGCCTGTACATAAGTGTTTGCCTACAAACATTGAAAATTGCATTGGGTCAATACAGGAAGTAAATCCTAACTGCAACACACTACTTGTAGATTAATATGTTAATCAACTTATTCATATGTTTTGGCAATCCCATAAAAGTTGTGCTTTAAATAAGCAATGAAGATAATGGCGACTAGTCCCATTGATTACATAAGTCAGTGAAGACAAAATCCACCAAAACATTTATTATAAAGGGAGCAACTTAATACAATGTAGCAGGTTGTATTACAAGAAGGGTCCCCATACACAGGTCGATTTTTGGTTTGATTTCTCAACAAGTGATCACCGTGTACATCTGTGGTGATTGATTGTTCAGAAATTGAATGCAGCCAGCCTTTCTTTAAGATGGATCAATCAACCCCGGTCAAAGGAAACTCCATCGAACAGGGAACTAACATGTTGAAAAATTTGAAGGTCCCCATCCAAAGTCTTGAACAGGATCAATTGCACAAAGTGGTGCACAACGATTTGCAGCCCCAATGTCACGTAATGGTACTGTCATGGCTTCTGAGCACTGAACTAGACATACCACTAAAGGAAATACCTGGATGTGAAGTTATTTACCTGGCAAGCCACATGAACGGCTTCAATTCCACAGTCTTCAAAGCATTTAGAAATAGATGGATGAAGAGTTGTAAATATGTGTTGTTTTTTGCAGTACAAGGAGATCTGTTCGATTGCATCTTCCTATGATGAAAAAATAAAAAGACACATGTAGTGGCATCTGGTATAACGTATATACAGAGAATCTGAAATGGAACAGCAACCCAAACATTAGCTAGGCAGCATTCACACGCGTGTTCTGGGTGCATTCATCCAATAGAGATAACTTGGGGACGTATCTGAACATGGGGCAGGAAGCTGCTTTCACAGTCAGCAGTCCAGAAAGCATGTGTGTGAATACACTCTTAAGGTCCCCATACACAGGTCCATTTCACACTCGATTCATGGCCGATCGATCACCAGGCGCATGCACGCCGATCGACAGACTTGTATGGTCGATCGACGCCTGTGACTTCACCAGAGTCGATCGATCGCTCTACAATCTACACGTGTATGGCTAGCTTTAGAGTTTAGCCAACCTGGTGACACAATTTGTTTTTGTGTTTGGTGTATAAGTAAAAAACAGATCAAAATGTAATTTCCTGCCCACTCTACCCCTCTCCACACTTGGGACTCTAACCCCACAGGATCAGGATCAGACTTGGGACCCATATTCCTGTCAGGGAATACAAAAAGAACGTTGGGATCAGCCTCCACATCCCTGAAGAAGACGTCTGATGGACATTGCCGGAGGAGGTCACCAGTTCGTCTGAAACAGGAAGAAACACAGAGTGTGGCTCGGGGGGGCGTGCCACTTTTAGTAATTACATTAGGCCAACGAGTCACACTGGGCATTACCACTAGAAGAGCAGGAAAGATGAGATGTGCAGCATCCTGTAACTCTAATCAGGTAAATTGTGCATGTGAGCTGACCATGTCTGTATACATTATCTTCCAGGCTGGATAAGTTGGAGGATTAAGGCAGGAAACCAGAAACCGTGATATAACATTCACCACAATCACAATGTTGGGCATTTGGAAATTGTGGAAGCGTGTGTATGTACCATGTATGAGTAAAATGTGACATCCCCATACCATACCTGTTTTATCTTCCTGACTAAATCACGGGTGAGGAAATCCTTCCACCTTGGAGTTACATTTTCACCAGCGTGAAGGAGCTGATTCCATACCTAGAGGAAACATGGTAAAGCTGAATAAACCAGTATGAATATTTATAAAATGCAGATGGCGCCTAATAAATGGTATATGCCTAATGTTGCCAGTCGCTTACATTTATCTGGAGGTTAAACCCGTCACTATAAATGAGCCCTTACTCACATTGTGACACTTTACTGGCTTTAGATTAATCTTCTGAATATTTGCTTCAATGTTTATTGTTTAGAAATAAGAAAAAATGCTATGACAAGCAAAAATAATAATATACAATACAATATTTAAGTCCAAGTCTAGTGGTCTCAATAGATCCCTTACGTCTTTCTGGTTGAATGTTGCAAAGTATTACTAAATGTAGAAGAGTAGGGAAAGGCCTAACGAAGCCATACACAGGTCAAATATTGCACAATGAATCTTAGATTTGATCATCTTGTGTGTTTTAAATATCGATTGTCAGTCTAACATTGATTGCTTGCAACACCACACAGTGGGATCCATTTAAACCTGATCGATTTCCTTACTTAGATCTGTACGTGTGCTCCATAGTACGATCGCATTCAATCAGATGCTTGTACCATCCACTGAAACATGTAGTGTGTAGTATTAAACTACAAGTAAACCATCAAACTCTCTCATATCTATAGTATAGTATGTGGAATTTGCAGAAAGAGATAGAGACGCGAGACGTTAGTGTTGCATGACCAGAATGCTAGCCACATCCCAGACGATAGACTAATGATGCAGACAGCAGAATTATGTCATTACCTCTGCATTACCTAGGAAAAATCCACAGCTAGGAACCTGAAAATGATTACCATTCAATGACATCAGCATGTTATGGCGCCGCTGATGATGTCCGAAACCTTTAAGAGTTTTTGTATGCAATAAGTGGGGTAAACACAGTGGGGGGAAAAGTATTTAGTCCCCCAGCAATTGTGCGCGTCCTCCCAGTTATACAGATGAGCTCGGCGTGTGATCTCCATCATATGTCACCTTAACTATGAGAGACAGAATGGGGGAGAGAATCCAGGAAATGTCTAATCTGTAAAGAATTTATCTGCAAATGATGGTGGAAATAAGTATTTGGTCCCTATGAGACATTCATGTCATACTTTGTTATATCCCCTTTGTTGGTGATGACAGAGGTCATCTTGAAGTCTCACAAGGTTGTCAACACACTCTGGTATTCGGCTCTTTCCTCCATGCAGATCTCCTCTAGAGCAGTGATCACTGGGCAGCGCGGACGTCTCCCTCCAAAGGTGTTTCTGTGTGGTTTTCATTCTTTCCTATACAAATATCAGTCGTCTGGGTCCCTTTGCAGAAAAACAGCCCCAAACCAAAGTCCTGAAATACTTTCTGTTTTAAGAAGCCGTAACCGTGCTCCGTACTGCTGGAGTTGAGGGCTTTTCACCATAAAGCCATGGTGTCCATGCACGTCCAATGAGCCTGAACCAGCTGGAATAAATGCCTCTGTACCATAAGGATATATATCACTGTGCACCAGTGGATCTGGATGAGCATCTGGCTGATGGGGCATAAAGGAATGATTTGCATGGCTCCACCCACCTGACCTGACTTTTAACCTCAACTTTTAGGATTTTCCCAAAACAAATTCCCCCCTCCCCCATCCGGCTACCTTTTAATGCTACCCATCTGGGATAAATTCTGGGTTGAACATATTCCTATGTGTCATTAAAAAGATAAGTTGAATTTACAGTAAGAACAAGGAAAGGATAGTAAAGAGACAACAGCTATTGTTCTATACATTTAAAAATGAAATGTAACGCACAATGACTCGCACTGGTAACTGCGAACCCACAATCAAAGTATGTAAAATCATTCACCTCGAGTTCTGAAGTAAACGTCCATTCGCCGTATAGATTGAATCTGTACCCAAATACATCTTCCAGCCAGGCTTTGGTCAGCTGACACACATCACTGAGGGCCTTCTCCAGAGGAGACTCTTCTGTATTACCTTGTGACTCCTCTTCTGTGTGGTGATCCTAACGTACGTGGAAACAAAGATACAAAAATGATTATTTATCATATGTAAAACAGTGTATACTGTACCTGTGTGACTATCACACCTATGTCAGCTTGTATGACATCCATTTCAACAAGATTGACATTATGTAGTAATAACCTCCAATCTTCTGGATCTGAACATTTATCCACCCAGCCAAAACAAAGCGTTTACAGTCAGACAGAAGTCATGGAGACCAGGAGAATGGATTGTACAATCTGCTCCATAGGAGGGGGTACATTCTGATGGGGTCAGGGCTGTGTGCAGGCCTTATCAGTGAGAGTGGGATATGTGAAAGAGGACACAGGTATGCTGGAACAGAAAAGGACCCAAGAAGCCCCATATTCATATTACTTACTCTAGGGAAGCTGAACCCCAAACATAAAAAACATATACTTACTCTTTCCTCTCTTGCTACCTCACTGCCACATTTACAGGGTCCAGTCCTCCAGGTTCAAGCATGGCGGAGAGAGACACTTCTTGTTTCACTCCCTCCGCCAATCCACATCCCAGCTAGAGCCACTAATCACACCAGTGTCACCACAATGGGCTGCCGGGTGAAAGGAGACTTGAAAAGGTAGATGTTACTGTTCATGGCAACTTTCCCAAGTCCCCTTGTGGAGTAACATCGCTGGAATAGTGGAGCAGCGGAGGATTCAGAGGACTGTAACCCAGGCAAGTCGTTTATTTTTCCTGATCTGCACTTTTCACTTGAGGCACCAGTAATAGAAAGTAGAAAAGGAGGTGATTGGTCCTATACTTAGTTTGTACTACTTGCCCCTGGCAGCCAACCCCCACATTATAGGGGTGATGACGCCGGGGATATGAGGAGGAAAAACAGCAGGTCAATGGTGAGTTTGCAGATGTTGAGTATCGCTGCAGGCTCGCTGGAGATAGGTAGCTACACTCCATGTATGTTTATTATTGTCTACTTGGCAGAAGGCTCAAGGGACCATGAGGCAAATATATTTCTCAGGATTGTGAAGCACTTTTCCACCATCTCAGGAGTAAATATTTAATTTTATATATACAATTCCTTATAAAAGTGAGTACACCCCTTATACGACACTATAAACAATATAAAGTGGTCAGTGTAAAGCTTGTATAACAGTGTCAATTTGCTTCACTTCACACACAGCCATTAATGTCTGAACCTCTGGCAATGAAAATGAGTACAAAGTCCAAATTGTGTGTGTGTATATATATTTATTTATTTTTCAGTATACAAAGTTTTGGTTAATGGATCTTCTATTCATTCTACTTTGGCAATTTAAATATCAACATATCAAACTACCACACAGTGTTATTGCAGCAAGTTATCCCATTTCTTTCCAAAGGCCTCTGCGCATGTTCCATTAACACAAATGCACACTTTTGAACATGACTGATCATGGCTCTTTAGATTTTATGCTCCATTTCACTCAATATTACAATTTACAACATCATTTTAAAATTGAAGTGTGTATGCTCAGCTTTAGGTTTCCTAACCAATACAGATACAGCAAAAATGCCTGCCGGAGCGGACGGCAGTGGAATGAAATGTTTAGGGCCCTCATGTTTTGGTAAATATACAGATTAATTAAGTGGACCAGTTTGAAAAAGATGCTTACCATATTTTTCAGACCATAAGACACACTTTTGGTCCGAATGGTCGCACCTTGGCTTCCTGCCAGCTCTCCCGGCACGGATATTAGCCAGGGAGCTGGAGGAGCTTTCAGATGTGAGATGCCGGCCGGTGTCCGGCTCTCCCATCTGTACTGTAAAATTGCCTATGCCAACAGAGCCCAGAGCCCGGCTGGCATAGGCAATGGAGAGAGAGAGATAGATGAACTGCCATCTTTCCCTCTCTCAGCGTCTGTGGGAACTGCAATCACTCTGCAGCTCCGATGGACACAGTAACAGCTGATCAGCAGAGCAGAGGAGAGGGAGAAGACTGAGGATTTCTGCCCCCCCCTCCTCCTCTCGATCAGTGTGGAGTATGACGCTGTGCTGAGAGTGTACTGCTGCTAGTGACCCCTACTGGCTGAACTGAATATTGCATTCATTGAATTCATTGCATTATCCCAATTGATGAGAAAAACTTATTAAATCTTTTTTTTGGTTTTCCTCCTAAAACTGGGTGCGTCCTATAGTCCGAAAAATACCATGAATCAGATTTTATGAAGGCAGCCAAGTAAACCTGGTATAATTTTTGTCCATTTGTACCTTTAGTTGTAGTTCAGCTATAATGTTAGCAATAGGCAAACTACACTGAACACATTTGAAATCCTTTGCTACACAAAGAGTAAATATTTCATAGAAAAGAAGGCGATTTCAATAAAACTATGCATTAGGAGTGAGTACTCACCGATAAACCTGAAATACGTAGGAAGTTTAAAATTATCTCAGCAGACAGAGCTGGAAGCTGATATCGTGTCTTCAAAAATCGGTCATGGCAGATACAATGGTGCAGATCCAGACCGGCTTTACAACACCTCTGAAAACCTTCAGCATTGGGAGACCTGCACATGATAAAGATCAGAAGAAAATGTTAACGAAGATATACACATATGGACATGGTTTTGCAAACTTGATAATCACATTTCTTTGATCTTATGGATATCTTGTTGGGTAAGAAGACCTGAAGTACAAGAAGTACAAACTTGGTGTCCTCCTCTCAAAGGTGTTCTGAAGAGTTCAAATAGATAGCCCTTGCAGTACAAAAGGTCCCCTGCACCTGTAACGATCTCAGTTCCGGCTCAGAGTCCAGGAGCTGAAACAGCAATCAGAACCCAGGT
>JAHGUE010000026.1:40951-52799 GCA_036250615.1 Ptychadena robeensis | reverse complement strand
GTTCCCTGTACATGTCATCTAATACAGTACACCTCCCAGCTGCTCTGTGACTGCCTCAGAGGTTGTCTAAAGAATATTGGGAGCTAACGAACACCATGAAGTCCAAGAACAACACCCGACAGGTCCGGGATAGTGATTGGAAATGTAAGCAGGCTTTAGGCTAGATTTCCAAAGCCTTGACCATCCCACGAGCACGTAGCGATCATTAGAAATGGGCAAGGAGTATGGCACAACGTACCCACCAAGACAAGTCCGTCCACCGTCCACTCACAGGCCGAACAAGGATAGTGGCTGATCAGATGCAGAGGGCCCATGGTTACTCTGGAACAGTGCCAGAGATTCTACAGCTCAGTGGGTGATCTGTCCATAGGCGAACTATTAGTCGTTGCGTTCCGGCACAAAGGTCCCGTTTGCATTTGCCACAAGCCATGTGGGGGACCCGCCAAACATGTGGGGGAGGGGCTCTGGTCACATGACACCAGAAATGCAAACCTTGATGTGGCAGCAAAACTAACACTCTAACACTGCACATCACTCTGAACCACCATCCCCACTTGTGAAACTGGTTGGTGGCAGCATCATGCTCTGGGGGTTCTCTCTAGTCATCCTGGACAGGGACGCTGGTTCCAGAGGTTGATGGGAATATTGGATGGAGACAAATACAGGCAATCTGGAAGAAAACCTCTTGGAAGAAAAAGACTTGAGACTGGGGCAGAGGTTTACCTTCCGCGGACGAACGACCCGAAACTAAGCCAGGGCAACATTGGATGTGTAAACACCAAACATATCCATTGTTTAGAATGGCCCATCACTGTCCAGATCTAAATCCCTCGCTAATCTGTGGCAAGCAAGGTGACTGAGCTGGATCCTGGTTTCTCAATGAGAATTGGTGAGGAATTTCAGTCTCTAAGATTGGCAAGCTTGTGGAGGACATTCCTAAAATACTGGCAGCGGAATTGCAAGCAAAAGGTGCTTTACACAGTACTGACTCAGGGGGCTGATACTTACGCTGCACACCCACCCCGCGCAGGTATTTTATGTAGAAATGTTGTTGGAATCAGTCTGATTTTCCTCCAACTTCTCACGTGTCCACCACTTTGTATCCACGCTTTCACCTGACATTCCCAGTTAACATGGAAGTTCCTGTTTGTGGGCTGTCATGTGACACCATGTGGTAAAGATCATTTTGCAAAGCCCGTTCCGCTCACTGTATGTACATAACATATAAGCCCTAGACAGTTTCCTACAATCCGCCACTAAACCGCCACTTTGCATCGACAGAACAAAAGTATTTACAGAACCTCTGAGGTGCCACAGGACATTATCCGTGATGATTGGTATACACGTGACAGATAAACTCACCCTGGAAATTTACTGCAGGACCATTAGTGCTGTCTGGAGTTCTGCGATCATGTTAATCTCTGCGGCTTTCACATCCAAACACAGACCTCCCAAATCATTGGCAAGATCCTTTTTTCACATTAATGTGGAACATATTTACTACATGGATGGAGACCATGCCGCCATTAACTTTTGCTGATGTCACCCCCCTCTAGTGTCCTTCTTCACCTGGCAAGGTGTGCAGACCTTATTGAATGTTTTTCACGATGAGTTGATTCACCTGATTTTCAAGCAAAGAAAACTAATATATTTGTAAGCAAGAAATAAATTGCACATAGAGCTGTCTTTATAAACGAAATGATATTTGGTAAAAAGTCACAGAACGTCATAACGTTTTTTTGGAAGATATGTTGATTGGCATTATAGATCGTACCATAAAAGTCACTGAAATGTCATAGTTATAATGTTCTGGAAGTTATTCTGGTGTGTAGAAGCCCATTCCATTCCCCAAAGCTTTACCCTCCCCTAGCGCACGTGTGAGGGTCCCATTCTGTACCAGAACCCCACCATAGACTCTATAAATTTTTTTTTTTTTTGTTGTAGGCCGGTAAACTTCCAAAAATCTAGTCCATAACGCCGTTCGAATCGACCTCCGGACTATCGTAATGTTTGAAACACCAATTATATAAAAAAAAGTACATAAAAAAATAATGCAAATGTACCTTTGATCTCTGTGAATACTTCATTTGGTGAAGATTTCAAAACAGTATATATGTTTTATTTATATTACATTTTATTTTGTTTTTGTATTTGAATGTGTCTTTGAAGATATCCCACTTTGATATGAATATCACAATTTTGCCCCAGGATGTCCTGCCGTCCTGCGCGGGCGATGCGCCCCCCCCCCCCCGTGGCCCCCTGGGGGCGCGGTAACCTTCATGTGCGATATCTGCTAGAGATGGTGTCCCAGCCTTGCTTCACATCGTACAGCACAGAGCAAATGTGTCAGCGTCGGTCTGATCTAGCTGGACGCACCATCTCTTCAGCTGCATACTGCTAAGAGCGTGGCAGGACGATGATATTCCGTCAGAAGCGCTAGGGAGGTTAATGGAAGACGACATCAATGTGTAACTAACGCCAATGAAAAGGTTTACATACATAAACACAACGGCGTAGTTGTATGTAGGCTCTGAATTCAATCATGGTATAACCTTTTTAAATATTTTTGCAAAATGTGGAATGAACAATAATTCTTCCTTGGTTGTTAGCTGTGTCTCATTGTGGAGATTTTCGTTTCCTTCTATTCTTGGCACCGCCACAAGAAACAATTAAAAATGAATAAAAGGGAAAGTCCATCCTCGATGTTACTACTGAAAGAAAATGTCCCAGAATAAACGTTCCTTCTTCTTTCTCAGTCAATAATTTGAGTCCTTCAGCTGCCATTATAGTGATAATACCCTTTCATATTCCATCCCGTATAACCCAATATCGCAATAGCATTTGAAACTATTTCAGCTATTGCGAAATTGCAATGAAATGTGTGCACTCCTTTATATGGGGGTAATATAGGCATACTTTACCTTGGCAGTGCAACCTTTCCTGAGGTTTTTTTGTCACTTTTGGGGTAAATGTCCTCTCACTTGTATAGTAACATTAGCCGGGTGGGGTCCCAAGGCTAGGTAGTGGTCCCTTAAAACATATACCTACCAATCAACCTACCAGGCTGGGCAACTGTACAGAAACACCCCTGTCCACCCTCTTCTCCAGACTATACGATTAATTATAAAAAAGCTCTCAAAGTTCCGGACTAACAGGCCTTCGGCAGGTCGGGTTCCCTAAGCATCATATAGTTACCCAAACCATCTGTTTAAATCAGTGTTCCCAAACTTTAGGGGCTCAAATATTGGCAGGGGGGCACTGGCGCTCCTCGTTAACTGTTTTTTGAATGGTGAGGGGGCCAATCATGGCGAGTCTCACCAGGTATGAAACGCCAGAATGTCTGCTGATGTCTAGCCATGTCTGCTGATTTCTACGCTTGTCTGCTGATGTCTATTCCTGTCCCTCTGATTTCTATTTGCTTTCTGCTGATGTCTATGCGCGGAGTCTGCTGATGTTTTATGCATTGGTCTGCTGATATCTATGCGTTCTCTCTGCGATGTTTGAATGCGCGTCTGCTGATATCTATGGGCTTGTCTGCTCTATCTAGTCTATGCGCTGTCTGCTGATGTCTATGCACTGTCTGCTGATATCTATGCGCTGTCTGCTGGAATCTATTCGCTGTCTGCTTATATCTATGTGCTGTCTGCTGATGCTATGCTCTGTCCCCTGCTGATGTCTAAATGCCGCTGTTTGCTTGAGGTCTAAGGTGCGGTCTGCTGGCTGATATCTATGCGCTGTTCTGCGATGTCATGCCTGTCTGGCTGAGTCTATGCGCTTCTGCTGAATTTCTTTTGCCTGTCGCTGATGTCTATGCGCTGTCTGCTGTATCGTATTCGATGTCTGCTGAATGTTTATTGCGCGGACTGCTGATGCTATATGCCGCTGTCTGCCTGATGTCTATGCGTGTTCTGCTGATGTCATATGCGCTGTCTGCTGATGTCTTTGGCGTCTGGTCCCCCCCCCCCCCCCCCCCCCTGCTGATGTCTATGCCCTGTTCTGCTGATGTCTATGCTCTGTTCTGCTGAATGTCTAGCGCTGGTGCTGCTGATGTCTATGCGCTGTCTGCTGGTCTAAATGCGCTTCTCTGATGTCTAGCGCGTCTGCTTGATGTCTATGCGCTGTCTGCTGACTGTCTATGCGCTGTCTGCTGATGCTATGTGCTGTCTGCTGATGTCTATTTGCTCTGTCTGCGGATGGCATGCGCTGTTGCTGATATCTTGCGCTGTCTGCTGATGTCTACGCTGTCTTCTACTGATTCTATGCGCTGTCTGCTGATGTCTATGCGCTGTCTGCTGATATCCTTGCGCTGTCGGCTGATATCTAGGCGCTGTCTGCTGATTCTATGCGCTGTCGCTGATGTCTATGCTCTGTCTTGCTGATGTCTCATGCGCGGTCTCTGATATCTATGCGCTGTCCTGCTGATTATCTATGGCGCGTGTCTCGTTTTGTTCCACACTTTAGGCTGTCAATTGACCACAAAGGATTTTGCAACCAAGTATGTACAAAGAAACGTACTGAATTTATTTAGTATTCATAAAAGTTTAAAAACTTTAGTTGAAGTTTGTAATTAATGCTGTTCCTGTATAATCTGTGGACGTATGATACATTACTTTACTCTTCTCTTCGGTAGTGCTGTCATTTTCCGATATCTGCATTCTCTGCATTTATGTTACAACAGGCAGATTATCACTCGATCAGTTTTTATCATAATACACACCACATTGACATCACTATGAAGTGGGGGCACCCGCACATGGGCATTTCATCACTTCGCCCATGGCGGAGACCCCGCCCCTTCCTGGAGGCCATGTGAAGGTGGGGACATTGGAACCGGAAGTCAGTCATAAACTGGGAAACCCGGGCTGAGAACACATGTGAGCCGAGGATTTCCCACCCCATCATCTGTGGAAAAGATCATTTTGTCTGTATTGTTTAGCTATAGGCCAGTTACTCGTATGTGAACTTACATTACCATGAAATCTCTTTTTTAAACCTATACTGTATGTGTTCAATTGTACTTGTAACAAAGTAAAGTGTCTTTTTATTGTGATATCTGCAAAGTTTCCAGTGATTTCTGGGTAATCCCTATTACATAATTGTAGCTGATACAATGAGGTCACGTCAAAATCACTGACCTAGGAGTGAAGATGAATAATTGCATATCCGCCTGGATAACACCAATAGAACGATATGTCTGCTGACATCAAAATAGCAAGAAGCAATATGTCCCCTTTATCATTTTACATTATTCAATAAACGTTGGATAAAAAAGACACTATATATGTGTATCTGGATATGTTTGTGCTGCTCATTTCCTTGTATAGGTTTGCTGGCGCCTCTATTGCAAAAGTAGCCGGTATGAAACCCTTCCTGCAGAAACGTTCGCTCAGCTAAAGTCGCAAGCTATCAACAATGCCCTTCATCGCCAGAGAGTATAACTCCTATATGCAACATTTAACTTGCCTACATTGAACACCTATAATCTTTGACCTGCCTTGTAGAAAACCTTGACATTTTTGTGGTTAACATTAAACCCCCTGAGACGACATCCATGCAAATGTCAGGTTCTGAGCACAATCCTTCATACTAAAGCCCCCTATCGATATTGCTTCCCTCATGACATAAAGCACTACCTGGCTGCCTACACGCCGTCACTTATCCTATCCTCACTAATAACAAAGACTTCTAAGGGTGTTTGAGATCTGGGGGGTGAAAGCAGAGAGACAATAACATTATTTTAGTTGCTGTGGCGTGGAAGAGGGGTAGTCTTATACGGCGAGAATCTACCAAACTCTATATTTTAACTGGAAAGTTGGGGATCGTCTTATAACGCCGGCCATCTCCGGTAATTCATTGTGAAGGTAATTACGAGGCAATTATAATTGTGACACTATTTGTGATATAGAATTGAATATTAGTAGAATTATTATGCGAATAAATCGCGAATGTCAAAGATTGCCGTGCGCTCATCACTATTGCCTGAAATTCTACCCAGCACCTGGATACATATTTCCATCATAATAACCCATCATCCTGGTACATAGTCATCATACCCATCCTCCTGGATACATATCATCATCCCCACATTCTGGATACATATTCATCATACCCATCATCCTGATACTATTCATCATACCCATCATCCTGGATACACATTTCATCATAACCCATCATCCTTGATACTAGATTCATCATACCCATCATCCTGGATACATAGTCAGCATACCCATCTCCCTGATACATATTCATCATAAATCCATCATCCTGATACATACATTCATCATACCGCATCCTGCATACAGATCATCATACCCATCAATCCTGATACATCTTCATCATACCCATCAACCTCATCCTGGATACAGATTCATCATACCCATCATCCTGGAACCTATTCTCATACCCTCATCCTGTATACATATTCATCATACCCCTCATACCTGGATACATATTCATCATCCCCATGCATCCTGGATAAATAGTTTCATCATACCATCATTCTGGATCATAGGCATCGATCCCATCATCCCTGCATACATAGTCATCTACCATCATCCTGGATACATATTCATCATACCATCATCCTGGATACACATTCTCACAAACCCATCATCCTGGATCCACATTCATCACACCCATCTCCTGATCTATTCATCAAAACCCATCACCCTGATACATATTCCTCATAAACCCATCATCCTGGATATATATTCATCATACCCATCTATCCTGATACATATTCATCATAACCCATCATCCTGGATACATAGTCATCATACCCATCATCCTGGAGCTTGCATTCATCATACCCATCATCCTGGATACATATTCATCCGACCTCATCCTGGATACACAATTCATCACACCCATCATCCCTGGAGACACATTCATCATCACCCCCATCATCCTGGATACACTTCTCAGACCCATCATCCTGGATACATATTCATCAACCATCAATCCTGTATATATATTCATCATAACCCATCATCCTGGATACAATAGTCAGTCATAATACCCATCATCCTGGATACATGTTTCATCATACCCCCATCATCCTGGATACATTTCATCATCCCATCATCCGGGATACAATATTCAGCATACCTCCGTCTGGCTGGATACACTTCATCATCCCCATCATCCTGATACATATTCATCATACCCACATCCTGGATCCAATAGTCATCATACCCATCATCCTGGAACATAGTCCATCATACCCATCATCCTGGAGACATATCATCATACGCCATCATCGTATACATATTCATCATATCCCATCATCCTGGATACATATCCTCATATCCATCATCCTGATACTATTCCATCATCCCCATCATCCTGGATAATATTCTCATACGCCATCCCTGGATACATCGTCATCATACCCATCATCCTGCATACATATTCACATCCCCATCATCCTTGGATACATGTCATCATAACCCATCTCCTGGATATCTATTCAGCATACCCATCAATCCTGGATACACAGTCCATCATCCCCATCATCCTGGTTACATTTCAGCATACCCCTACATCCGGATACATATTGCATCATACCCATCATCCTGATATATATTCATCAGCCCCTTCATCCTGGATACATAGTCATCATACCCTCATCCCTGGATATATATTCATCATATACCATCCTCCTGGTACACATTCAATCATCCCCCTCATCCTGATACATAGTCATCATAACCCCATCATCCTGGATACATATTCTCCAAATACCCATCCAGCCTGGATACACCTTCATCATCACCCCATTCATCCTGGATACATCTTCAGCATACCCCTCATCCCTGGATATATATTCATCATAAATCCATCCCGGATACATATCTCATACCCACTCCTGGTATACAATATTCATCATCCCATCAGCCGGATATATATTCAGCAGACACCCTCATCCTGGTACATCGTATCATACCCATCGTCCGGATACATCTTCATCATACCCTCATCCTGGATACATATCCATCATCCCCTCTCCTGGATACATATTCATCATACCATCATCCCTGGCTTACTATCCATCATACCCATCAGCCTGGATAAACATATTCACATACCAATCATCCTGGATACAGATTCTATAACCCCTCATCCTGGATCATATTCAACATAACCATCATCCTGGGATACATAGTGCCCATCATACCAGCATCCTGCATACTATTTCACTCCATCCCATCATCCTGCATACCTAGTCATCATACCCCTCATCCTGGATGCATATTCATCATAACATCCCTCATCCTGGATACATATTCATTCATACCCATCATCCTGGATACATAGTCATATCATAACCCATCATCCTGGATACATATTCATCATACCCATCATCCTGGATACATATCATCATACCCATCATCCTGGATACATCTTCAATCATACCCCTCTCCTTGATACTAGTCGCTCAGACCCATCCCCTGGTACAAGTCATCATATGATCATACCCATCATCCTTGATACATATTCATCACCCCCATCATCCTGGTATACATATTCATCATACCAGCATCCGGGATACATATCATCATACCCATCATCCTGGTAACATAGTCATCATACCCCATCATCCTGGATATATATCCTCATACCATCATCACTGGATATATAATTCATCATACCCATCTCCTGGATACAGATTCATCATAACCCATCATCCTGGATACTTATCATCATACCCTCATCTGGATACATAGTCATCAACCCATCATCCTGGATACATAGTCATCATACCCATCATCCTGGATACATAGTCATCATACCCATCATCCTGGATACATAGTCTCATACCCATCATCCTGGATACATAATTCATCACAACTCCATCATCCTGGTCTATCATCAACCCATCATCCGGATACATATTCCATCATACCCATCATCTGATACATATTCATCTCCCATCATCCTGGATACATAGTCATCATACCATCATCCTCCTACATATCATCATAGCCCAGCAGTCCTGGGGACATATTCAGCATACACAGCCTCCTGGAGACATATTCAGCATAACCCAGCATCCTGGAGATATAGGCAGCAGACCCATCCATCCGGATACAGGTCATCAGACCACATCATCCGGATACATATGCAGCATCCCAGCATCCGGGTACATAGTCATCATACCCCAGCCGGGATAACAGAGCAGCCCCATCAGCCGCGCATACAATGTGGCCCCCCTCATACCCATCCATCCTGGAGACAGAAGGCAGAGAACCAGCAGCCGGGAGACTATTCAGCAGACCCACATCCGGGATAATCGCTGCATCAGAAGAACCCGCATCCTGGGAGTACATAGTCGCAGACCCATGCAGCCTGAGAGAGCTATTCATCAATAAACCCAGCAGCCGGGGAGAGAGATCATCATACCCAGCACCTGGGACAGTATTCATCATCCCATATCCTGGATAACAATATTCCATCATCCTGGATATATATTCAATCCATACCCAGCATCCTGGCGACACATTCTCAGACCCAGCATCCTGGATAATAGTCATCATACCCATCATCCTGAATACATAGTCCATCATACCCATCATCCTGGATTACACATGCATCATCCCCATCATCCTGGATACATATGGCCATCATACCCATCATCCGGGATACTATTAATCATACCCATCAGCCTGGATACATATTCATCATCACCCATCATCCTTGATACATATTCATCATACACCACTCATCCGGATATATTTCATCATACCATCGCCTGGATACATCTTCATCATACCATACATCCTGGATACTAGTCATCATACCCATCATCCTGGATACATATTCATCATACCATCAGCCTTGATACATATTCATCAGACCATCATCCTGGATACATATATCATCATCACCATCATCCTGGATACATATTCATCATACCCATCATCCTGATTACATATTTTCATCATACCCATCATCCTGGATAATATTCATCATACCCATCATCCTGGTACATATTCATCTACCCTCCTCCTGGATATATATATTCATCATACCCCTCCTCTGTACATATCACAATACCCATAATCACTGGATACTATTCATCATCCCATCATCCTGGATACCTATTCATCCCCATCCCCCTCATCCTGGATACATGTCATCATAACCTCATCCGTGATACATCTTCATCATACCCATCATCCTGGATACATATGCATCATACCATCATCCGGATACATATCATCAGCCCCAGCACTGGATACATAGTCATCATACCCCTGCATCCTTCCTGGATAATTTAAAATTCATCATACCCATCATCCTGGAATACATATCTCATACCCATCATCCCTGGGATACATAGTCATCATACCCATCATCCTGGATCATATTCCATATACCCATCATCCTGGATACATATTCCTCATACCCTCATCCTGGATACATATTTCATCATACCCATCATCCTGGATACATATTTATCATACCATCATCCTGATACATCTCATCATACCCATGCATCCTGGATCAATTCCTCATAACCCATCAATCCGGCATACATAGTCATCATACCCATCATCCTGGATAAATAGTCCTCATACCCATCATCCTGGATACATAGTCCAATCATACCCTCATCCTGATCCATAGTCATCATACCCTCATCCTGGATATATATTCATCATACCCCTCATCCTGGATACATTCATCATACCCATCTCCTGGATACTATTCATCATAATACCCATCATCCTGGATACATAGTCAGCATAACCCAATCATCCTGGCATAGATATTCCCCATACCCATCATCCTCATACATATTCATCATACCCATCAGAGATATTGCAAAGTAATGGTTATAGTGACACCTACAGGTCAGAGGTATGAACATCACACTGCCCATATGTAAAACTGCCACTGCCACTACACTTCCCTGGAATGTCCCACCGCGTTCCCCCATACAGATTATATAAGACAAATCTAGATGTATACTCAAAATCTAAAAAAAATATATATGTAAAATTAAAGTTTGACTTTATACTCGAGTATAAGCCGAGTTTTTCAGCCCAAAAAGTGGGCTGTGAAAGTTCCCCTCTGCTTATACTCGAGTCAGTTAGGGTCCACTCACCTAGTGGCTGAATTTCAGGCAGCGCAGAGCTTCCTCCTCAGCTTTCAGCAGTGTTCTGCGACAACAGCTGATCTAATGTCAACAAACTCCACACTGCCATCTGGTGGTGGTTACTGTTACCAGTTCAAATACAACACTCCACAACCTATGTGTCAGGATTGGAGCTCCGAAGCCTGGTTGCAGCTCTACCTGCTGAGCCACCTCACAGTCTGACTTCCATTGGACCTGGATACCAAGTTACCTAGTTGTCATGAACCCTGAACCCTTGGCCCCTCCCATGGACTTCCTATAAAAACCGGGTCCCAACTTGCATTCAATGCCAGATTATTGTGCCTTGGCGATAACTCGCCTTGTCTCCTCATCGTTCTCCCATTGCTGATAACTTGTGTACCGAACCTTGGCTGAATATCGATTACTCTTCTCTCATCGCTTCATTCCTGGTGACACCATTGGTTACTGACCCCGGCTTGGATTTGACTAGGATTTTGCTTGTTCCCTAACTGCTACCTTTGTTTGTGTTCTGTTCTTGGACTGCGATCACCTGGGTTCTGATCTTGGACTGTAATCACCTGGGTTCTGTTCTTGGACTGCGATCACCTGGGTTCTGATCTTGGACTGTGATCATCTGGGTTCTGTTCTTGGACTGTGATCACCTGGGTTCTGATCTTGGACTGTGATACCTGGGTTCTGATCTTGGACTGTGATCACCTGGGTTCTGATCTTGGACTGTGATCACCT
>JAHGUE010000025.1:93495-108809 GCA_036250615.1 Ptychadena robeensis | reverse complement strand
AACCCTTCTCTACATCTCCAGCAATGTCCTCCCCAACCCTTCTCTACATCTCCAGCAATTTTTGTGAGGATACAATTTTCAGGGACTTTGCAATAAGCTGACAAAGTTAGCTAGCACCATGCAAATTTTTCAAATGCAAATTTTTTCAAATAATTTTCCAATGCGAATTTTCCAATCACTCCCACATGCGAAAATTTTAAATAAAATGGCGATACTCGCACGCGAAATAGCGGCACGGCAAATCAAAAGCAAAGTTCTTTTTTAAGTCGAAATTTCGATTTCAGTCGAAATATCAGGCTGATTTTCGAAAAGTCGAAATGACCCCATCAAAATTCGATTATGCGAATTTTTGGCGAAAAAGTCGAAAATTTCTACTTAAATATTCGCACTGCTAATTTTTCGACCATCCCTACTCCTGTCTATCACTCCCTGCTCTCCCTTCTCCCTCTTGTCTATCATTCTCTGTTTCCCCTCCTGTCCACCACTTCCTCTTGCTTTTGGGGCTGTTTTTCTGCAAAGGGACCAAGACGAAGAGATGAATGGGGACATGTATTGTGAGGTTTTGAGTGAAAATCTTCTTCCATTCACAAGGTCATTGAAGATGAAACATGGCTGTGTCTTTCAGCATGACAATCATCCCAAACACACCACCCAGGCAACAAAAGAGTGGCTTCATAACAAGCATTTCAAGGTCCTGGAGTGGCCTAGCCAGATCCCAACCCCATAGAAAACATAAAGAGGGAGTTGAGAAGGGAGTTGAAGAAGGTGGATATGAATATCATAATGTCTGCCATCTTTGATGACCTCAGTAAACATTGACCAAGCCAAGCCAATGTGACTGCAGTACTGCAGAAACACGTGCGTTACAGACAATACAGAGCATATAGCGTGAAGGGGTCCTTATACTCTAACACGTTTATAAAATGGGTCATGTGACTTTAACTGGACTGAAAATTACTGCAATTTGAAGCCTAATGCTTTATCAACCATCCTGTGGGCGATAGAACCCACCATACAATCTTAAGGTGCCCATACACGCAAAACCAGTTTTTTGTACATGTTACAGGGCAGGAGTTTCAGACGTGTTTATGGACATCACAGGAAGTAGAGGGGGAGTCATGATCAAGCCAGAACATCACTTCCCATAGCCAAGATCCCGCCCCTTCCTGCCAGACATCAGGGGGACAATGGGATGAAGAAGTGTTGGGCAGAGAGAGGGGGCATTCAGAAACTTGGAAGCGGGCTGAGAGGCCGTGAGCTGAGGGGATGTGCCACCCTCATACAAGTATCATTTTGTCTATATGGTTAATCTATAGGCCAGTTACATTGTGTGTGTACTTACATGACCATGATAGAGTGTACCTACATTGTATGTGATTGTAACTAAGTAAAGGAGTATTTTATGTTATATCTGCATCTGAGTTTCAAGTGATTCCTGGTAATACCTATTACATATTGTAGCTGAGTTATAACTGAGGATAATATATCACCACCTAGGAGGGGAAAGACTGACTATGGAACACTGTCTTATGATACATAGTTATATCCGGTCTTGATACACCAACAAGCAAATATATTGCTGGGGAAATAGTAATAGCATAATAATCTCCTCTTTATCAGTACAATACCCACCCCAAAACACATTCTGGCATATTCCCCAGGTCCTTAATCTGCTGACCTCTCATCCTTACCTCAGTACCGGCCAGACACAACCAATAATTGAGTAGACTTTCAAAAGGTCCATTAGCATCCTTAGCTCCTTCACCAATCTCAAGCCTGGGCAGAAGGATAACCCAGAAATCCTACAATGGTAAGGTGTGTGTCTCGGATTTCCCAGCCCCGGTAAGGATGACTACAACACCTCTTCAACCCTGCATCGTCCACCAGTGAAACCTATATGTGGACCAAGTGGCCAACAAACCCACCCAACACTTTTCTTGGCTGGCATTAGGACCCTTAAAACCATTCTTTTTGTACAATACCCACCCAAAATCACATTCTGGCATATTCCCCAGGTCCTTAATCTGCTGACCTCTCATCCTTACCTCAGTACCGGCCAAAAACAACCAATAATTGTGTAGACTTTTAAAAGGTCCATTAGCATCCTTAGCTCCTTCACCAATCTCAAGTCTAGGCAGAAGGAAAACCCAGAATTCCTACAATGGTAAGGTGTGTGTCTCAGATTTCCCAGCCTCGGTAAGGATGACTACAACACCTCTTCAACCCTGCATCGTCCACCAGTGAAACCTAAATGTGGACCAAGTGGCCAATGAACTCACCCAACACTTTCCTTGGCTGGCACCAGGACCCTCAAAACCATTTTTTTACAATACCCACCCCAAAACATATTCTGGCATATTCCCCAGGTCCTTAATTTGCTGACCTCTCATTCTTACCTCAGTACCAGCCAGACACAACCAATAATTGAGTAGACTTTCAAAAGGTACATTAGCATCCTTACCTCCTTCACCAATCTCAAGCCTGGGCAGAAGGATTAACCTGAATTCCTACAACGGTAAGGTGTGTACTTCGGATTTCCTAGGCCCCTCTTCCTCCCCGTATGGGCATCCACCAGTGAAACCTAGATGTGGACCAAGTGGCTAACTAGCCCACCCAACACTTTTCTTGGCTGGCACCAGGACCCTCAAAACCAGTTTTTTTGTACAATACCCACCCAAAAACATATTTTGGCATATTCCCCAGGTCCTTAATCTGCTGACCTCTCATCCTTACCTCAGTACCGGCCAGACACAACCAATAGTTGAGTAGACTTTTAAAAGGTCCATTAGCATCCTTAGCTCCTTCACCAATCTCAAGCCTGGGCAGAAGGATAAACCAGGAATCCTACAATGGTAAGGTGTGTGTCTCAGATTTCCCAGCCTCGCTAAGGATGACTACAACACCTCTTCAACCCTGCATCGTCCACCAGTGAAACCTAAATGTGGACCAAGTGGCCAATGAACTCACCCAACACTTTCCTTGGCTGGCACCAGGACCCTTTTGTACCCACCCAAAAACACATTCTGGCATATTCCCGAGGTCCTTAATTTGCTGACCCCCTCATCCTTACCTCAGTCCCAACACAACCAAAAATAAAATAGACCTTACCTTCAAAAGCAACCAATGCTCCTTCACCAACCTGAACCTGTGCTAAAGGATAAACCAGGAATCCTTCAATGGTGGGTGGGGGGCGTGGCAAAGTTGGGCGAAGCTCCAGGTATGGATCCTGTTCTTCTCCTACCCCCTGTGGGAATTTACAAGTAGCTGTCATCATCCCTGATCGGGCGGACTTCTTGGACTCCTTCCAATTAGATTCTAGCTTAGTTTTAACTTGTTCAGTGTCTGTACACTGTCTCATCATGACCAAGCCTAACAAGCCTGGATCCAAGCAGCATGGCTCCACTTCAGGGACAGTGACTTCCAGGCCACAGAGACAAGCCTACAGGTGTGGCAGTCCGTTTGGTGCAGTTTGCCCACCCAAGCACTGCTATTGGTGTTCCCTCACCCACACAGAACCTTGAGGATCACTCTGCTGATAGAGGTGAACACGTGTCTGTGCACATGGTGTGTGCAGCATCAGTTAGCCCTACTCCTTCTGTAGTGTCGAGGGGTGCTCACTTACACGACCAGATTCTTCAGAGGGATGTCTTCTGTCCAGCACACTGCCACAAGCTCACACACCCAAAGAAGGAAGGTCCAGGCACGAGGTAGGGGAATATGTTCAAGCCTTACTACAAGAATGGATATAAACCGGATTTTTCTCTACATCTTTTTTCTTTTTTCATAAGACGCACTTTTTCACCCCCAAAATTGGGGGGTAAAAGTGCCTGCGTCTTATGGTCCGAATGCGCGGCCCCCACAGCCACTCGGCATCGGGTTGTTGAACCTTGGCTTCCCGCCAGCTCTCCCGGCACGGAGATTAGCCGGGGAGCTGGAGAAGCTGTCAGTTGAGAGATGCCGGGCGGTGTCCGGCTCTCCCATCTGAACTGTATAATTGCCTATGCCAGCAGAGCTCAGAGCCCTGCTGGCATAAGCAATGAAGAGAGGGATAGATGAACTGGCATGAACTCTCCCTCCAATCACTCTGCAGCTCCCACGGACACAGTAACAACCAGCCGGAGAGGAGAGCAGGAGACTCTGCAGCCCGTCCCCTCCTCCTCCCAATCAGTGTGGAGAATGACGTTGTGCTGAGAGTGTACTGCTGCTAGTGACCCCTGCTGGCTGAATTGAATATTGCATTCACTGAATTCATTGCATTGACCCAATTGATGTGAAAACGTATTTAATCTTTTTTTTTCTGGTTTTCCTGCCCTAAAAACTAGGTGCGTATTTGGTCTGAAAAATACAGTACACGCTTTCACCATCACCCAGCAGGTAGGGATGGGGCATCAATCTTGGGTATCGAAGTTCCAGCTTGTTGTCTACCCATAGATAAAGGCCCCCCAAACACATACTGAGTGAAGGCCGACAGATCAGCAATGGAGTGCAGCGTGATGACGTCATCAAGCTGCACTGCGTTGCTCACAGCATCGACGGGCACCCTTTGTGTGCCGGCCGTTAGCTTCAATGGGGACACCGGTCTCCATTGAAACTAACGCCATCGGCCAGAGATTGTTAGACATCGTTGTTGGGCATCCCCACGAGCGCGCACGCACATCGGTCGGCGGAAAAATTAGCCACCCCTCGGTGCATGTGTGGTGGCCTTAATCCATCCGGGAATCCTGCGTCCGGAGACACGTCTGGGGGCGTCTGCATGTATCAGGTAAGTATTCATCAGAAGAGCCCTGAACATCCTCAGGAGTCAGTATTTATGGACTAAAGAGGAGGTTGGCTTAAGGCCAGTAGTCGGGCAGATTAGGATTGATACATTCTGGGGTGAGGAGAACGGGAGGAGACAGCTCTCTAGACATGTCCACATCTTTGGGGTAAACAACAGGTGCTAGGCCATTAAAGGGACAGGCACTGACTAAGCGTAATTACATAGGTTAGCATGGGAGCAGTGTACAGTGCATGGCATACACACAGTGTAACATACACATTTTTAATAAAGAGGCCCTGTCACTACCCTATGCTAGGGAGAGAACCATGAATAAATAGAATTTTTTTCGTTTCAATAGATTTTTATTAAAGTTTTCACACAATTACACAATAAATGCATAAGCGGAAGTAGTGTGTACAGTAGCGGGTTCATCAGACTCCCTAAGCCCAGAGCAAAGAGGTCAAGGCCTCGGGAGGTCGAACCCGCTATACATTCAAGATGCATAGTGCGCATCGTTCAGTACAATACGTGCCAGGCACGCCTGAACGATGCCAAATTAAATAAACAAATAATACAAAAGCCACAATCAACATTCAAATAAGAGGGGGGCGTGGCCTGGCTGACAAGCAAGAGGCAGCAGTTTGTGGGAGCTCTGCTGCTTCCCCTTAGAAATCCCCCGAAAACCTATTATTTGCCTTCCATTTCTGGACCCCAATTGCTCCCCTAGGCTCCTTCGTCGTCCAGGGCACCTGCAATCGGCACCTGCAATCGGTGCCGCCGCCGTAACGCCCGAAAATCGAGGCCGGGGATGCGCTCTACCACCGGCCGATGATCGGATCCTGCTGCCCCAGATACCGCTTACGGGCCACCTGGATCAACTGAGGTATCACCATACGGCAGTCCGGTGAGTCCTACGCTATCGGCGACGGTCAATCCTCGTGGGGAGCGCGAAAATTTAGGCCGAGGCTGCGTCCTACACGGACCTCTTCAGCAGCCTACCGCTGTATAAGGCCTTGATTTGGCAAGCTCCTTGCACCCCGCGAGCCCCCCCACATCATCCCGGACACCTCATCAACTTGGTTTGGGATCCCTGAACTGAAATTTATAACCCATCCCCAAAATTGAGGCCGCCGCTTTGGCCTAGCGCGGCCCGTCCAATAGCGCAATCCAGCGCAACCAGCTGCAGCATCTTGTTTCCCTGACCATCTCTAGCCCCTTAGAGGCTGCTGCCAGTGTGTACTCCGGTGACCCTGCATTTTAAAGGACTATACAGGTGGCAGAGCTTAGTGCTGCAGATTGTGGCTTGGGCCTTGTGTGGCCTTCTCAAGTGGCTGCTGTGCCCCTGCAAGATTGCCTAACCGACTCCTAGGCAACCTATATAACACACAGAGTCAGACAATTCCCACCTGCCTGAGAGAAGACCCTGCTACTGAATAACAGATCTTGTCTGGTTGAGATCTGAGTGAAATCCTACATGTAAGATCAGTACCTGATGTCCTTTCAGACCTTATCTCGAAACCATTTCAACAGCGGAAATTTTCTATCGCTACACACGATGCGGGCGAGACATGGACTGTTAAATAAATACATGCATCCACTATTTTATCTACAAGCGACGAATTATTGTAAGGAACTGACTAATAACAGGGCACTGTTGACCCGTGCGGACATGCTTGACAGTATGGTGGAGGCCCCGAGACATACCTTGTCCAATTTGTATTCCTGGCTATGTTCAGGGCCTACCGGGAGACCGGCCCCTGTGGCAAAATCAGGCTGGGAAAAAGAGTTTTCTACAAGTGATCTTTCCGACAAACTTATCCGGGGGTATGAAGTAGTTTGTAGATGCACAGTGTCTGAAATCTGGCGAGAGACGCAGTATCGTATAGTGCACAGAGCCTACAAACCCCCCGGGATTAATGATACATCTCAGGGGAGCGCAGGTATCTGGACCTCCATGTGTCACAAATGTAAAACATCTAACCCCACCCTGATGCACTGTCTATGGTCCTGTCCAGTGATATCGCTATATTGGAAAGCAGTAGTGATCTACATTAACGGCATCTCAGGAGTAAAAATCTCCATGGATCCCCTCCTGCTGCTGTTCAGCTATGTGCCGCAAGATGCCCCGTACACTTGGTTAATTAACTCGAACTGGACCCATACATGTCTACTAGGGGCTAGGCGCACCATCATGATGCAATGGATAGAGGGGGAACCCCCTACTCTGCAGATGCTGACGGGTGTCTTACAGGACATATGCCAAAAAGAAATTTTAGGATCCAGGACACAGTACCTGAGACAGTGACTCAGAACCTTGGACAAATGGCAGGCATTCCTTCGATGCTACCCACACCAGGAGGCTCGAACTGAAGAGCGGGGAGCTGCCTTTGTAGCCCCCCGCCCTTCACCTTGATCCACCATGATTTACCTTGCCAAGTTGGTAGGTCGAATTGGCGATACTGGGCGGGGTAGGAAAAGGAATAGCCTAGGCAGGGCTGTTTGATGTGTGTCCTTGTTGGGTGGTTAATGAGTTACTTAGATTGCGGGTTGTGCACCATACGACCACACTAGAAATTTTAAGAGCTCTGAGTGTGGGTCCGTGTACAACTTGAGTGTGAATGAATAAATGCAAATAACTACAATCTATACTTTTAATCTGCTATTGTCTATATATCCCACTGCTTATAGGAACGTTTTATTTTCCTTTTTCTTTTTGTTTCTGTAAAATGTTTGAAACTTTAATAAAAATGATTAAACAGAAAACCATTTCACTTCACCACGGCCTAAACGCCTGCATTCTTCTTGGCTTATGAACTGACAGTTGTTGCGCTACTCTACCCCAATCTACTGCATTGTATTTGATTGTGAATCCCTGCGGACTTATTTGGATGTCGTTCTATGCTTTTGTGCTTAATATTTGAACCAAGATTATTACCGTACAGCTGTGGCTTGTCAATTCTTACCATAACACATCCTCCTCGTCACCTATGCGCGCGTAAAATCTCACTATAACCGGCCGAAGTCGCCTCCACGCCAGCAACCGGTTATCTACCTTATTCTTCTGTCACCATGGGCAAATCTGGGAAACAGATACCAAACCACGATACTCCTCGTCGCTCTGACACCCAGCCAAGCAAAAATATTCCAGCAATTTTTCGCTCAAAAGCCGAATCCGCTAGTACCTCACGTAGTACGCGCACCCAATCTCGGCAGCATAAGACCCCTGAAAGAGACCTAGACAGCGCTGATGAAGCGGAATCTGTTCGCTCGGAGCACGAATACCTTACCACAGATGCATTAAAACACTTTTCAACCAGAGCTGATATAACCTCCCTGGCAGCGGACATCAAATCATCTCTACATTCCGCTATTGCGGACTTACGTCTAGACCTACAAGATGTGAACAACAGAATCTCAAATGTGGAAGCTGCCAGACAAGTGAGAGACACGCAAATCTCCTCCATACAGCGGACTCAACAAGCGGTCACTAAGCAGATGCTCTTCATGCACAGGAAAATTTAAGATTTAGAAAACCGAGAGCGACGCTCCAATATCAGAGTACACGGGCTGGACCAGATCCTTCAAGCCCTAATGGAAATCTTTAACGATGTACTTAAGCGCCCGAGAGAATCACCCATTGAATTTGTTAGAGCCCATAGAGCGTTGAAGCCACGGAATGTTAGGGAAGAACTACCCAGAGATGTAATATGCTGCCTCCAAAGCTATCCGCTTAAGGACAGTATCATGCGCAAGGCCAGAAACAGAGCCTCAATACCATACCAAAACGCGGAAGTAAAGCTATTTTCAGACCTTGCTGCGGTCACTCTTCAGCACCGCCGAGCCCTTAGACCCATATTGGAAGTTCTCAGGCAAAGAGACGGTTGGAGATTTCCATTCTGCCTTTATGTAACACACCGTGGCACTTCGTTTTCCCTGCGTACTCCTGATGACCTCCCAGCGTTCTTTGCCGCTCTGGACATACCCCCTATACCAGTCCCGGAGTGGTATGGTGATGTTCTTCACCCCCACGATGAGGATAACCTAGATGAAGATAGTATGTGACAAGATTCTAGTTCCCAAGTTCCCTTGTGTGTAGTGTTTGTGCCTCATAATATATATATGAAAGGTTTTTAGGGTAATTGGGTCCGCATGTCTACAGCACGAGGACCCATATTGCCCTGTGTGGAGACTAGGGGCTCCGGGCGGGACTTTAGCGGCACTAGGGTGTAAATCATAATAGCTCTGTAATAGTATTTAAACATTTTTTATTTAGGTGCATCATAATAAATGCCAGGAAGTCAGTCTAGCATTAATATCAACCACAAAGACAGTACAGTGGATACAGTGTTCCGAAAACATGTTATATCACTGAAGTATAGACGGTTTCACATATTATATAAATCACAACCACACAATTGAAGTATGTAAACAACAATTTGGTACAGATAATAAGGTAGCATCATCTCGACGCGTTTCGCCGTAAGGTTTTTTTTATTTTTCAGCACTTTTGATACGGGTAGCCTCTCTGCGTAGTGGTGTAGGCTACACAGAGTACAGGGAGACAGGGTAGAATGGGCAGCTATACATGCACAGTCATTCACACAGGTACACACCTATACAGGTACATTTATTATGATGCACCTAAATAAAAAATGTTTAAATACTATTACAGAGCTATTATGATTTACACCCTAGTGCCGCTAAAGTCCTGCCCGGAGCCCCTAGTCTCCACACAGGGCAATATGGGTCCTCGTGCTGTAGACATGCGGACCCAATTACCCTAAAAACCTTCCCTAGATGAAGATAGGATTGAGGCCGGACCCAGACACCCCACCAGAAGACCTCCCGATGCCTCCTACAGGTCTTCCAGGTCACCGCAACCAAAGAGGCAGAGGACCCCGAGAGATCATAATGGTCAACGAGGCGATCACAAAAGGGACTCTTTTACCCCTCGACGGCTCTACAACTAACATTGCAGCTATGTGGTATCCTTTTACATGCTCGTGCACTATTATGGTCATGTCTCTTATTATGACGTTTATTTTGCTATGACTTAGCATTTGTTTTTTTGTTCTGTGCATAATTGTTATTAGATGCTAATCTGTGTTCACAGAGACATTCATTATCCCCCCTTAAGATACGGGTTTATATTTGATATGCGCTAAAGGCCCATTGAGGGCCAGAGCTTCGTTAGCGGAGCCGACGATGGCTGGCTAGATACCTTTATTCCCAAATCTACTCACGTTACCCTTTTGGTCAGCCAGGCCTATTTCATCGACTCAGTTCGATTTTTAACATTCATACCCCCCACAAGTGAGGTGATTTATCCCTTTTTATTGCATTTTGTCCACCTGATACCTTCAGCGGATCCTTGAGGGTTTAGCCCCTCGAGTACTGTTCTTCACCTCCTACATACACCCATATTATCTGTGTCGTACTTTCTACACGTGTTAGACGCAAGACTTAATTTGGACCTTTTCTAGGGGTATATTAGCTCTTATCGGCAGTCCAGTGTGGGGTGTACTTTTCATTTTTCTGTTATTTTTTCCCCCTTCTTTAAGTTTCAATATTTTACTTGTTTCTTCCCTTCACATTCACCCCCGTCCTATTTTTGAGGATACACTTTTAACATGGCCCAACCTATTAGAGTGTAAGCCTGTCCGGGCAGGGTCCTCTACTCCTCCTGTGTCATTACCTGTACCTGTGTGTTATACTGTGTTGTATCTCCACTCTAATGTATTGTACAGCGCTGCGTAATATGCTGGCGCTATATAAATAAATGTTAATAATAATAATAATAATGGCCACACTTTTCAAAGTTCTGAGTTTTAAGCTAGCCATACACTGCACGGATTCCCTGGCTGATCGATTCAGCACCGATGGATTCCGGCGGCATCCACAGGTGAGAACGATCAGCCAATTAGGGAATCCGATCGTGGCAGCCCACCTTGCACGGCCGGATCCGTGTCCGATGGATCGGCTCCCTGACCGCAACGCCCCCTGATCAGAGCAGAATCGGACCCGAAAAGACCAACAGGTTGGTTCTTCCTCGGATCCGATTCTGTGCCCCCGATCCATCGGATGCGGTCGGACGGGCAAGGTGGGCTGCAGAGGATTCCGGCACGATGGATCCGCGTGCACGCGCCCGGAATCCATCGCGCCGGAATCCGGCACGAATCCGTGCCGTGTATGGCAGCCTTTAATGTGAAGGGTCTCAACAGCCCTCAAAAGAGATCTCAACTTTTGGGTGAGCTTAAAAAGCAGAAACCTTCTGTGGCCATGCTACAGGAGACGCATTTCAACCTCAATGCTATCCCGATACTGCGATCTAATGCCTTCCCTACCCGATATCACGCCCCTTTGAGCTATAGCAAGTCTAAAGGGGTTTCTATTTTGCTACACAAAGATTTTCCCTTCGAGTCTGAGGAGGAATTTATTGACCCTGACGGTCGTTATCTATTTCTTAGAGGTAAACTCAGGGACACGCCTGTCACCCTGGCCATGGTGTACTTCCCTAACAAGGGGCACGCACCCTTTATGCAGAAGGTCACTAAAGTCCTTTTAGACTTTGCAAAGGGGATCCTGGTATTGGGTAGAGATTTTAATCTCACCCTGAATCCACTTCTGGACAATTCAAATAAACGCTCATCCATTCCATGCCACACCCTGAAATTTGTCAAAAATTGGTTGACCTGAACTTGTTCGACACTTGGAGAACTCTCCATCCAGACTATTCTTTTTATTCCCCACTGCATACTAAATACTCCAGACTTGATTATATTTTTATAACCCAAAAAGACCTACCGCGCCTCACGGAGGCCAAAATAGGCAACATGACGATATCTGACCATGCACCGGTCACCGCGAGTCTAGACCTGTCATATCTAGATAGGGCCCCATTTCACTGGAAACTCAATCCTAACCTTTTGGCTGACAAGTGTAGAGTTCAAGATATCACATCTTCTTGGAAAGATTATTTTTAAGCTGAATGCGAAAGATGAACCTCACCCGACTATGGTGTGGGAAGCCCACAAATGTTTCATTAGGGGTAAATTGATTTCACTTGCATCTGCGTTACGTTAGGAGCATAATAGACATAATAGCGCACCTATCACGTGGCATTGACAATCTCGAATTGCAACATAAAGCTTCTCTATGTGAACAGGTTTTGCGAGATCTGTTAGAGGCCCGCAAGGAACTGTTAACAGCAATTAACTACAAGATTCGGAGAGCTTTAAGAACTTTAAGAACCGGCACATACTATGAGGAATGTAATAAATGTAGTAAACTCTCCGCTAGAGCTACGAAGCTCAGAAAGGCTAGATCCTCTATTTTGAAGATCAAAAATCGTAAGGGTGGGATGGTCTTCTCCTCACCGGACATTGCACAATGCTTCAAGGAATATTATGTCTCTCTCTATAACTTAAACTCAGACACGAACGTTCCTACCCTCTCTAGAAACCAGAGACTGAAGGATTACATTGCCCAGTCTGGCATGCCCCAGTTGCCTGAGTCAGCTCTTCAGACTATGCAGACCCCCATTTCTGATATGGAATTCTCAGACACCCTTAAGAGTATGAAGCCGGGTAAGTGCCCAGGGCCCGACGGCTTCGCTACCCAATACTATAAAACATTTCAGAATATCATTCAACCACATTTCCTAGCAGCTTTCAACTCGTCTAAGGAGAGGAGTCTCCCACCTCACTCTCTGTCTGCAGACATTTCTGTCATCCCAAAACCTGACAAAGACCCTTCACTCTGTGCCGTTATAGGCCAATATCCCTATTAAATGTGGATCTTAAACTTTTTGCGAAAATTATCTCCTCCAGATTGCTGCCTTACTTGCCGAATTTGATCTCCCCGGCTCAGGTGGGCTTCATCCCTGGAAGGGAAGCCCGTGACAACACCACGTTAGCATTGAATGTAATCATGGCGGCTAAATCCTCAGGTAGGGAGTTAATGCTTTTATCCACAGACGCCGAAAAAGCTTTCGATCGCCTGGCCTGGGATTACATGCTGGAAGTGCTGGCATACATAGGTCTCCTGGTCCAGATGATGGATTGGATACGAGCCATTTACTCATCTCCCTCGGCCAGAGTTAGGGTTAATGGGATTTTTTCTGAACCATTCTATATAACGAATGGGACACAATATTTATTCTATCCTTAGAACCACTGGTACGCTTGATTTTAAAAAATACAGTATTTTTCGGACCATAAGACGCACTTTTCACCCCCAAAATTGGGGGGGAAAAGTGCCTGCGTCTTATGGTCCGAATGTGCGACCACCCGTGGCCAGCCGGCCGCCGGTGATCGCAACTTTGCTCCCCGACAGCTCTCCCGGCAGATAGATCAGCTGTGTGCAGAGGGAGAGGATATCAGCTCTGTGATCTCAATCTGCACACCTGCTGTGTGCCAAGAGATCACACAGCTGATGGGCTATGTCAGCTGTGTGATCTGCCGGGAGAGCTGTTGGTAGCTGAACTGTATTGGCTATATTTGCAGAGCCTCGCAAATATAGCCAATGCAGAGTGTGTGGAGCAAGCTGCATGCTCACACACGCAGCAGAGAAGTGACAGAGAGACCAGACTGCAGATTCCCCAGGGCTCCCCCTCCCTTCTCTCTCTGAGCTCTGTGTGAGTAAGAAGAGACGCTGAAGTCTGACACCATTTTGGTGGTGTGGCTGAATAGGGGTACTGCATGAGATTTTTTCACATTCATTTAAACAAATGAAATATTTTTTTTCTGATTTCCTGCTCTTAAAACTGGCTGCGTCCTTTGGCCAGGTGCGTCTTATAGTCCGAAAAATATGGTAGGCTCGTTCAGGGACTATTGGTAAAAGGGAAGGAGCATAAGGTGGCGGCCTTTGCCGACGATTTACTATTTTTCTTAACAGACCCGCTCCACTCCCTAACAGAGTTATTTAATTTACGGAGGAATTTCAAGAAATCTCAAACTTTAAGATAAACATGTCCAAATCTGTGGCGATGAGTGTATCTATTCAGCAAAAGAGGTTTCGAATCTCACTGATCGTCTCCCCTTTACTTGGCATGCCTCACACCTCAAATATTTGGGGGTCCTTATACCTAGAGATCTCTCACAGTTATAAAAGCTGGACTTCCAGCCGCTTCTAGACAACATTCAATCAGACTTACACTCATGGAGACTGCTGACGTTTTCATGGCTAGGCAGAGTGGCTTTGATTAAAATGATGATCTTGCCACGCATACTGTATTTGATGCAGACAGTCCCGATTTTCTTGGATAGGACGTTTTTTTTCTAAGGTCGACAGCATGCTCTCTAAATTTATTTGGGGTGGCAAGAAACCGAGGATTAGCTGGTCCATGCTCAAATTGCCAAGACATAAAGGGGGCCTTGGAGTTCCTGACATCTTAAGGTACTACCAAGCCATTCACCTACACAGAGTACAGGATTGGTGCACGCATCATGACACTCATCCGTGGGTTCACCTAGAGTCTGCCGTCTCACACATCCCCCTGCGATGTCTGGTTTGGCAAAGCAAAGCTGCGATCCCTAAACCGCTGTGGGTCCATCCCCTTGTTGGTCCGACCCTACGCATTCTACATGCCCTTTGTACTAGCCAGGCTCTCACCACCTTCCCTGGCCCGCTCACACCGGTTTGTGGCAACCCCAACTTCCCTCCTGGTAATTTATGGGATTTCCAGAGAATCTGTAAGACACTCTTCCAATTTAGGATTAGCGATTTATTAGACGGGCAAGTGTTATGCCGGCCATACACATGCCGAGCTGGAGCGATATCGCCCTCCAATATCGCTCCGGGAGGCTAACATGATGACGTCATCACGTTAGCCTCCCATTGCATTCTGGGGCCCCACAATCGGCCAGGCACCCTTTGTGTGCCGGCCATAAGCAGCGATGGAGACGCCGTCTTCATTGCTGCTTATGGCATCGGCTCCCATCGGCCAGAGATTTTCCGACATGTCGGATCTCTGGCCGGCCGAGAAGTGGGGCGACAGGGATCTGTCGCCCCATGTGGGCACATGCCGATAAACGGCCGGATTTTAACCTGACCGACGGCGAGAGCGCGCACGCCAGTCGGTCAGATTAAAATCCGGCCGTTTATCGGCATGTGTATGCCTGGCATTAGCCTTAAAATCTGTATTGGAAGATAGAGCCCTTGCGGACTCTATCCCTTGGTGGTCTTATCTTCAACTAAGGCACTGGCTAGCTCACCATCCCCATTTGGAAAACCTGACCAGACCTCACACAACATTTGAAACTGCGTGTTTGGGAGACGGTCCTACACAACACCTGGTCTCATTTTTCTACCAGCTCCTAGAGCCGGACTCCCACCCTAGGGTTCAAACTATTCAAATTTGTTGGACACGCGACTTAGGGATTTCTATGCCCAAGGGTACGTGGGAGGACATATGGCTGACAGCTCATAAAAGTTCTTTTAGCTCCAGACAACAAGAGACTAATTATAAGATCTTGTCATTATGGTACCGCACACCGGTAGAGATGTCCCGAACTGTTCGCCGCCGAACTGTTCGCGGCAAATATCGCATGTTCGC
>JAHGUE010000025.1:77481-93395 GCA_036250615.1 Ptychadena robeensis | reverse complement strand
ACATGCTGGAGATGTAATACCTCAGTGGGTTCCCTCCTACATATTCTTTGGTCATGTTCCGAGATTTCAAACTTCTGGCATGAGATACACAAGTAGGTGTCCCACATCTTACGCAGAGACATCCCTTTTTCGTCTGCATACTTTCTAATGCACTACCAAAGACAAGTTCCTCATCCAAAGCCGAAGTCTTTGGAACGTCACATGATAAATACAGCCAGGACTTTAATTCCCAGACATTGGGCTTCTTCCGCGGTTCCCACGATTTCTGAGTGGCTTCAACAGATGCGATTCGTGTGTGTGGAAGAATTACTATACAGTAAACGAAACAGATTGAAACAGTTTAATGTTATATGGGCTAGATGGCATTTTTTTTTGTGTCCTCAGATGAATACAAGGGCCTCGCACCTACCTCAGCATTAGTGATGATCGTGAATATTCGGATTCCGAATATTAAATGCGAATATCGGCAATTCGGAAATTCGCGAATATGCCGAATATTCGCAATTCCGGATATTCTGTATTTTTTATCCATTACACACGCCTCTCAATGCAAGTGGACGAATGGGAAGGCTGCAACAAGAGCTTAGCAACACCATCAACAGTTTTTTAAATGAATATTGGGGTGATGCGAATATTTTGCGAAAATCGTCAGTTTAAAAATTCGCATAAAAATTCGCGCCATGTTAAACATATATTGCGCGCGCGAAATTCGCAATAAAACTGCCGATATTCGCAATAAAAAAAAAAACAAATATTGCCGAATGCGAATATTTTCCGAATGTTTTCCATAAAATTTGCGGCATGCCGCGAATACGAATGTTGCCTATGCAGCTCATCACTACTCAGCATGAGATTGTAGGCATTTTACAACATGTTCACCTTTCCGTTTTTGCTCTCCTCGAAGTTACACTAAGGTTCTCATTGGTGTTTAGCGTTATGTATAATCTTTCTTTGCCTTGTATAGTTTTTCTCTGATCTGCAATTTTTTTTTGTTTTGATCTTACCATTGAAGCGTTTTGAGTATGGTTTCCCTTCTGTTCTAAGGTACCAATGCCTAATTTCATTGCAAATGCCATTATTTGTTTTTCTTTTTGTATACGCATACCAAGTCGTTGTCGAACGTAGTATTCTCAATCTCCCCCCACCCCTCCTATCCCATCCCCACTCCTTTATTGCCTGTTAGTATGTTTTCATGACATATTTGGCTTTGTCCCATGTATTCACCATGGGACTATGGTGAAATTTTTTTCGCCTTAGGGTTTTACGTTTTTCTACCATCACCGAGATATCCAGAAATCAGATGAAAGATATGATCTGAAGAAGGTGCAGGTACTTCTTACATTTATTATTCTGGTCATTGTAGTTCCACATCAGATGTAAATAGAAATAGAGAAATCTTAAGTGAAATCACAGACCTCCTCGCATCCGTAATGGGATGAGTGCCACCGTCACCATATATGGACATTCCCTTTATACACCAGAGATTATATAAAAAATGCATTTGATAGAAATTAAAGACGGACTACGACTGATAATAATAACTACAAGAAGAACTGAGAATAGTTCCCTGACTTCTGGAAGTTTCCATGTTGAAGGTTTGACCAGTAAGGGTTTTATTTGCCATCGTTGAGCCATCGACCATCATTGGGTTAACGCAACTGGTTTATTCATCATCTGACTCTGTGTGGCTCGGGGAGGGAGATCAATGTTTTATCAGATGTGAGATTTCCTCTCGTACAGCTCTGATAAGAGATTACACATTGAGTGAGATCTTCCATCTGCAATTTCCCCATTTGGTGTTCTTCTCGCTGCACCAGCAGGATGGAAGTCCAACTTCTTCTGCCTCTACTCCTTCTGCATGAGGTCACCTCATCTTCTTCAGTGAAGAGAGACAATATCGAGGAGGGTGAGTACTGAGGAATCATTATAACTTCTTTTCCTATTACCGTGTTCCCCGATGATAAGACACTGCCCCAGGTCTTATTTTCAGGGGGATGTCTTATTCTGATCACTGTGCCACTCATTGTCCCCTTCTACGACTCACTTTTATGGGGGTTCTACTGGCCAGGTAACAAACTCCGGTATGGTAAGGCAGGGATATGATGGTATCTCCCAGCTTGCTTGTCCTTCCTGGCACGGAGGCACACAGTTGCCCATTGTACCACCTGAATGGGATAAATAAGACAGGTGGGTGTCTTATTTATGTGGGTTGCTGATTTGCGGGGGGTGACTTATTTTAAAGTTTTGTACAAAAATCGGGGGGTGGCTTATTTTATGAAGATGGCTCATTATCGGGGAAATGCGTTAGTGTGATATATATATATATATATAGACCTCCCATTGTAATTTGGCAGACTTGGTTGGTCTTCTCAAGCCGGTGAGTGATCAGAATTAAGCAGGCCATGCAATAGTTCGGGAAATGTATGCGCACCACCTTGGGCAATCGATCCCTGGCCAATACTTTGGACCCAATCCAAAGTAATGGCGATCAAACAGGGAAATACCATCATATCAGATCCCTGTTTGATCGCAATTTCCTTGGAGCAGGACTGATCGGTCAAGGTGGTTTGCATTCCATTTCCAATCTATTGATCGCCACCAAAGCACACAATTGATCGGGAATTGAACGAATGATCGAGCCGTGTATGGCCAGCTTGGTGAGCAGTTGGGAAGATCATCTTCTCAGGTTTTAAAAACTGATATTGAGGAAGAGACTGAGGGGGAGGAAGACAAACAAGACATGGTGTGACGAAGGTTGTGCGAAGAGAAGGAAATATTACAAAAAAAGGGAAGATGATTGTCATAGGAAGCAAACTCATAATAAAGGACTGTAACTGTGAGGTGTTCCTCAAAAGATCTACATTAAGCAAAGCATGACCAAGTTGTTCTTTCAAAGTATGAATGAGGGACGGCTAGGCAAAGATTTGAGACCTTCCTGGGTAGCTAATTTGTTGACTTTGGTCAAATTAAGTAGAACAGGTGAGATTATGTTTTGAAAGAGCCTCCTGGAAGGATTCATCATGTAACATGTAGGACAGGAAGGTGGAGAAGATCTGTGCATCTTCTGCATCAGAATTGCAATATGTTTCCAGCAAGGCTGGACATTTGGTCACATCTACCATAATAGAATCCTCATTCTTCCCCATGTTCTCCAGCATGTGGACTATGTAATTTGTATTATAATTCGGAGAGGAAGTCCTCCATGTCTGCACACAAATACAGAGATTGTGTCTTGATTACAATTAACCCCTGACACCACAACCAACTACTATGCCGAAAACAACAACTCTGCAGTGTCATATTTATACAAAAACCACTATAAACCACCAAACAAGACATCGTACCTCTGTGCTCCACACCAACCATACAAGAACATTCTCCTTTGCTTTCTCTTACAGAGTATTTGGTGAAGGACTCTTCTGGGGTCTGTCTAAGAATGAAGGCAAGTTTCATGGTAATGGTGAACGCCACCAAGAGTGCAAATGTAAGTTATTCCAGCGATTTGCATTATAGTAGTTGACAGTGGTAGCCATGAGTGTCCTTTTCAAGTTGTCAGGTGTGGGGCCTCCCCGTATGCGCATACATGTACTCACCCTGCCTCTTCCTTCCTGCCTTTCCGTGCAGTCCACCAAGCTTTGCCTGTGAGAGTGTTGACCGTCTATTCATTTAACTTACTTAAAGTGCTAATAATCTTAACTATGAAAAAATTACAAAATTATCAGAAAAAAGTGGATATCATATATTTTGGCCACAGCTTAAACAGATTAACATTTACAAAACTTTCTGTCTCTGACAGCGCCCCCAAACAAACTAACAGCACAAACACCTATATCCTCATGTACGAGCCACCTGCCTCACCTACACCAGCACTGTGGGTACTCAAGAAACACTGCCTCCTCCCCCTACCTTTAAAAGCTCCACCTTGGGTCATTGACCCTCAAAAGAGCGCAATGTTTAACTTCACCAGCACGTCACCCAAGTACATTAACTGTATATATATCTCGGCACTGCCAGGGACCCGTCCCCCGCTGTGACAAGGAACAAAGAACAAATGAAATAAATAACCATAATATACAATTAACAATACCAAGTAAACACCTCCATTCACCCCCACTAAACCAGCCCCCCCACACCAAAGATTACCCAGCCAACTCTAAACCCAAAGAGTAGGGAGGGAGGGTGGGGATGTCTTCCTTCCAAAGAGGGTGACGTTACATCTGCCCTCTCCTTTTCTTGATGCGAAGATCCCGCCTCCTCTTTGCATCACTTCCGCATACTCCTCCTGCCTTCCTGCAACACCCCCCAGTCAGGCACCCATACGCCTAGTGCCTGGCTGCGGGTGTTAGGTAGTTAGCACTGACGTGACAATGTCTGTTGTCACTGCAGCCTGTGTATGGATTATCAGATCCAATCTGGACTTTCATTTGCACCTTCTGTAGTCACAGGTGGATCCAGGAGGGTTTTATCCCTGTGAACGACGTTACCCATTATAATTCCCCTGGCACTTTCTGTTCCTAAAAGTTTCCTTTAAATCTGGATTCTGCATGGCCACACCAGTAGAATGAGCATTATTGTTAGGGTGTAACTATTCTCACTTGTTTACCCATTGTCTGCCAACTGCCATGACCATGCTTGATCCTGACCTGCCTCGTCTGCCTGACCCCTTTGGATAGCTCACTTCGTTATTTTGCACTGGAGGACACCAGAGGAGATGCGCTTAAACTAACTACCTTCCTTTACAGACTAAACCTGACCTGTACACCAATTAAGGGTTATCCATCTACCATACAGTGGCCCCTCGTTCCTCCTGTGCAGTTCGGTGTCGGACTGGTCAACCCATTGACTTACAACACCAGAGAATACCACACCTCCTGATGAAAACGCTTGTAGAAACGCGCGTCGAGGTTGATGGGACAAAATGTAAACCTTACAGATGAATTGGATATTTTCTCATCTAAAATCCCCACACGGGGTAATGTGTTTAAAGTAGGGTGGCCTCGAGAAAGTCCCCTTGTCCTTACCTCGGTAAGGAAAAAATCTGATGGATGGATAGACTGGGACCTCTAGTCTCTCCATCCATCAACCCTTCTTGTTAAATATTTTGCTGTAGGAGAATGTATGTTGATGTATGACCAATGTCCTGTACATAAATGGGTGGATGTGCCGTCACCCTCTATTATGTGTATAGAATCTGTACACCTAATAAGTTCTATACACCTAATATCCAAATGCTTTAAGTAACTATAGCAATTATTATGTTATGGGGGTTAGTTCAAACATTCAATCATCTGCCCTGCTAATTCATTAATGTACCACTCTCTTCCTCTCCATCATTAATCATCACCTTACTCCTGAAAATCCCCACCATAACCCCTGAAAATCACAACCATAACCCCTGAAAATCACCACTATAACTCCTGAAAATCACCAACCATAACCCATGAAACATCACCACCATAACCCCTGAAACATCCACCACCATAACCCCTGAAAATCACAAACAAGAAAAAAGGAAAATAAAAAACAAAGAACAAATGTAAAATAACAACATGACTAACCAACTGAAAATTCACACCATAATAACACCCTGAAACTCACCACCATAAACCTGAAAAACACCACTATAATCACTTGGAAAATCACTACCCAACCCTGAAAATTCACCACCCACACCCAGAAACTCTCCACTATAACCCTGAAAATCACAAAACTATAACTCTGAAAATACCACCATAAACCCCGGAAAAAGAACCCCTATACTCCTGCAAATCACCACATAACCCCGGAACACTCACCACCATTAACCACTGAAATCACCACCATAACCCCATGAAACACACCACTAAAACACCTGCACAAATCACTACCAAACCCTGAAAAACACCACGATAACACCGGAAAAGCACTACAATAACCCCTGAAAATCACACATAACCCCTGAAAAATCACCACAATAACCCCTGAAAAAAATCTCCACCTAGTAAACCCCTGAAAAGCACCACGATAACTCCTGAAAATTACCACTATAACACAGGAAAAAGTACCACGAACCCTAAAATCAACACCCATAACCCCTGAAACTACACTAGAACACCTGAAAATACCACCATAACCGGGAATATCCACCCCTATAACCCCTGAAATCACCAACTATAAACCCCGGAAATACCACCATAACCCCTGACATCACCCGTAACAACTGAAAACCACCACCAGAACCCATGAAAATCACCACAAAACCCCTAAAAATCCCCACTATAACACCTGAAAATCACCACAATAAACCGCTATGAAACATTCACCACCATAACCATGAAGATCAACACCATAACCACTAAAAACACAACCCATAACCCTAAAAACACCACCATAACTCCCTGAGAAATCACCAATATAACACCTGAAAACACCACCCTAACCCAAAAAGCACCACCATAACCCCTGACAATCACCACTAAACACCTGAAAATCACCACTATAACCCCTGAACATCACCACCTAACCCGAACACCCACCGCATAACCCCTGAAACATCACCACTGTAACATCTGAAAATCACCACCATAAACCCAGAAAATCACCACTATAAGCACTTTGAAAATCCCACCATAACCCCGAATCATCACTAGACCTGAACATACATCACACCATAACCCCTGACAATCCCCACTATAACCCTAAAATCACCACCAAAACCCCTGAACAACATCACCACCATAAACCCTGAAACATCACCAAATAACAACCCTAAACATAACCCACCATAACCCCTGAACATCACCACAAACAGCATAAACTAGCCCCACAATAACACCGAAAATCACAACAGAACCCCCTGAACATCACCACGGTAACCATCTGAAAATCACCACCAGACCCATGAGAAATCACCACTAGTAACACTTTAAAATCCCCACCAAGAAAACCCCGAAGTAATCACAGAACCCTCTGAACATCACCACCAGAAACCCCGGAAATCCCCACGTATAACCCGGGATAAAATTCACAACCAGTACCTGAACATCACCACCATAACCCCTGAACATCACCACCATAACACCTAAACATCACCACCATAACCCCTGAACATCACCACCATAACACATAAACATCACCACCATAACCCCTGAAAATCACCATTATAACCCCTGAAAATCATCACTATAATCACATCAGTGTAGGAACAGAAGGCCTAGGGGTTACCTTAAAGGGGACACAGCCCAATAATGGGTGATACATACACATCATTCAGGACCCATCCCCGGAGTCCTGTACAACCCTTACACTTGTGAATATATAAATGTGTACTAATGTATGAATCCTTGTGTCTGTTGTGTTTATCAGTTCACAATCCCACCACCCCCAATAACAGAGATTACCGGGACTTGTGGTGACGGTGAAGCATCGTTGACTTGCTACTTTCCACAAGGGGAGCTTCTCCTGATATTTATAAAGGTATGGAGGATGTAGACTCGGGGTGTGTGTGGGGGGGGGGGTACATAAAATATGGGGGGTGGGACAATGCAGTGGGAACAGAGGTGAGGTGGTGACTGTTTATAATATGTTTATGATTATTATTGTTATATTGTTTTGCAGGACACAAAGAGAAGTGAATTCTACCTAAAATTTATTTCTCTTTTCATACTGGATAAAGGTAACGGAAAACACAATTTCTGCTGCGATATTTATCAACACATTCAAAATGTATGACTTGAGTTCAAAATCCATTGTATGGTTGAGGCTGCAGAGCACACGAGGTGTGGAAACTTCAATATTAGCCTGTAAAATGGCAGCTGTTGTGTTTGATTGGCTCATTGTCAGTCTGCATATAATTTGCATGCTAATTAGTAATGGACGAACATGGGCCGTGGTGAATTTCCTTAAACCCTACTGGCAAAATTCTCAAAGCTTTGGAGCCACAATACCATTATACATCTGGGCAGTGTCATTAACCCCCACCCCCCAAATAAAAAACCCCACATACACACACATAAAAAAAAGAATACCCCCCAGAGCATACTGGACCCCATTTTTTCAAGGGGTCTGTTATGCTCTTGAAAAGGAGGATCACAAACAGCAAATAGAGAACATTCTTCATATGTACATGTAGGACCTGCTGGCCAGGCATCAATCTGCATTTAGTTGATGGACATTGGGGGGAGACAGATCTTTGCTGGAGCTCCAGGAAAGAAACCCCCTTTCGTGAGACACTTGACCCCTCGAGGGACGAGATGTGGTTACTACGGTAAAGTACTGTTGTGTTTACTATGTGGAATGGCAGAACTTTTTCAGTCTCTTGTCCTTTTTCGGACCTCTATACTCATTCAATATGGTGGGGAGTGGTTTCTCTCCTTTTTAAAGGGGACTTCCGGAGACTCAATGAGCCCCCACTGAGGAAAGACTGTGTGGAAAAGAACCCTTTACCTTAACAAGGTGTCTTCCCAATAGTAAGGTATGGCATGGGGCCTGGTGGGACTGGGGGTTGCCCCCCATTCCTGTCCTTCCAAGGTTGCAAAAAGGGGGTCTGCTATGCTCTGGAGGGGGGACCCCACATCAATAATGGCCCCCCTTTTCCAGAGCTTTCCAGACCCAATGCCAACAGTGGGACTGGTATGCTTTGGGGGGTGAGACCACACGCAGTTTGTGGTCCCCTATTTCCAGAACAGACTAGACCCTGCTAAATATGATATCTGCCAATAAAAAAATACTATTTGATGATTAATATTTCATTCATTTATTATAATTAATTATAATACATTTTTGTGCCGTTTAACCATTAATCTCCCTCTTGTGAACATGCCAATGACAAGTATTTTCAAACCGTGAATGTCAAAGCCAGCAGCCGGTGTTCGGCCATCACTACCCATGACCATTGTTGTTTGCTGGACCTGGCTACCTTCAGTTCTTGCTCACAGTATCCTCACTAGTGATGGCCTGACCAGTCCTGACTAGGCACATGGAAGCACTCCTTGTTGGCGAGCAGTAAGGGTGTTCGACCCAGTGAGAAGGAGCTTACTATTCTTCCTTCAGCAGAATCAGGAGCAGTAAGATCCCACCGGAGGAAGAGTCTTTTCAGTAAAGACTGGGTAGAGAACACGGTCTCCCAGTGAAAAATCTGCTCCGAAAACCGAAAGTAACCTCACTGCTGTCACATCTGGCGATTGGAACCAGGAATTATGCGTTCATGTACCGGATGTGATGTCACTGACGTCACTTCCGGGTTTCCTGATTCAAATTCAGGTGGGGAGTTTGGATCTTCCCGCGAAAAGGCATAATTCGGAATTTTTTCAACCCCCCTGGCTCTTGTGACGGCTCCATCTCGTCCAGCACTGACTTGTCAGTATTGCAGAGGACGAGATGGAGCCATCAGGTCAGAAAATCAGATGCCCGGCAGCACATACTCACTGTTTTGTGCTGTCCCGGTGGATCCTCTTAGCTGGCTTCTTCAGTGAAGCAAGCCGTTGTCACCCCACTCCTACCATACCCCCCCCCCCCCCCCCCCCCCCCCCCCGCCCCCGTGACGCGATGACGTCACATTGGGGGGTGGCCGCGGGACATTCAAATGTAAATTAGGTTCACTTCAAAGAGCACATCTGCCCCCAGTGTGATTTTCAGATGTGCACTTTGAAGTTAACCCTTTCAGAGGGTGCCAAAGGGCCTTGTATTGGATGCAGTGATAACTGTATCCAATACAATTCAAAGTAAAACACATAAAACACAAAAACACAATAATTTTTTTTATTATAAACACATAAATAGGAATACATACTGTTTTGAAATCTTTCATACCAAATAAGTATTTAAGAGATTTTATCATTCAAATGATACCTTTTATGAATTTTTTTATGTACTTTTTCTAAGAATAATTGTGTGTTTCAAACATTATTATATTCAGGATGTCTATTAGACCCTTGTATGGACATACTTTGGTAAGTTACAGGCCTACAACATTAAAAAGTTCCATTAGAGTCTATAGTGCGCTTTTGGTACAGAAATCTGGACCTTGCAAGAGCGCTAGGGAGGTTAAAGGACCTATCTGTCTGCTCGAGAACAGACCTGGCCAAAGTTCGTCCATCACTAACCCTCACACTGCTTTTATTTTTACTCAACACTTTCTTCATGAACACATGTTATTCCTTTGTGAATAACCAAATATTGTTTTACCAATAACAATGGTGATGAGTGGAAAAGTGGTGAGAATAAGTGAGTGACGAAACTGTTTTGTCACTCACTCATTCTCACCACTTTTCCACTCATCACTTTCTTTCATACATCTTTGCTGATTTGGGTGAACCCCTGTTGCAGGGTAGTCCTGTTTTGTCCTTTCACGGTTTCTTTGTGGGCCCCTGGTGCCATTCCAGGGTGTACCCCCTCACATTGATCCCTGCCCTTTCACACTGACTGATCCCCCCCCAAAATGGACGGCCACTGTGATGTACGCATCTTGGAGACCGCTGGACCCATACCCTAAAGCTTGACACACCTGATTGTCAGAGACCTCCCACGCTCTTGGTCAACCTCGAGTACCGGGTAGGTCGCATACCTTTACATTTTATATATACACAATATAATTTGTTTATTATAAAGTTTGGCTGACCAATGGTAGCTGGTCGAAAGAGGGCATGGTGAAAATGTCTAGAGATATTCTGTGTTAATATATTTTTTGTTACTTGTACACTCGAATAACATTACATGTGATTGTTATTTTAGAAATCCATTCCATACTTGTTTGTCCTGAAGAAGCCCGTTAACTGGGCGAAACATGTCGGCATAAGAAAAGAAAAGTATGGTTTTTGTCGATAGTTAACTGGTTCTATTTCTATGTTGTGTCACCATCAAATCTGGATGTCAACAGATCTACCATATTTTTTGGACTATAAGACGCACCTGACCATAAGACGCAGCCAGTTTTTAGAGCAGGAAATCAGAAAAAAAAAATATTTCATTTGTTTAAATGAATGTAAAAAATCTCATGCAGTACCCCTATTCAGCCACTAAAATGGTGTCACTAGAGAGCAGACTTCAGCATTTTTTCTTCCTCACACAGAGCTCAGAGAGGAAAGGGAGGGGGAGGAAGGGGGAATCTGCACTCTGATCTCCCTTCTCTGCTGCGTGTGTGAGGAAGCTGCTTGCCAGTGCAGCTTGCTCCACGCACTTTGCATTGGCTATATTTGCGGGGCTCTGCAAATATAGCCAATACAGTTCAGCTCCCCACAGCTCTCCCGTCAGATTCAGATCACACAGCTGACATAGCCCATCAGCTGTGTGATCTCTCGGCACACAGGAGGTGTGCCAATTGAGATCACACAGTTGATCTCTCCCTCTGCACACAGCTGACCTATCTGCCGGGAGAGATGTCGGGGAGCCAAGTTGCGATCATCGGCGGCCGAATGGCCGCGGGTGGTCGCACATTCGGACCATAAGACGCAGGAACCTTTCCCCCCAATTTTGGGGGTGAAAAAGTGCGTCTTATGGTCCGAAAAATACGGTATACTGTTTTTGTGATATATGTGTAAATAAATGTAAATTTGTTTTTGATACATGAGTCCAGTGCCTTAAAAGCCCATTGTTATTGGTAAAACAATATTTGGTTATTTATGATGTTTTTCGGGGTGTGGTACATTTAAAAACCTTTACTTCTTACCCTTGGCCACAATATTACTTTTTTAAACATGTTATTCCTTAACAAGTCCTCACGATATTCAGTAAAGCTAGCCATACACGTTCGGATTCCATGGCCGCTCGATCACCTATCCGATCGATTCCGGCGATTCTGCCGGGAATCGCAGGTGTGATCGATCGGCCAATTAAGAGTATCCGATCGCTGCATACCACCTTGTCCAACGGATTCCGGGACGATTCCGTGTCCGATTGTCCACCTCACAAAATGGCAACTCCCCCTGATCTGTGCAGAATCGGATCAAAAAGACCAACATGTTGGTTCTCTGTCGGATCCGATTCTGAGCCCCCGAACTATCGGACGTGATCGATCGGACAAGGTGGGCTGCACGGGATTCCGGCACGATCGTTTCGCGTGCACGCGCCCGGAATCGATCGGCCCGGAATCCGATGGGAATCCGACACGTGTATGGGGGCCTTAATGGTTTCTTACGTTAGATGGATAACTATAGCACCACTTACCTTGTATAGTAGCCTTAACCTTGTCCACCCTTATTCGCTTCCATAGCACCCCCAGACATGAACTTATTTCCTCTATTTGTGTAACAGGAGTGATCTATGCAAGTTCTTCTATTTCTGTGGAAGCCTTGAAGACACCATTAGGGGAATCGTATTCCTGTGGAGACGTCCTGTTTAGTATTAATCCCAATGTGAGCATCATGTTTATAGATGTCAAGGTTCAGGCCTTCCAGGAGAAAGAGGGTGATTATGGAAGAGGTACGTCACACCAGTATTATGTCAACTATGTACCAGATTACGCGGTATCCTCACCCATTCCAATCCAGAGAACTACCAGGTTTGACCAGTAATGGTCTCTTAAGCCGGCCATAGACGTCCCGATCTATGGCAGACATTTAGCAGACTCTTCACAGCGTGGTGACGTCACCACGCTGTGAGCAGTCTGCTACAGAATGGACAAGAATCCTGTGTGTTCCACTAACACACGGGACTCCTGTCAGACTGTAGCCAATTAACTCGGAGGGGGAGGAGACTCCCCCTCCGAGTTAACAGCCTGCAGTGCAGGAACAGAGGATTGTGCAGGAAAAAAACCAGCAGGACGGATCTGTGTGCGATCCGACCTGCCGGCTTTTTTTCTACAAAACTCAAGGTGGGCTCCCTCATAGTTGCGGCCGACTAACCTTGATGAACCTTGAGCAGGATGGTCTGCTACAACTATGGCCGGGAATCTGCCCATCTATGGGGGGCTTAAGTTTCAAAAAGTAGACCTTAGTTCTGTAGTACGATATTCTAAAATAGTATAAATCAGAGATCTTAAACCTTGGCAGATCAGAGCTTCCATTCCTTTTCTATATTTACTTGCTGCAAGTGTTACATCCTGATGAAGGGAGATAATGAAAAGAAGTGTCCCAAACATGATGCTTCTTCTTCAGCAAGATCACTCAGACAGGGGCACTGCAACCTGGAGCTCCCCCTTCTGGCTGAGACAGACATGACGAGTACTCTCTGAGTACTAGACTCAATCAGTGCATTGCAGATAAATGTAAACAATACTATTGTTCTTGTAACAGATTACTTGAACCTTTTTAAAGAAGCCAAAAAGCATAAAATACATTATGTTGCTAAATTCATAGGCATATGATTTTTTACTAGTTGATGATTGGGGAAGGCCAGAAGCCAGACACTGGATCTTCGTGTCTGGGACAAATAAGGAAATTTAAATTGTCACCACCTCCTCCATGGCATCTAAAGACTTCTTTTCTCATTCATGTCTAAAAAAAACCTTAATGTTATTATGGGCAGGATTGGGGTAAGAGGACATGTAATGTTTATTATGGATAAGATTGGGTAAGAGGACATGTAATGTTATTATGGAGGATTGGGGTAGAGGACATTTAATGTTATTATGGACAGGATTGGGGTAAGAGGACTGTAATGTTTTCTGGACCAGATTGGGGTAAGAGGACATGTAATGTTATTATGGAGGATTGGGGTAGAGACAGTTGTTATTATGGACGGATTGGGGTAAGAAGGACATGTAATGTTATTATGGAGAGGATTGGGGTATAGGGACATGTAATGTTATTATGGACAGGATTGGGGTAAGAGGACATGTAATGTTATTATGGACATGATTGGGTAATAGACATGTAATGTTATTATGGACAGGATGGGGTAAGAGGACATGTAATTGATAATTATGGACAGGATTGGCGTAAGAGGAAATGTAATGTTATTATGGACAGGATTGGGGTAAAGGACATGTATTGTTATTATGGCAATTGGGGTAAGAGGACATGTAATTTGATTATGGACAGGATTGGGTAAGAGGCCATGTAATGAATATTATTGGACAGGATTGGGTAAAGAGGACAATGTAATGTTATTATGGACGGATTGGGGTACGAGGACATTATGTTATTTATTGGACAGGATTGGGTAAGAGGGACATGTAATGTTATTATGGAGGATTGGGGTAAGGACATGTAATTTTATGGACAGGATTGGGTAAGATGAGACATGTAATGTTATTATGGACAGGATTGGGGTAAGAGGACATGTAATGTTTATTATGGACAGGATTGGGGTAAGAGGACATTAATTTTATTATGGACAGGATTGGGGTAAGAGGACATGTAATGTTATCTATTGGACAGTATTGGGATAATGAGTGTAACATGTAATGTTATTATGGATGATTGGGTAAGCGGACATGTAATTTATTATGGACAGGATTGGTGTCGAGTAAGAGGACATGTAATGTTATCATGACAGAATTATGGTAAAGGGACATGTAATGTTATTAGGACAGATTGGGTAAGAGGATGGTAATGTTTTATGGACAGGATTGGGGTAAGAGGACATGTAATGTTTATGGACAGGATTGGGGGTAAGATGACATGTAAATTTTATGTACAGGATTGGGGTAAGAGGACATGTAATTTATTATGCGATGATTGAGGGTAAGAGGACATGTAATGTTTTATTATTGACAGGATTGGGTAAGGGAACGTGTAATGTTATTATGGACAGGATTGGGGTAAGAGGCATGTATGTTTTATTATGTACAGGATTGGGGTAAATGACATGTAATGTTATTATGGATAGAATTGGGGTAAGAGGACATGTAATGTTATTATGCGACAGGATTGGGTAGGGGAGAGGACGTGTATGTTATTATGGAAAAGAAATTGGGGTAAGAGGACATCTAATGTTATTATGGACAGATTGGGGTAAGAGGACATGTAATGTGTTATTATGGACAGGATTGGGGTAAGATGACATGTCGAATGTTATTTGAGACAGATTGGGGTAAGAGGACATGTAATGTTATTATGGACAGGATTGGGGGTAAGAGGACATGTAATGTTTTAGCGACAGGATTGGGGTAAGAGGACGGTTTAATGGTATTATGGAAGTATTGGGGTAAGAGGCAAAGTTATTATGACAGGATTGGGTTGTAAGGGACATGTAATGTTATTATGGACAAGGATTGGGGTAAAGGAACGTGTAATGTTATTATGGACAGGATTGGGGTAAGAGGACATGTAATGTTATTATGGACAGGATTGGGTAGAGGACATGTAATGTTATTATGGAATAGAATTGGGGTAAGAGACATGTAATGATTATTATGGACAGGATTGGGGGTAGGAGAGGACTGTAAGTTATTATGGACAGGATTGGGGTAAGAGGAACTTGTAATGTTATATGGGACAGGATTGGGGTAAGAGGACATGTAATGTTATTATGGACAGGATTGGGGTAAGAGGACATGTAGTTATATGGGATAGAGATTGGGGAGAGGTGTAATTTATTATGGACAGGATTGGGGTAGAGGACGTGTAATGTTATTATGGACAGGATTGGGGGTAAGAGGACATGTAATGTATATGGACGTGATTGGGGTAAGAGACGTGTAATGTGTATTATGGACAGGATTGGGGTTAAGAGGACATGTAATGTTATTATGGACAGGATTGGGGTAAGAGGACTGTAATGTTTATTATGGACAGGATATGGGATAAGAGGAATGTTAATGGTATTATGGACCAGGATTGGGTAAGAGATGACATGTAATGTTATGAATATGGACATGTATATGGTGATAATGAGAGACATGTAATGGTTTATTATGGACAGGATTGGGTAAGAGGACAGTATATATGGAAGTTATATATGGACAGGAATTGGGGTAAGAGGACATGTAATGTTATTAATATGGACAGGATTGGGATGAAGAGCATGTAATGTTATATGGACAGGATTGGGTAGAT
>JAHGUE010000025.1:5349-22964 GCA_036250615.1 Ptychadena robeensis | reverse complement strand
TGTGTGAGTGAATATATCACAATCCTCTTTACAACACAATGTGACTGAACTATCTAATTTATTTTTTCTTTCATTTTTCATTTAGGTGAAATGAATCCGGTTCAAGGCAAGCCTTATCCGTGTTCTGAGTGTGAGGAGAGTTTTAATTATAAGTCAGCACTTCATATTCACATGAAAATTCACACTGAAGCAAAACTTTTTAAATGTTCAGAATGTGATAAATGTTTCTCACAACGTTCTGATCTTACCAAACACCTGAGAATTCACACTGGAAACAAACCATTTAAATGTTCAGAATGTGACCAATGCTGCTTAAAACGTTCTGATCTTACCAAACACATGAGAATTCATACCGGAGAGAAACCTTTTAAATGTTCAGAATGTGACAAATGCTTCCCGCGACGTTGTCATCTTACCAGACACATGAAAAGTCACACTGGAGAGAAACCTTTTAAATGTTCAGAATGTGATAAATGCTTCTCGGATCAAAGTTATCTTGCTCAACACCTGAGAATCCACACTGGATATAAACCTTTTAATTGTTCAGAATGTGATAAATGCTTCTCAAATCAATCTAATCTTACTCAACACCTGAGAACTCACACAGGAGAGAAACCTTTTAAATGTGCAGAATGTGACAAATGCTTCTCGCAAAGTTATAGTCTTACTCAGCACCTGAGAATTCACACAGGAGAGAAACCTTTTAAATGTTCAGAATGTGACAAATGCTTCTTACAATGTTCTAGTCTTACCAAACACCTGAGAATTCACACTGGAGAGAAACCTTTTAAATGTTCAGAATGTGACAAATGCTTCTTACAATGTTCTGGTCTTACCAAACACCTGAGAACTCACACTGGAGAGAAACCTTTTAAATGTTCAGAATGTGACCAATGCTTCTTACAACGTTCTGATCTTACCAAACACCTGAGAACTCACACTGGAGAGAAACCTTTTAAATGCTCAGAATGTGACAAATGCTTCTCACAACCTTCTCATCTTACCACACACATGAAAATTCACACTGAAGAGAAACATTTAACATTTTCACAATGTGATCATGCTTCTAATGTCATAATTTTATTCCACACCTGAGAATTCACACTGGAGAGAAACCTTTTAAATGTTCAGAATGTGACAAATGCTTCTCACAACGTTTTGAGCAGTAGGTTGCTTCTCCAGCAATGGGTTGGCTTTGTTAATAGAAGGCCTATATAAGTGTGCCTTGTTCTGCCAATCCACAATGTTCCTGAAGCCACAACTTGTGTCCCGAGTCCTGTATCTGGTCATGCCACTGGTTTATCATTGTGTGTGTTTATTTGCACAGTTGTAATTTTGTCTTCACAATAAAGCATTTTTCGTCTTCTCTGGGATTATTCAGTTTATGCTGCCTAAACTAATCACCCCTCTGTCCAGCAGGAGATCCCTGACAGTCCCCTGATGTTTACCCCATCCTGTGGAATGAATACAGAGTGTCCCCAGGAACCTCACAACATTTAAAAGATTATATATAAGCATGGCTTGGACATAAGTCCTATATCACAATAAAAACAACATTTTACTTGTTTACTCCTAAGCATTTTATTAGATGTGTTCCTCATTGTAATCCAAAGCAACACTATAAAGGATCCCCTAGATCCCAAAGTGATGTATGTCTAGTAGCAAAGTACAAACATACCAATGGGTGATGGGTCGGTTCCCATGAACCCATGTCCTGTATGTAATGAGACCTAGACATTATAGTGTCTTTACATACAGAGCATTGGATCATTGGAACTACCCATGATGCACTGTTCATAAACATAAAGAGCTGAATAATGTCCCCAGAAGAACAAGCCATGGGTGTACACTGTGACTTCTTTGTCTCATCATTCATCTGTGGAAACACTTCACTGATCTCCATCTACACACAAGGAGTGAAATCCAATACATCAGTATCAGCGCTCCGAGGAACAGAGTTTATCTGAGAATTCACACTGGTGAGGAACCCTCCAAATCTTCAGAATATTATAAATTGTTCTCACATTATATTAATCTCCCTAGCATTGGTGATAAGCCCAGCTGGTTCAGGCCTGACTTGCCTTAAATGAGCTGGGTTCGTCCAGCTGAGATCAGAGTCCACTCACCGCTCCGTGCATCTGTTGCAGCTCCAATCGCCTGCATGATGCTTCCTGGACGGAATCGGAACCCCTCACCCACCGGTGTCACATACATATTGATTTTTGGAAGGTGGCATGATTTTTAAACTGAAACTGTGAACAATACAGTTTTCTGATTACCCAAATGAAGAATCGGTGAAGTGAATCCCTTCTTCCCCTCAGTGTCACGTCTTTACGTTAATGACACCAGGGGGAGGAGGTTTACGCAGTCAACAGGATTTTAAAATCACACTGAATACAGCTTTCTGCTTAGAAAGATCTTTTCAATACAATTAAAAGTAAAATACTCACCTGAACAAGGTTTCCGGTGACCCCAAAGTCTCCTTTTGAAAGGAGCTTGGAATGTTTGTTATGGTGATGTCACAATCCCGCTGGACTGCGCAGGTGTGACTTCATACAGCCGCAAGGGCATGAGGAGCAGATGTTCATCTTTTAGCAGTTTACATCTGGGAAAACTGCTACAGAATAAAAAAAAAAACATACTTACCTTCCTCACTTCCACATTCCTGGTGACAACATGTTTAGCACTGGAAAAGAGAAGCTGTATCCGCCCAGTCCTCAGGAATACTTCATTTTGATGATGTCATTTTATAAATCGGGCACTAGATGGAGCTTCAATTACATAACATCCCACAGATGTGAAGCTTCCATTCAAATGCCACAGGACTATGGCACTTTATGGCAGGTGCCCTTGTGGGCTGTACTTACCAAACCCATGCCACGACGGGGACATCACACAGTGGGAGGGGCTATCCCAGAAAAGTCGCCCCTCCTGCTGTCAGAATTTTTTTTTTTCAAGCAGTGATTGCCCTAGCGATGGGCAGTGCTGATGCCGATCATGTAAAGTGCCCTGTGAGTAACTGGAGAATTCCATCAAGCAATAAACATATCGAGAGACCAACAGGAAATCTAGATATGTCAAAATGTATTGCGTTTTGGCCGGGAAATTTTAATTTTTTAATGAAGAGAGTAAAGGAGGATGAAGACATGGATTGAAAGGGAGCCCGAAGATGGACAACTAAAGAGGTAAGTACCTTGTCTTTTGGAAGGGGTCTCTTTAAATTTACAAAATGTATAAGTTGTTCTGTTTTTTTTTCTGGATTCTTTGGATTCAAACGGCTCCCTGACTGTATGTTTGTACCAGTTTATTCAGATGATGAGCAGTGACACGTGATATTTGGAGAAATTCCAGCTGTAATTATTTGAAAAACATGTTTTATCAGAAATCACAGATATAAAGAAATGAGATATGACGATTAGACGTCTTCCTGTCCTGATAATCACAAACGTCCACTGAAAAACTGCTTTTATCATCAACAACGAATACATCAGTTGATGTTCCTCTCATTACTTAGTGTCCAGCAGCGATGGAGGATCGTCTTCTTGGACGTCTCTGCCTTTTATATGTGATCACCTTGTCCTGTGCAGTGACTGGAGACAATATGATGGGGGGTAAGTACCCAGACATTACATGTGTAAGATTCTTTGTCTCATTAGATATGTCAGCATATTTCATTGCAGTAGAAGACCCGTGTAGACAATGTGTGTACAGCATCTCCAGACACACCATCACATCACACAGGGGTTGGGGAAAGTATTGGGCAGCCAGGAATTCCTCATCAGCAGATATATTAATGCAGAAGGAACTTCTCAGAGGTCAGTGGGGACATTTCAGAAGATTCCAGAACAGATGTAAGTTTGGTTGTTCAATAAGAACCAACAAATCCAGCGTCTTCATCTTCATAAGTGACTCCACCAGATGATGACTATAGATGGAGAGGCTCCAGTGTCAGAAGGGACACATCTCAGTCATGTGATAAATCTTTATTATTTCATCAGATCATTGTTATTCTACAATTTCTCTGGTCTCAGATTTCATACATAACAGACTGAATCTGATAAATATCTTTTTGTACCAACCTCACAGGTCACATTGGTCAGCCAATCAGGTCATCAGATGAGAGGTGACCCTGAATACTGGGACTAGATGTATTGTCCTCTCTCTCCTGTGTGGTGACACTCAGTATGTGTTACCTGATCATCTACAGACATGAACACTAAGTGTGTATGAGTACATAGGGGCGTCCAGGAGCAAGCCAGGGTCCAATTTTTTAATTGTATTACGTTATTCATTAGTAGATTACAGAGATAAAGATATTTTGGTATTTTCACATTAACGGTTGGGGGAGGGGCAAGGTGACCAAGGGATAAACACAGCATGTCGCTTTTTCTGAGTTTGTGAGTTGTTTGTAAAACTTCCATAGATGGTATAGTCACAGAAAACGCTGGCGCGGTCAGAGGCATCTGTGGGAAGATGTCCCTGAGGGGGAGGAAGCATCTCTGTTGGATTTGAAATCCTAAAATACATATATTTATTATCCCCCCATTCCCCTGGTGTCATGTCCCACAGGTCCCACTGACCGCCTGACCAACCCAGAAACAGTATAGGGCTTTGTTAACTTAAAAAGTTGATAGACAGCTTTAAAAATGTGAGACATGGACTTCTAATGTTAAAGTTTACCATTTAGTACATATTTCTATTGGTTGTTTTGACTCATTTACCCTTCCCCAGCAATTGGAGTGGCAATACTATGTTCAGAGAGTTACAATTAATTAAGGAAAAAAGTGAGGTTCTTATTGTAGCAATCCTCCCTTGGGAGTATCTGGATCTTTTCCCGGTTCTCCACACCATGCTCACTCTCCCCCTTCTGACAGAGAAAAAAATAACAATGTCTATATATATAGCAAATCTACAGGGAACTAAACTGACTTGGTAACACATTCATGCAAATTGAGGAGGCAGAGGAAACTCCCACCAAGATGTGTCAGGCCAAGAACTAGAACAATCTTTTTTTTATTCAGGCATGGACTTATCAGTGGCATTTACATGTCTGTGTGCAGTCACAGCGATATCAATATCAGCCTTCTAGGTGGTCACACAAAGCGCTTTTCTATGTGATCTACGTTCGCAGGTAGATATTGGTCAGTGACCTTAATTTATACTTCAGGAGGTGCTGAAGTGGCATCTCAATTGCAATGTGCTCTGTCATGGTCTATCCTTGAGATTAAGGGCTTGTTTCCACAACGTTTCTCAATCCGTCAAGGTCCCTCCGCCAACGGAAGGGTGCATCCGTCAGGCATCCGTCTGTGCATCCATCTGGACATACAGGAAATGTTTTCCTTCAGAGCATCCGTCAGTGATTACACCCCTCCATTGCATCAAAATAGACGCAGTGATCTACGTCAATGTTAACGCAATGGAGACCAACGGATTGCACTGACGGATGTTGGGACAGGCTCATTTGATATAATGGGCTACGTCAAAATTCCTCTGTCTGACGTACGTCGGACAGAGGGATTTTGACACAGTGGAAACTACCCCTTAGGTGGGATTTCTTGTGTCAAAGCATAATTTGTTTCTTGGGATATAAACTCAGGTGCCTCAATGAGCTAGGGTAGGGCTTGCTAACTAGAGATGGTCGAATTTTTTGACTTCCTAACTTTGGGAGCTTATTGCAAAGCCCCTGAAAATGGTATTATCACCTGGAGATGTAGAGAAGGGTTAGAGGAACATTTGAAAAAAGAAAGTTTTGCTCTAGCACATGTAGTTTTTGCATAAATGAAGTTCAAAGTTAAAGTCGAAATTCCGATTTTCGAAATTTTTACTTGACTTTGAACTTAATTTGTGAAAAAACTATATGTGTTAGAGACATACTTTCTTTTTTGCTGTATACCCCCAACCCTTCTCTACATCCCCAGCAAGTTTAGTGATGATACCATGCTCAGGGGCTTTGCAATTAAGTCTAAACCGTCGAAATGGTCGAATTTTTGAAAAAAAATTCGACCATCTCTATTGCTAACACAAGGATTGTTGTCTGTGGGTGCCTTGACCAACAGCCAGTCTGTTTCAAGTTCCTCGTCCGAGTCATCATTCTCCTCCAGTTCATTTAATTCAGCTTCTTAAAGTACTGACAATACAATGGGGGCAGGAGTGGTATATGATTCATCGTTATTACCAGGTAAATGCCACTGGTCCAATATAATCTTAAAGCGGACCTACCACCAGGGAGGACACTCAGCATTATCAGCTGCAGCTAAGCCGATAATGCTGAGATCCTTGATTGTAGAAAACAAACCTTCTTCTGACAGCTGAAGAGGAGCTGGTTACAAGTGCTCCCCCTCCCACTGCCTTACGTCTTGTCTAGGTAGCCGAAGTGGTGTCTGGGAGATCTCTGCCAGGCAGGAAATCGTCAGCAGACGATTCCCCCTCTTCACAACCCCCTCTCCCCTACGAGTCTCTGCAGCTGCCAACAGAAGACACAGGAGGTGGAGTGGAGAGGGGAGGAGAGGGGTGGGCGGAAGTCTGCAGATGCCAGGAGCCAAGATGCTACATGACATCTGCAATCAAGTGAAGACAGTTTAGTGAGAGTTTTTTTTGTGTAGCAGTTTCTCACCATCTGACCTGCTGACAGGTGAGTATTGTGTCTGTTTAATGTATGTCTGTTTTTTTTTTTATTTTGAGTGTAAAACCGCTTTAAGACACAAAACAGGAAGATACATCAACATATGGATCAGAAGGTGATAACAGTTCCAAGTCTTTAGTGGCCCCGGTTTACCCTCAGGGCGAATTTGGTACGCACGAACAAATTACGTATAGTTGAGAGCTTCACCGATCTGCAAGTTTCTGTTGCCCACATTGACTCAGGATTCTTAAAAGTACCCAATCACCAGGCATAAGATTGTAACTTTTATATTATATAGTTTCTTGTTTTAGGAACTTCGGCTCCCAGAATCTGCTTGTGCCTTTGGTGCCTTGCAGAGTCCATTAACATAGGTATTGTATGTAGTGGCAGAAATTCCATCCAAAGAGATGCCAAAGGCCAAGTTAAGGGACAGTCTAGCTTCTCTCCCAAACATCAGGCAGTAAGGAGAATAACCAGTGGCATCATCTTGGTACTGTTATACACATGAACTAAAGGAAAGGCAAATCGGCTCTGATGTTGTTGTCTAGCATGTCTAGCAAAGTGCGGTTAAATCTTTTGAGGGTCTCCCTATGGGTGGCATGGAGTAGTCTTAAACTTCTTTACCCCCAGCATCACCACTAGCTCCTTGACCAGTTTGCTCTCAAAGTCTCTCCTTAAATGTAGTAAATTATTTGAGGTAGGCCATAAAGAACAAAATATTTCTCCACCAGGATTTTGGCTATAGTGGAGGCCTTCTGATCTTTTAGTGGGAAAGCTTAGGTTTAGTGAGTGTAATGGTCAGTCATCAATAGGGTATTGCCTTGACTACTGGTGTCTGACTCTAAACATAGTCCATGCACACCTGTTCCATGGGACTTTGGCTCTGCAAGTGGCTCATTGGGGCAGCTCTTGATGTTAAAACCTTCCATTGGATGCACCTCAAGAAAGATTGGCAGCAACTTTCGAACTTCTGCTCATATAAGCGACAGGCCTTAATTTTCCTTCATGCTACCGATATAGAACACCCCTCATTCCTTCTAGGCTGGCGTCCATATACAGTTTATAAGGTTAGCTTCGGTTGGCATCAGCACACCGGAGCATGTGTAAGGTTCCACTTCAACTGGTTGAAGGCCTGCTCACAAGCATAAGTCCATTCTCCTTGGATGTTTTCTTTAGATTTTCGAGGTCCTTTCTCTAGCGATTTTAGCAAACCCCTCCATGAATCTCCTAAAGTAAGAGCAGAACCCCAACCCCATCTTCTACAGTAGGAGGTCGTGGCCAGTAGAGATAGTCGGAAATTTTGATAGATGCTATAAGTAGAAATTTTGACTTTTTTATACAAATTTCTCTGTTTTGCTTAGAAGAATGTTAAAAGAATCCAACACCTTTATGATACTGCTCTTGTCTTAAACTGGATTCTTCTATATCCATGAGGAATTTACATGTAATGTGACTTTCAAAATATGCATGGTTATATATTTCTTAACAACGCACAACAATTTTATTTTTAACCTGCCTAGCGCACCTCCAGTGCTGCGCCGTTTTCAACAGTGTGGTACAGTGTGTCCTCCCTCCCCTCTCCACACAGCCGGTATCATTCATGACACCGGCTGCGAGGGCTGGAAAGCAGAGGCCCCTCCATTAACATGGAGGTCTATGGCACTGCTCACCCTCACCCCCTTCCGCGTCACCGTGGCGCGCTTGGTGATGCTGCACCACCCCGCAAATGCGGCTGGAAGCATCATTGCCGTAGCTTTCCAGGGATATGCGGCTTTCATGGGAGCCCAGCTCAGAGTTTATTCTTCTGGACGAGATGGGCTCATCATGAACACTAAGGAGGTTAATAAAGCTTGTTTGGAAAAAAAAATCTTCCAGTCGAATTCTAAAGGGTCATTCTAATTTTTCACTGAAAAACACGAAAATCACCATGAACCAACAAGCATGTTAAAACATGTTCCTGAATGCACATATAAAAACTAAACACATATAAAATACCGCCTAAAAATGTTATCTGCAATCATTAAATAAGTTATTCCAACAGGTAACAACAATCAAACCTGGAATTCCTGCCCTATAACCCGACATTTCTGAACAAAAACCACACTTTTACATTCAAAAAACCATGTAATTCACAAAACCTGACAATTCTTAATCTAGAAAACCCTTTTGCAATAAAAAAATGGCAATTTACAAAACCCGACAATTGCAAACAAAAAAACACACACATTTACAATAACAAAACCCCACATACACATTTAGATGCCATCATTACATTAATGATTACACATATAATGGAATATAAATAATGTTTATATTAACCCCTTTAGAAATTGTAAAGCCACTAATTAAAACAAAGCAAACATACATATACCGTATTTTTCAGCATATAAGACGCACTTTTTCACCCTCCAAATTGGGGGGAAAAAGTGCCTGCGTCTTATACACCGAACGCGCGCCCCCCGTGGCCATTCGCCCGCCGGTGGTCGCACATTGGCTTCTGGTCAGCTCTCCTGACAGAAGGGAGCTGCAGGAGCTGTCAGTTCAGATGGAAGAGCCGATGTTCGGCTCTCCCATCTGAACTGTCTAACTGCCGCATCCCCGGCATCCCCACCAAGGAATACACAGAGGAGAGCTGTGGGCTGTGTTCAGTTCAGCTGTAGATAGCTCAGCAGATCGGCATCCCCGGCATCCCCACCAAGGAGGGGGTGCCGATCATCCCGATAGTGCCTGGGAATCCGGCACTTTTGGGACGATCGGCACCCCCTCCTTGGTGGCGATGCCGGAAATACCGATCTGCTGAGCTATCTACAGCTGAACTGAACACAGCCCACAGCTCTCCTTCTCCCCCCTATCTCTCAGATCAGTGTAGTGTGATGTGTGTTCAGCTGACAGTGTACTGCTGCTGAATTGGATATTGCATCCATTAAATTCATTGCATTATCCCAATTGATTGTCTTATGTGCCGGTGCATCTTATAAGGAGAAAAATATGGTAAATGTGTATGGGATTTGTTGTTTCAAAAATCAAAAGTTTTCGGGCAAAATGAAAAAAAAGATTTTCATACACATATATGTAATAAAAGGGGGGTTGTTAAAGTTGAAACTTTGCAGTACAATTTTTTACTTTAATGCGAAATTTCGCAGGGGTGGTCAAAAATTTGCAGTTGAACCCAAAATCGGCCTATTTTGACCATCTCTAGAGGCCTGGTGGTTACAGCTCCGAGGGGTCAGAGGCAACCCCCTCTGTGGAGACCACCACTGCAGATAACCCCAGTCCTTTTCAATTCACTAAGCTGTTCTCTGAAATCATCTAAGTCGGCCAGGGGAATCCATCGGGATCTCTCTTGAAATGGCCCGTCATCAGATAGGTGGATGCCATGTTGAACACTTTTTGCGCATACCACATCAAACTCATTCTTCAGATCCTTTCACTTTGACAATACTGTCTTGGTTCTTTCCTTCCATTCATTAGGAACTGGAGAGGCATTTGGGAAAAGCCGCTCCTCAGAGAGTTCAGTAGATGCTCCCATTAGTGTTGAGCGAGAATATTCCAAATTGTAATATATTCGACGAATATCCATCATTCGAGAATTTGCAATATTTCGCGAATGTGCGCGCAGATATTCGCAATGGCGAATATTCGTCATATTATGCTTCAACATTTTTTAACGGCATACATCACGCATATGTATGCGCATTGCGAATGGATATGCGCAATACACACTTCGCTCGTATTGGCTGAGATCACAGTATGAGGAAGAGATGCTGTTAAGCTGCATTGCGAATCTTTGCGAATCATTGCGCACGGGCATGCACAATGTCAGGCAATAGAATACAGACGAATCGAATGTTATGAATTTAGAATATTTCTTTGTATATTCGCGAAATTACGCGAATTTGAATACACCATATGCTGCTCAACACTAGCTCCCATCACTGAGAAAAAAGGAGTGATAGGGGTTGCTGGCTTCACCTTGCCCAACAGAATCCTCAGAGCTTTATCGAGGAATCGGTGGTATTCCTCACACTTACAGGAACTTTTCCCCCATTCTGCTGAAGATCTTGAATGGGTACTGTTTCGGGTACTAACACCTCTCTGTATGCTTGGTCTTCTGCAAAGACTGTCTCAAAAAGCACATAAGGTCCTGGCTCCTTTAAGTTCAAATGCACTTCTGCTCTGAGTCATGCTACCTCCTCTCGTTGTAAAATTCTTTCTTTCTTGCTCAGATGTCATAATTTTCCCACTCCTTCTGGTGGAGCATCCTTCTCCTCGACAAGGTTCTGGTATACAGATTTCAATGAAGGATGTATTGTCTTTTACAAAATGCCTTCTTGATTCACTATAGGAGTGAGTACCCAGATTGGAATTTGTCCCTATGATCAAGGAGTTCCCGGTAGACCTAGAGTAGCAAGGGCACATGATAGCAAGGGTGTCATAGGTGTCCTCTGACCCAGCTAGACATGGATAAACAGTCAGTCTGATCTGCACATAACCATTGTAGGGGATGTTCTGCATACCAATACCCTGAATCTCCAAATTCTCCAACTTTTGTATTGGTAAGTGTTTCATGGTACAGTAATGTAACCAGTGCTCCAGAACCAAGGCATGTCTTGGTATATATCCCTTCAAATTGGATAGGAATCACAAGAGAGGACCCAACCAAATCTTTGGGGATTTTCTGTAGATTGCTGGAGCTTGAGGCTACTGTGGTCTGAAAGGGTCACTTTTTCTTCTTTTGAGGCAAAGCTGGAGGCTGGTGTGCATTTAGGGCACCCACTTGGCTCCTTCGCCAGTTTCCCTGATTCTTTTCGGTAAGTTCACTTTCTTCAATTTCCCTGAATTCTGGCATTGTTTCTTCAGATGTCCACTTTAATCATATCTACAGCAATATCCAATGTTAGTCTCGAAGGAGGTACACTTTTTGTTCCAGGCTTTTTTTGGTGGATTCTAAACGTGACTTAACTTGTACTTCTGTAGAAATAATGTTTCATCTGGCATAGGTGTCCTTAGGTCTGGCTGAAAATTGATATAAAACAATATTAATAATATTGCGAGCAAACTACGGCCATGAGAAGTCCTGAACAATCATCCTCTAGGTCCGGGGTACTTAATAGGCGGACCCCGGTACGGATTCGGACCCAAAAAGGGTCACATGTGGACCGGCAGCTGCTGCCCCGGCTCATTCCTCCTCTCCGTACTCACTGTGTCTAATGTTGAGGTTGGGGGGAGGGGGGATCATTCGGTAGCCATTTAGCCTCACCACATCCATTAAGTACAAATTTGGTTGGGGGGGGGGGGTAGGAACTATACCCAAGGGGTGGCCATCCCCAAGTGGACTTTTTAGGTGAGTATTTTATATTCAAGCAGTTCCTGTGTCTAATGTTGCAGGCGCCTGCAACAGGTGGGCGGATCAGCACATCAGGTGCCGCTCTCCGCCTATCAGCAGGCGATGAGGGGAATAAGCATGCATAGGTCGAAAGTTTGGTGATTGCCTTTTTTTTGAGCTTTGGAGTTCGAGTTTGAAATGTAACCGTTACTTTTCTGGACCTCAGACTGAATGGAAATTTGGTAAGTGGACCTTTCTAATTTATATTTGAGTAGCCCTGCTCTAGGTATTATCTCCACTTATTCCTAGAGTATCTTTACACAAAGGTGACAAAGGGCTGAATAAAAAAAAAGAATAAAGGGCCGGTTTTGGCCCTCGGGCCTTAGTTTGCTCATGGCTGGGTTACATTGTAGATTTGAAGAGCAGAGACATGATTAGTGGTTATGACATTACTAATGCTCCGCCATAGTTGGAGGAGTAGGGGAATGATCGATCACCTATTCGTATCAAATGTTGTGTCTCACCCCAATAGAGAACAATAAAAATGGGAAAAGAAAAGAACTGTATGATCACATAGGGTCTTTAACTGGGGCTTTAGCAACACATATGTGTGAAAATGACTATAAGGCATTCATAATTAAAACATGATTTTTATTCAGTACATCACTAAAAACAATTTTGCATATTTTTATACATCACATGATTTGAATCTGATAGAAAATAGCAATTATTGCACCGAATGTCCCAGTAACGTTTCTCCAACGCGTTTCACCCCGTACCAAGGGGCTTCCTCAGGGAGAGTTGGGCTTAGGTATAAATCTGATGTGCAAAGGCATACAAAAAATACAAAGAAAATACAAGGAAATACTGTCAAAATGGTGGTCTGTATAGAGGGTTCAGGTTAACTTATATATCAACATATGCATGCACTCACAATGCCCGTGATGCGGTATAGCGTGTCTCCTAAACCATGGCGGTCTATCAATATCTGATGGCTAAGGGTGCGAGGTTCGGATGGCGGGCGAGGCACAGGGAAGATTTCCCAGTCAGAGGGTGCACTTTAAGGTCTAAGGAGGCACAAAATATTGTGACAGATCTATATATATATACATACACTTCATGGGTTTGTTCATGCTACTGTCTAGCGGTTACCTTGAAAGAGTGGGTTAAAAACGGATCAGTCCTTCCAAAGGGGAAAAGGTGGGTCAGTCATGGGTAGGTAATGCTCCGCCATTTTGAGAAGGTAGAACTGGTCCCAGGTTCCCTTGTGTTTCAGATGAGTCAGATAAAAGAGAAGTACCCGTGAAGGTTATGGTGAGAAGGGATGAAAGGAATCAAAAAGTACATGCGCCAACATACCACCTAACTGGACCCCAGTTCTTGCAGGAACTCCTTACATCCCCAACCGGGTAAACAAATACACAAGGCTTCAGGATTATATAGGGCCGTCATACTCTCATGGATGAAAACTCTCTCACTCGTCCCATTGACTTGCTTCCTACTTTTGGCACTTTTATTTTTAAAACAGCCCTAAAAACCCACCTCTTCAGTCTCGCCTATATATCTTCTCATTCCTACACATCTCACCACCATGCCAGTCCACCCCCCCCTCCACCTATGTAAATAACCCTTGTTCCGCCCACACTCCTTACGACTTAGATTGTAAGCCCAACCGGGCAGGGTCCTCAACTCCTTCTATTTCATACCGTTATGTGTGTTATCATGTGTTTGTATCTCTACTCTAGGTATTGTGCAGCGCTGCGTAATATGTTGGCGCTATTATAGTATAAAGGAAATGAGAATAATAATAAGCTCGTGTACCCATACTGCAGAGGTGGCCCCCATCAGTGACTACTGGGTGATAAGTACAGGGTCTGGGGTTGCAGATGGATAATAGTTGGCATGAGTGCAGCAGTTTGTAACTAATGAGAAGACAATGGAATTGGTGTTCCGGCCAAACTGGAATAGTGGACTGGATTAGCTCCAGAACGTTAAAGAGCAGAAGAACCTCCCTGATAAATCAATTTTTTTTTTTTTTTTTTTTGAAGCCATCGGATGCGTGCCAAAAAACACACCTTCTGACAACTTCGAAGTGCAACCAGCTGTGCACAACACTAAAAAGTGAGTGCACAAAAGTGACTAAAAACCAATCCAATAAGCAAGCACGAATTGCCCTATTGTCCCCTGTTCAAAGGCACCTGCGGGGGACTGGCCCCACGGAGGGATGGCTATTGTGGGACAGGAGCCGAAGCCCACGTCCCTCGGATGGTCTTTTCCCCTGTGGACCCCGACCGGAAGGACCAAGACCACTATGGTACTCAGACCCGTAACCCTGGCCTCGGGTGACCCAACCGAAGCCGGGTTCTCCCAAGTAGTGGGGGGACGAACTGGGAGAGGACTGCCGGGCCGGGGCCGTAAGCAAGTCTATCCCCACCCACTCCGGGGCCGGCAGTCAAAAAGGACAAGCAAACCGTTAACGGTGAACAAACAACAATACGTGCAAGGGGAGGGGGGGGGGAAGGTTGTCCACATAAAAATAAAAAATAATAAGGCCGGTGCCAGCACGGGGCAGGGCATAGTGGCCGGCTATTAAAAGTTCCTTCCGGTCGGGCCAAAAGGCCGCACCAGGGAGGGTGGTTGCTTGCTATAAAAGTTGTGCTTTCAGTGTCAGTGTCGGTGCCACAACAGGTGGTCCCCCACCGTGCAGTGTTATGGCCCTCTGGGTCCCAACCAGAGGCAACTAGATTCCGATGGCTCAACCTCGGACCCTTCAGCCAGTCAACAAATGCACAGGCTGTTCTCACCAGGAGGCCCCTCGGTGGACGGTACTGACACGGCCATTCCTCCGGAGAGGACACGGTTTCCGGAACCACCACCAAGGTACCCACATGACACCGATCACAGCCAGGCTATGCCAGGGTCCTAAAACCGGCGATTGCCCCTGAACCGTATGCCACATTGCCGGTTCCCGGGACGTCCAGGTTACCCCAGAAGATCCCAGTCTGCCGGAAGGAGAGCAGAAAGACCTACCCAGGGAACTGATTTGATAAGGAACAGAGATACTACACTTGATCTTAGCCAAAAGGGCGAAGAACGAAAGAAAAGAATCTACCTGATAAATCTATAAATATCTGAAGAAGGGGAAACTTGCTTGTGTACAAACCGATGAATGAGTTGGCCATGTAGAGGTTTGTCAATCAATGGTCTTCAGGGGATACTGTTATTATGATCCGGCGCTGGAAACTTTATGGTTATGGTCTGTCAGGTTAAAACTATGTGATTTCAGTAGAAAGAGATAAAACCTACCTCCCTCCTTATCTCCAGCCTAGTCATCTGTCCTTGTGTTAGTATTTTAGTAACATTTATTTAATAGCGCCAGCATTTACGCAAGCGCTGTAAAAATACATTCGAGTGGAGATACAAAACCGTATACCACAAAGGGTACAGGTAATGGACACAGGAGCGTAGGGGACCCTGACCGGGGACGGGCTTACAAAGCTAATATGGTTGGCGGAACAAAGGTTATACAATAGGTGGGGGCGATGCGAAATGGGCCATTGGTGGTGATGTTAGGAAGAAGATGGATAGGAGAGGCTGAAGAGGTGGGTGTTTTTTTTAGAGCTTTTTTGAACGGTGGTGGCAAAGGTAGATTTTAGATCTAGAAAGCAAGTCTTAATGGGGCGAGGGGGAGGGAGGTTCCAGCGAGTAGTAGGAGTGGCCATTAGAGAAGCTTGGAGCCGTTGCGTTATTAGTGGGGATTCTTTGTAGGTTTACTGGAGGAAAGAGGAGGGGGCGGGGGGTTAGGGGTTTTTGTATTTTTGTATTTGTGTAACCCCAGGTTGGAGATGTAAGGAGGACAGGAGGTGTGGGTGATTTGTAAAAGACAAGGCACAGACTTTGATTTAATTTCTCTGGACAACTGGAAGCCAGTGAAGAGATTGCCGAGAGGAGCAGCAGATGAGGGAGCGGTTTAGAGGAGTAGATGAGTCTGCAGCGGCCATTCATGATAGACTGGAGAGGGTGATAGTCTGAGTAAGCGGAAGACCAAGCGGATGTGTTTACAGTAGTCCAGACGAGGATGATGAGAGCGTTCCAGGACTTTGGTGGTCTCTGGGGAAGGAACGGGCGGATCTTGGAGATGTTGCGGAGATGGAAGTGGCCAGGTATAGCGTGGTTCTATGTGGGAGTAATAGGAGAGGCAGAGTGAGGTGACACCCAAGGCAGCGAGCTTGTGGATTCTGTCCTGACCGCCGCAAGGTTCTAACCAAACACATACTGAGGTCTCTATGGGAATAATTTGAGGAAGAATTGAGATTGGGGCGGGAGTGGGAGGGGTAATGGAATGTGGGGGTGCGGTGTTTTTTTGTTTGTTACAGATTTTTGTGGCTATGATTTGTAACAAAACTTTATAAAGAGTTTGAGCTGCAGATGTCTGTGATGTGTCCTGGAGTTGTAATACATACAGGGTGATATTACTTAATTAAGCTATGTTTTTGTTTTTTTCATAGAAAAATCACACCCTATAATTTCAAATTATGACAACATGAATCCCTGCTCAAGAAACAACAGCAAAAAACGCTGGTGAGAAGGAGCAAAGAATAATACATACTGCCCTAACACAAACATGTAGAAAAAGTTTAAAATGGCCATAATTTTATTAAGCATGATTGACAAGAAGCCATACATAATAAGGACTATCATTAGTAAAAAACATATACCACTTAATAACCCAATATGATCGAACCCCGACACAGTCAAACGAATTCGTCGTAGCGGGACACACTTATAGTATGATTGGGAAATTTGGGCTTGACGTTGGAAAATGGTACAACGCGTTTCGCCCTTTTTAACATCAATGGCTTGTCAGGTAGGTGTATTCATGGTAGGTACATGATGGTTATAAACGAAAAAAGTGACAATGATTTGGTGGTCAGGATGGGAGGGGTACGAAATCCAAGCAAAACGAGAGAAATCCTGTTGTTAAAACATTGTGTGGTGATAAGCAAACGGACAGCCGTGACTCCTCATTGGGGGTAGGGTCCGGTATTCACATAACAAATAATAGTGATGAGCGGCACAGGCAAATATTCAAATTCGTGCATTATTTCACATAATTCTAATAATAATTTTCGATGATCTATTCGGGAAATTCGAATATTCGCGGTATATGACCAGGTATAGACGAACAAATATTCGCATTGCGGACAATAATATTTGCAATCAAGAAAATCTTGTAAAATGAATGGTCACATGCTATGTTATTTTCGCAATGCGAAATTATTTTTGCAAGGCATGGGTCATATTGCGAATATTCGGAAATTGCGAATATTCGCCGACATATTCGAGATATGGCGAATTCTCGAAATGCCGATATTCGCAAAAAATATTCGACATTCGAATATTCGAGATCAACACTAATAAATACACTTTTACAATTAAAAGTGGTCCAGGAGGTAGAGTACTTTATGTGGAGCATGTGGTTGATCTTTCATTGTCTGTGAATAGTGAGGAAAACAGTTGGGGTAGTCAAGTTCATTCAGAAGGCGGCCACCGTTAGACCTACGTCAAAACTGGAGGGGCGTCGCTTTTCTTCAGATAAGTCCGGCGTCTCCAGTGACGCCGGGCTTATGTTTAATGAACTCCAAGCTGAGCAGGAAATCGCGGCGG
>JAHGUE010000024.1:54749-66064 GCA_036250615.1 Ptychadena robeensis | reverse complement strand
AGAAGCAGGTCCTACAGAAAGTGGGCTGGTTGGGGTAGAACAGGAAACCCTGGTTGGTACCTAAAGAGAAGGCCTAGGGCGTGGGGCGAAGACCTCCAATCCCCGTAGGGTCGCGCTTACATCGACCCCAGGATTTTCTTTGGCCGTTGAATGGGCCGAAAATGTTTGTTTGTTTCACCCCGCCGCTTGGAACATTCCTTCAAAGCAAGAACATCTTCATGACACATGCAGGTGGCGGCCCTCTACCAAAACAAGGTTCAAAGTTCACATTGTGGGGGTCTTATGGTCCGAATGCGCGACCCCCAACTTTAGCAACACAATCCAGATCCGTCCTCCCAGGTGGCACTTGAGGCGCGCGGAGAGCGAGATACGCTCCTGCCTGCTGGGGGACGCACACACATTAATCACGCGATATAACACATTTTTATGCTTGAAGAATACGATGACACACCTGCCACGCTCTACATGCAGAACTTTTTTAACTTCAAACTCATTTGATCTAAAAAAAACGGCCCCTCCCTTGTTCTGATTACCATTCAGAGACCACACGGCCGGACCCTGGTTGTGATTACCATTCAGAGACCACACGGCCGGACCCTGGGTCCAGTTGTGCACATTTAAACTAGTGACTTTTAGCGTCATGACATATTAAAGTGAAAAATAACCATAGAAAAAACACACAGAAAAAGTCATTTCTGGAAAAATATGAAACATTAGAGCAAAAGTGAAAGTAGTGCTCATGAAACTTTCCCTTTCTCCTTGGTTTTACCCTTGGAGGAATGGGGTGGTTGGGATGCAGGGGCAGCGGGTGAGGGTGCCTGGGCAGATGCTGACGCTGAGGGGCCCGCTGAGGTGTTGGTGGGTCTCTCCTGACCAGCTCTGGTTGTCCCTCCTCCCCCGACTGTTGCAGCATAAGACTTCTTTAATGCACAGTCTCTGGCCAAGTGTCCTGTGACACCACAGAGGTGACACGCTTTGGCCTCTGGGCAGGCGTTGGCTGCATGTCCCGGCTTGTAACAGTTCCGACACACAATGCCTGTTGTACAGTCATTACGGGTGTGTCCAAATGAGTAGCACGCTCTACAAAAGGTCCTTGTAAAATAAATAGCCTCTGTTGGGGCCTAAGGAAAAGGTTTGGGGCGGATGAACGGTCCCTCCAATCCCAGTGGGGTCCCTCTTTAGGCGCACCCAGAATTTCTTTTTCCCATTATAAGTCCCCAGGACGTTGGACTGCTTAACCCTGTGGGAAACATAGTCACAGTACCTGGAAAGGAATGTGCGGATGTCCTCCTCCGGCGTGAAGGGATTGTACATATGTACCATGATCCCAAAGCTCTGACGCGATTCATTAATCAGGAATTCCACTCCTTGTAGCTCTTTAACTCTTGCCTCCATCTTGTCCAGGTATCTCTGGTTACAGGTCTGGGGCTCCGCCTGCGTCTCGAAGGTGATATCGAAGTACCCATTGCTGGGGAATGACTGCATGCAGAAAAGACGATCTCTTTCAAATCCCAGCAGGTCCTCTACTATCTTCTTCTGGACTTGATAAAGTCCCAGTGTCGTTTGAAAACGCTCTTCAATCACCACCCAGACGGTCTTGGGCGCAGTGGGAGGGCCGATGACTCGCGCCGTCGCCATAGTCGCGGTGGATGAGATCAGGGCAGAACCAAGCAAAGGCTATGTGGCAGCCATTTATCAGCAGTTACAACTGCAAGCTGCCAGCTCAGCCGGTTCTCCCAAGCGGCCAGGCTAGATAGATAAAAAAAAAAGCTTTATTAATCCGTTTACGAGGAAGGCACATTCCGCCCCATACTGCAGAAGCCCCACGCCCAGTACAGCCCACCCACTCACACATTCATGCATAATAAGTACTACACTCACACATGTGCCCCCAACTAGACTATGTGGCACCATAAGGGCCCACTATAACCCGGTAACTGGAGAGAGATGCTTGACGTGCGTTGCCGAAGAACCCTCCAGACCCCGCACGTCCCGCTTGACTCCCCTCCTACTCTCTACTAAACATCCTAAACACAGGGATCTAAGCATGAGGAATCACACGATAAAGCCGAAAAAATACGATAACATCCTAACAACATGCTACGGGAGTGCAGGGGAGGGGAAGGAGGGTGCAGGGAGGGGAAAGACAGGACCTGAAGCTTTATTGACAGGACACACACTTGGGGAGAGAGTGGGGAAGGGAGAAAAACTCTTCAGTCCTCCTTGACCTCCTCCAGCGAGTCCATAAGGTCATAGTCTCTGAGCAGGCTGTGGACCAGCCTGAGACAGTCCTCAATGGACATCTTTTCTCTCTTGTGGATGATGCGTTTCCGTGCGCACCAAAGAGCGTCCTTGAAACAACAAATCACCCACCATGCTCCGCTGATCTCAGTCTCTGTGTACACGCCCTCGAACAGTCCATATAGCACACCGAAGTGTGAAACGTCCGCCGGTGACACGTACTGCGTAAGTTCCTGTCTTAGGGCCCCAAACACAGCCTGCGCGTATGGGCACCGCCAAAAGAGGTGCAAAGCAGTCTCCTCCTCGACGATACACCAAGGGCAGTGCCGGTAGCGGCACAGGTTCCGGGCGTGCATGAAGGTCCTGAGAGGCAAGCCCCCCTGGACGGCCATCCAAGTCAAGTCCTTGTGGCTATTTGTAATCCTCCGCGATGAAAGGTTCCGCCAGACGTACTGGCAGGTGGCAGAGGGAAGCCCTGCGACAGTCTCCATAACGTCCTTAGAGCGGATCAGTTTGTAGATAGTCTTTGGCTTCCACAACTCCGGTTGTACTCCAGTAAGGCCCTGCTCCTTGATAAACTTGAACAAGTCCAAGTAATACCAATTGTAAGGGATGGAAGAGTTCCAGGTGTCCCACCCCAGGGACCGCCACAACGGCAGGAGAAAAAACCTTGACATAGAGTTACCGGCCGAGGCAACCAGTTTGTCCGTAATTGTCCTGCGGATGCTGTTGCACGCAAAGACCACCCTCAGCATGGTTGGGATGTCTGGAACGCCTTTCCCGCCCTTGAGAGGATCCTTGTACATCACGCTCCACTTGACTCTGTCCATCTTGGATCCCCAAATGAAGGCGAAGACAGCCCGGGTGATAGCCTTTCCCGTGTTGGGGCGGGGAGGCCTGGGCCAGGTACTGCAACACAGGGAGAATCTCGCTGCGGAGTACAAGCGTCTTGCCCTCGATGGTAAGTTCCCGGAGACTCCAAAGGCCGAATTTCTGGTTCATTTTGGCGATTCTTTCGTCCCAAGACTTCTGGTCCGCTCCATCAGCTCCAAACCACACCCGAGGATCTTGATGGTCGTCCTTCAAAAGGCCGAGAAGCGATAACCCACTAAGGGGCCGGCTTAGCGCCCGGCCAGGCAGGCATGAGGGTCAACTTGTGGTGGTGGTGGGGGAAGGGGCTAGTGGCCACTTTCCAGTCTGTGCCAAGGCAAGGTGTCAAGTCATTTGCATGGGGGCACCGCTTCCACCCTTCCTGGGCACAGTGGTGGGCACGGGCCCATCTTGGTCGCTTTTGCTGGGTGCCCATAGCAGCCGACAAGTACTGGGCCACCGAGGATGACCTGAGCTGTGAGGGCGGCTGGGAACAAGTCTTGTCCGCGGCGTCTTGTCCGCGGCGGACCCCAGGGGTGGGGTGGCAGCAGCGGCTGGGGCTGATGCAGCCCTGCGGCTCCTACCGTTAGCAGCATCCGCATACGACCTCTTACCTGGGCAGTCTCTGGCCAATGGTCAGCGGAGCCTTAGATGTGGCAGAGCTTGCCTTGGGGGCCGGCATTGGCCATATGTCCAGAATGGAAACAGTTCCGGCACACAGGGCCTGTGCAGCAATCTGAAGGAGAAGCAGGTCCTACAGAAAGTGGGCTGGTTGGGGTAGAACAGGAAACCCTGGTTGGTACTTCAAGAGAAGTTCTGGGGCGGGTGGTGAAGACCTCCAATCCCCGTAGGGTCGCGCTTAAATCGTCACTAGAATTTCCTTTTGCCGTTGAATGGGCCGAAAATTCTGTTTCACGCCACCACTTGGAACATTCCTTCAGAGCAAGAACATCTTCATGACACACGCAGGTGTCCGGCCCTCTACCACGGTTCACAGTACACATTGAGGATTTACCAAAGCGAAAAGGAACAGTTAGAGTCCATAGAGATCAGTATTTAGGCATAACGCCACTCGTGGTCGGAGAGATGCTGAGTCAGGGCGAGGACTCAAGGGTTCACGTTGAGGTGACGTTTCGAGTTTTTGTTCTCTACTTTGGTTCCCTTTTCTGGGTTTATGGAGAAGAAACACCTGTAGAATAAAATCATATTACTATAGGACTATAAGACGCACCCAGTTTTTAGGGCAGGAAAACCCCCCAAAAAAAGATTTAATACGTTTTCACATCAATTGGGTTAATGCAATGAATTCAGTGAATGCAATATTCAATTCAGCCAGTAGGTGTCACTAGCAGCAGTAACATCTCATTCTCCACACTGATCGGCAGGAGGAAGGGGGGCCAACAGCTTATCCTCTCAGTCCTCTGCCGATCAGCTGTTTTAGGATGCATGAAGCCAGGGACATGACAGGAAATCCAGACATGGAAACAGCAACAATGAACAGCAAACGTGGTCTGGATGAAGCACACCTAAATAGCCCTAAGCTAACGAGGAAGGTGCATGCTCCACCCAGCCCACGCTCGCAGGGAGCCACCTGCTGGTGACTGTGGGACCAACCCATGGATATGCAATCACAGTGCCACCAGCAGGCGGTGACCGGTACAGCTGGGGTCCTAATACTTATACAGAAAGTGAACAACACTGCAAATACCAAAATCTGTCCGCAGATGGAGTAGTGGAGCTGTGAGATCTTATGTGACACCCATGAGCTCGAAAGGATGGCATCCATGGGGTTTGGCATGGATTCATACAACTTATTGATGAAGTCATCAGGAATAGCAAAGAAAACAGTCTTGCATCAATATTCTTTGCTTTTGTCTTCCATGCTTCCTCTTTCATCCTACCCCACATACAGTTTCTTGCAAAAATATTTACTTTCCCACATGTCACATGACAGCCACAAACATGACTCAATGTTATTGGAATTCCACGTGAAAGACCAATACAAAGTGGTGACACGTGAGAAGTGGAAGGAAAATCACACATGATTCCAAACATTTCTTACACATAAATAACTGCGGGGGTGGGGTGTGCAGCGTAATTATTCGGCCCCCTTTGGTCTGAGTGCAGTCAGTTGCCCATAGACATTGCCTGATGAGTGCTAATGACTGAATAGAGTGCGTTACCTGTGTGTAATCTAATGTCAGTACAAATCCAGCTGCTCTGTGACGCCTCAGAGGTTGTCTAAGAGAATATTGGGAGCAACAACACCATGAAGTCCAGAGAACACAGCAGACAGGTCAGGGATAAAGTTATCAAGAAATGTAAAGCAGGCTTATGCTAGCCATACACACCCCGATTTCTAGCCCGATCAACCAAGCCTGATCGAAGTTTGCCGATAAAAATGATCGTTGATCGGATGATCATGCAAAAAACGCCCACATAAAAAAACTGATTTTTGAACGATTTCACAGTTTTGATCGTACATCATAGTCGGAATTCATCGTCAATTTTGTTGTCCAATTTTCCATTCAATGGGAAGTGATGCATACAGTGGGTGGTGGAAAGGAGTTTGTAGCTGTTGATTGGTTGATGTTTGCAAAGTGATCTTATTGGATGGTTCACAATGGCTCGCATGTCCCCCTACAAGAAGCGCTTGGCGATCGCACTCTGTTTAATGGATTTGGAGGAGAAAAAACAGAAGAAGCGTAGGAGAACTTGTTGGGCCAAGGAATGGCTTCAGCAGCGCGACCAATTTTCTCACGTGAATTTGCTAAACGAACTAAGAGAAAATAACCCGGATGATTTCAGAAATTACCTGAGGATGTCTGAGGAGAATTTTTATTTTTTAAATGAAGCAAGTCGAGGTGAATAACCAGCTCAAGCTCAAGTATTTAGCACCCTGGGTCACTGTGTCTAACCACAAGTGGCCCTAGATAATGGGACTTTAACGGCATAGAGTGTATAATCAATATAGATTTATTAAACAAACAGAGAAAATGTACAACAAAATATGCAGTCATCCACATGGGTGTACGCTACATTTAGGTGGGGCTAAGCCCTAGATAGGATAATGTCATAATCTCAACGCGTTTCGCGGGCACAGACCGCTTCATCAGGAGAAACGTTACCGACACTAAGTTATCTGATCCGTTGTTGTTCTTTATAATCTATTTTGCATTACCTCTATCGGTAGATAGATACTTTACTTACTTTACTGTAAGACATATATTTAACAAGGTGACATTGTATTACTTTTGTTGTTGACAGTGTAAAAGCATAAGGATTTACCCTGCATAAGCACTTTTTACTGTGTAGCACACTCCCTTTTCTGACCCATGGCGGAGTACCTAGGCCCTTCATGGGACTCAATAATGCTATCGTTCCGCTCTAAATGTGGAGTAGATAACAAAACACTTCTAGATACAACATTGTACATTAATAATTTAAGGAAATGAAGAAAACCAACTTATATTGGCACAAATCATACTTAGAAAAGTGCATTCAGGAACAGATTAATCCGGTGGGTCTCCGACCCCAACTGTTCCCACTCAAAGAATCCACACACCCCTCTTTTAAACCACGTTGGGAGGGTGTACTCACGGACTGCTCGAGAAGGCTCATGGGCCTCCTAGTGGAGGACTATACTTGTGATATAGAGACCATAGATACTGAACTTTGTCTCCTAATTACACAATACGAACACATAGCACAAGAGGCGAGTACAATGCAAAAAGAGCAGGAACTAAGGGCACATATAGAAAAATTAAACCTGAGCATCATCGAAAAAAAGAACCAAATATTCTCTAGAGACGTCTCAGCCTTCAATAGTGGGAGAGTCTATAGGTGGAGACAACCAACAATCAAACGTACCCAAAAAAAAAAAAAGCTTCTGAATCATCCTCCCAGTCGTCAGTCACCTCTAAAACAGGAACAGCCCCAAGACCACATAAACCTACACAAACCAGAACGAAAAGTAAATCCGCTAAGGATACAATTACAAAAATCTACCTCTAATGTAAATCTCTATCAAATCTAGATCACAGGTAGACACCGGGGACACATCCCAATTAGACGATACTGAACGTATTAATACACAACCATCGACTGAACCGACTAACTCACAACAAACAGAGGATTTTTTAGGCAGACCCAGACCAGACCCCAAAGAGGGCATAGGACAACAGCAAAAGAAGACCAAATAAAACCCTCATCGACTATTAGTACACTCTTGATGGGGGATATGGAAATTTTTAATTTACTAAGGCTGAACACGAGACTTTATCACTGGGTTTGGGTTTCTGCCCAGATAAAAATATTGACATTTTTGAGACCATTAAGGATATGCACCTCTTTGCACAGAACCTCATTTTTAAGGAGCTGTACCACAAAAAGACACCAGACACAGATATAGTTATTGACGTAAGTGACTGGAAGACGAACCACTTTCAGACCTTAAAAGACTTGACGCTGCTCCAACTCGAACAGTAGGACAGTGACACCTCAGAAGAGGAACAGGACTTAACTCCTACTGTACAAAAAGATCCTACTGAGATACCAAAGATGAAGCCAAAATCTAAATTCTTTCCATCGCTCACTCTTAATCTGGCAGTGCATACCTTTGTGAAGAGAGTCACTTAAGAATTAGAACAAATACAAATCTCACATATAAGGTCAAGTAATCTGACCAAAACTCACGAAAAAGCCATTAAACTGAGAAGGCTAGCTCCTTAATAGACACCCATCTCCGCCCCCATGTAGATGGCTTACCCTCGTATTTGAAAGATACACGACACCTATTGCAGGCTATCGAGGGCCTAGATGTAGGCCCGGACTCCTTATTGGTCAGTCTAGATTTCGAGGCTCTCTACAGCTCGATCCCTCATACCAAAGGGGTTAAAACTGTAGAAGAATTTTTCAATGAGAGGAGTATACAGGAATGCAACAAGTTTATTATCAAGTTGCTTGACTTTACACTTAACAAAAAAAATAATTCTCGTCAATGACCAGCTCTATCTCCAGGTACAGGGGGTGGCTATGGGCACTGTGCGTGCCCCTAGCTACGCCAATCTGTATCTGGGTCAGTGGGAGCGCCGTCTATGGGCAAACCGGGAATCGGAACCTCTTACAAAATACATTACAATGTACCGAAGGTAAATAAATGAAATTTTTTTCATATGGAGGGGCACTGTGAACGAGCTAGAGTCTTTTGTTCAAAAAATTCAAACCAATGACATGAATTTGAAATTCACATTGCATTACGACCATGCCAAGATACCGTTTTTGGATGTGATGATTTTTTGTATATTGTATTTTTCAATATTGTATGCCACCAGCTCCCACCCCCAACATCTTATTAGATCAATTCCTTACGGCCAATATTTATGGCTCAAAAGGAATTGCACGAACAACACAGACTACCTTAGGGAAGCTCAATTGTTACAACAGCGCTTATTACAAAGAGGATATAGTAGAACATGCTTGAAAAAAGCATTCAACAAAACCAAGGCCAGAACCAGACAGGATCTCATATTAAGCAACAAACAAGAATCATCTGTAGATTCTGTTTAAATCATTACCAGATACTCACCACAGCATTCCACGGTGAGACAAATCTTGACACGTCACTGGAACTTACATTGGGACGATCCCACTATGAAGAACTTTGTCAAACCAACTCCTGAACTGGTATTTAGGAGGTCCACCTCACTTAAAGATAGACTGTGGCCACTATGAGGGCCCAAATACTAAAATGAAGACTAGAAAGTTAGGTACTCACAGATGCAACAACTCGAAATGTCGATACTGCCCTTACCTTAACACCAACGATACGGTTTACCTCCCAGGTGGAAAATGTTTATCTCCACAACACGTCGCAACTTGCCAGACCCCAGGGGTAGTATATATGTTTAACTGCCCCTGTGGGGCATTCTATATAGGCAAGACTTAGCGACCTTTCTGGCAAAGACTCAAGGATCACATCAAATCTATGGAGATCGGTAACTTAACTACACCAATTGGTAGGCATATAGCCCTCTCCCATACCTATGACATGACAAATGTCACATTTGTGGTGTTGGAGAGGGTGCATACCTCTGTCAGAGGGGGGAACACGAATAAAACGCTATTATAACGGGAAATGCGCTGGATCTTTCAACTGAAAGCTAATTACTTCCCGGGCCTAAATGAGGCCCTTTTTTATAATGTATAGTGAACCCTACTGCTATTTAGACTTTGGTCTTAAATGACCCCTATACCCCATTAATGTGATACTGCTTAAAGATGTTTAACTGCATATACCGTATTTTTCTGAACATAAGACGCACTTTTTCACCCCCAAAATTGGGGGGGGAAGTGCCTGCATCTTATGGTCTGAATGCACCGGGAAGAGAGCCGAGGAGCAGAGCTGCGGCAGCTGTCATTTGCGATGTTCGGCTCTTCTATCTAAATGCCGCATCCCCACCAACGAGAACACAGAGGAGAGCTGTGTGCTGTGTTCAGTGCGGCTATGGATGGCTCGGGGTGCAGGGGATGCAGAAATCCACAGAACACTGAACAGATCAGTGTAGTGTGACGTGTTGTGCTGACAGTGTACTGCTGCTAGTGACACCTGTGGCTGAATTGAATATTGCATTCATTAAATTCATTGCATTATCCCAATTGATGTGAAAACGTATTAAATCTTTTTTTTTCTGGATTTTCTGCCCTAAAAACTGGGTGCGTCTTATGGTCCGGTGCGTCTTGTAGTCCGAAAAATACGGTATGTCTCTTATACACAACCAGGCTCATGTTGCTATATATATGTATGGGGATTTCATATGTATATTAGCATGTATATATGTTCTTTCGTAAGGAATCCATATGACATTTGAGAATAATAATGATTCTTCAATAGATTTACTGCTTTAGTTACGCAAACTGTACCCACAGATATTGATGTGGGCAGATCCATAATTGTTATTCAACACATAATTATTGTATCATTACTTGGTTTAGCACTTTCAGGTGATCTCAGAGGTATTTTTCTATAGGTCTGTGTACACCTATTTCCTTATGTAACTACTCACTCAATGCAAGCTTGGGAAGGATGTTAATATCACTTACTTTATGTACATTATTGTTCCTCCTTGGCACCATCATTTACTTTGCCCCCACACTTGGCCTACTACATAGTCCGTCCCTCTTCCATCTCTAGGGAGGGGAGGATGGCCGGGGGTTCCACCACACTGTGAGGGGTTGGGGTCTGTGCTTGGAGGGGGGGGGGCGGGTCGTATCCCGGGGATGTGGGCGCATCCCTGCGGCATCCCCAACTTTTTTGGGGGGATGGGAATCTCATTCCCAAAAAACCCCCGCTTGGGATGGGGTGCCGGAGGTAGTCTGCGCTCTCCCTCTTCGGTAGAGCGTGGGCATCCCATGGTCCTGGCTTGCATCCATCTCGGTGGGGAATTTTAACATCTGATGCATTTTTTGTTGCCTGACATAGGTTGCCGGGCAATGATGATGCCGAGGGGCAGGGACTCCCTCCGTTCCACCCTGTCCCTCAACCCAGCTACTGCTGTGTGGTGGTGGGGGGGGGGGGGGGGGGGGGAGGGAGTTCCTAACTGACGCTGGGCTCTGATGCGTTAGCGAAGGTATCCGCACCCATCCGTTGACCACCACTGTCCTATAAGGTAGCGAGTAAACCGAGTATAGAAAATGGTATTAGGACCTAATGTACTTCATTTTTACCAGCCATGGTGACTTCTTAAACCTCAATAGTGCTCCCCTGTTCCTCCCCCCACGCCCCACGTTTGGACCATTTTCTATACTCGATATAGTCTCCACCTTGTAGGATATGAAAGCCATACCTCCTGATGAAAATAGGTTGAGGTTAAAGGCTACTCTACTAACCTACACACCTACTTGTATGCATTAGTCCACAATACTCTATCTGGAGACACAATGACATCACAGTCTACCACTTCGTGTTCAGTTTGTTAAATAAATGGAGAAAGACAAGACTCCCCTTTGACTAATTCTTCCAACTTGGATGACTTTGCGGATGTTTTTTGAACCTTTTTTCATTGTTTTTTGTTTTCTAAGGACATATGTATTGCGTTTATGGACCTATTGTTTATCATCCTCCCGCATGAGGGGGGTAATGTATGTATACACCAGTGGTGCCCAACTGAGTTGATGTGGAGGGCCACAAGTGCGGCCCTCAGCAC
>JAHGUE010000023.1:41807-63695 GCA_036250615.1 Ptychadena robeensis | reverse complement strand
GTGTCTACACTCATGTATACTCCCCATCAACCTTCTCAAACTCCATTTATATTCCCATCACTTTCTATCGATACCACTCCCATTATACTTTCCATCACTGTTCTTCTACTAACATCCAGTATACTCCCTGCATCCACCGTTCTACCATCCATTTATAGCGCCATTATGTTCTAAACCACTCATGTATCTCACATCAATGTCTAACCACTCCATGTATACTTCCATCCATGTGTCTACCCTCCATTATACTCCCATCAACGTTCTACCACTCCATGTATATCCCCATCAATGTTCTACCACTGGCCATGTATACTCCCAATCAACGTTCTAAACCACTCCATGTATACTCCCATTAACGTTCTACCACTCCATGTATACTCCCACACAAGCAACGTTCTAAAAAAGCCACGTCCATGTAATACTCCCATCACATTCTCGCCTAGCCACCACTCCATGTCTACTCCTTGTACTTCTACCCACTGCTATGGTAGATCTCATCAATGTTTACCACTCCATGTATCTCCCATCAACGTTCTACCACTCCATTAATACGCCCATCAATGTTCTACATCTCATGCATACTCCCACAACATCTACCACTCCCATTAATCTGCCCAGAAAACGTGCTAAAAAAAACTACACTCCATGTATACTCCCTCAAGGTTCTACCACTCCCAGTATAGAACTCCACGCGTCAACGTTCTAAGCTACCACTCTAGTGCGTCGCTCTCACAAATGTTCCCCCCCCTAATTCTACCACTCCATGTATAACTCACGCCCATCAACGTTTTACACACCTATGTATACTCTCATCAATGTTGCTACACCAACTCCATGTATCCGTCCCAATCATGTTCTAACCACTCCATGATACTCCCATCAATGTTCGAGCGCACTCATTATACTTCCATCAATGTTCTACTTCTCTGCTGGTTTGTAATGTTAGGACTGAAGAGACTAAAGGGCTTGGGCCACCAACACTTGCAGTCATCTCCACCCCCAAGTCGGTGGTCATGCGGGTTCCCACCCCCCAACTACTGTGGGGGGGGGATCTTCGTCTCCACCCCCAGGCTATTTTGTGTGGGTGGGGGACAAAAACGGCTTCACACCCCCAATGTGTGGCGGTGGCATGACGCCACCCCAATCTGTGTGTCCATGGATCCACTCCAAAGTGTGTGGTCAATGGGCTCCACTCCCAAGTACTGGCTGCTGTCATGGCTTCCCCACCAAGTGTTGTGGTCATGACTCCACCCCAAGGTGTTGTGGTGCATCGACTCCCCCCCAAGGCTGTGGTCATGGCTCCCTCCCAGTACTGTTCAAGAACTCCCCTCCAAGTGCTGTGGTCAAGTCTCCACCTCCACAATGTGTGACCCTGAAAATAAGGTTGTACAGAATGTGTTTGTTGCCATATCTCCACATCTTGTTATCATATCTTCAACCCCCTAGCATGGTCATACCCCCAAGATGTGGTTATCTTACACTCCCCCAAAACTGTGCCCAAAAATGGGGTTTTTTTACAAACTTTAGAGGGCCCCCTGCCCAACAGTTACTCACCGGCATAATGATATTCCCAGCTGGGTACCCAGCCAGGGCTGGGCAAGCGGTTCAAGTGGAGCAGAGATGGAAGAATCCTCGTCCCACTTCAGCCACTCGGTCACGCATGAGGAGAGACTAACCCTGGCCAAGGTTGGGAGAAAAAATAATTTCTACACAGAATAATCTATGTGCAAGGTTTAGCTCAGGAATTGTTTTGGTGATTTGGGGATAAATCAAATACAGAACTTATAATTAAGGTAAAGCACCTGTCTTATCCAGGAGAGAGAATCATTTTCTCTCAGACCGAGACTTCCACGGGGCGTATTAAGCCGTACAATCCATTCCATATACCAAGAACCGCGTTCATTTTTTATTTGCGGATGAGCCCCCTGCTGCCATACTCGTTCATAAAAGGACGTGGGAATCGGCAACAATATAAATCGGAAGGATCATAGCGGACCACGGATAAATATTAGAATGTCTTCCATATACCCGGCTGAAATAATTAGGTGAATCTAACGCGCTACGTACGGCCCTTTCTTGACGGGTTCATTCATGCGTCCAACGGGAACATTTTCTTAACTTTGCAAGTCCTCATGAATAATTCCTCCTACATGGTACATAGTACATGACCCATGGATAACCCTGTTCCCTTGGACATAAACCCAGACTTAACAACTACACTAACGACAGGAAGGCGGGATTATCCTTTGAAAATAACTTTATATAAGCTAGCCATACACGTGTCGTATTCCCTGGCCAATTGATCATCACACCGATCATTCCCGGCGATTCTGCCGAACGCTGGTGTGATCAATCGCCAATTAAGAGTTCCATCGCTACATACCACCTGTTTCAACGGATCCAGGACGATTCCGTGTCCGATTGTCCACCTCCACAAATGGCAACGCCCCCTGATCTGTGCAGAATCGGATCAGAAAGACCAACTGTGGTTCTCGGTGTCCAGATCCGATGGCTGGCCCCTAAACGATCGAGACCTGACAATCGAATATGGACCACGGAAGGGCTTGCATGCGATTCCGGCACGATCGTTTCGCGTGCACGCGCCCGGAATCGATCGTGGCCAGAATCCGATGGGAATCCGACACTTGTAGGGGGGCCTTAAGAATGTGCAATTACAAGTAACTGGCCACAGCCAATCAACAATATTCTTTAAAAATCATCCACTTTCAAATGCAAGTGAATTTTTTGGGGTCAGTGCCGTTTTCTTCTATCCTGTGGGGGGGGCCCTCTGGGTATGTTCTTGCTTATGGGTCCATTGTTGACCGGGGGATTGGGTGCTATTATTGGAGCTGCCCTCCCTCCCGAGGGGTGGTGCCGACACATCCCGCTGTCCATCTTCATTCACAAAGTGGTGTGGGAGTTTGCGGACAGGGGGTGTCGGGGTATGGAGAAGAAGGAAGAGTAGCTGTGTGTTACAGGCCTTTTCCTTTTTTCTTCTCTTTCCCCTCCCCTCAGCGTTGAGCTACCGCACTCCCAGGGCTTGTAGGTGTTCATCTCACGCTTTAGTGTCATCTCATCTCTGTGTCATGGGAAGAGAAGCCAACTGCTGGTGGGTGTCACGTCAGAGCCTTCCAGGTCGTTGGAAGAGAGGGGCCAACGCTGGTGGTGCACCGGTCAGCTCCGGCAGTATGGAAGAGAAGCACGCGTGTTGGTGGTCGCCCGTGGGGGTCATTCCCTTATGGGAAGAGAAGCCAACGCTGGTGGTGTCCCACTCATCCCCAGTATGGGAAGAGAAGCCAAAACGCTGGGTGGGTGTGCGACGTTCAGTGTCCCAAGTGATGTGGGAAGAGAAGCCAACGCTGGTGAGGTCACCACCCCATCCCCAGTATGGGAAGACGGAAGCCAACCTGATGGGTGGCCACCGTCATCCCCAGTAGGGGAAGAGAAGCCAACGGTGTGTTGAACCTCTGCCCCAGTTTGGGAGAGAAGCCAACGCTGGGTGGTGTCACCCCATGCCCCAGGTATGGGAAGAGACGCCAACGGCTGATGGTGGCCATCCTCATCCCCAAGTATGGGAAGAGACCTTCCAGACTGTGGCGGTGGTGCCAGCCCATCATCCCCGGTACTGGGAAAAGAAGCCACGCTGGTGTTGTGTCGGGCTGCCGACATCCCCATATGGGCAGAGAAAGCCAACTCTGGGTGTTGTCCCCTCACTCCCCAGTATGGGAAGAGAAGCCAACGCTGGGTGGGTGTGTCACCCTCATCCCCATTAGTAGGACGAGAAGGCCAACGCTCTGGCGGTGTCCCACCTGGGGGGGGGGGTGATTCCCAGTATGGGAAGAGAAGCCAACGCTGGTGGTGTCCACCGGCTCATCCCCAGTATGGTGGAAAGAAGCCACGCTGGTGGTGTGGTGTCACCGGGGGGGGTCATCGCCCGAGTAGGGAAAAGAGAAGGCCACTCTGGTGGTGGGTGGTCGCCCAGCTCCCCAGTAGGGGAAGGAGAAGCCAACGCTGGTGTTGGTCCACGGGCTCATCCCCAGTATGGTGATAGTAGAAGTCCAAGCGCTGGTGGTGTGCAGACCTCATCCCGTAATGGGTTAAGAGAAGCCAATCCGCGGTGCGGTGGTCATCGCCAAGGGGGGTTTTTTGCTTGTCTTCCCCGTAGTGACTTAGTGCGCGCCACCCGCTGTTGGTGTCACCTCCTCCCCCCGTCTTGCCGAGTCAGCCACCGCTGGTGTTGTCCCCTCATCCCCGTATGGAAGAGAAGCCACGCTGGTGGTGTCACCGTCATCCCAGGGTCTGGGAAGAAAGCCCACGCTTGCGTTGTCCCTGGGTGCATTCCCAGTATGTGTGAAGAGAAGCCAACGCTGGTGGTGGTGTGCACCTCATCCCCAGATGGAAGAGAGCCAACGCTGGTGTTGGTCCCCTCATCCCCAGTATGGAAGAGAAGCCAACGCTGGTGAGTGTCACCCCTCATCCCCAGTAGGGAAGAGAAGCCAACGCTGGTGGTGTCCCTCATCCCCAGTCCTGGGAAGAGAAGCCAATGCTGGCGGTGTCACCTCATCCCCATTATGGTAAGAGAAGCCAACGCTGGCGGTGTCACCTCATCCCAGTATGGGAAGAGAAAGCCAATGCGTGGTGTCACCCTCATCCCAGTATGGGGAATAGAAGCCAATGCCGGCGGTGTCACCCTCATGCCCGAGTCTTGGAATAGAAGCCAACGCTGGCCGGTGTCACCTCATCCCCGTATGGGAAAGAAAGCCACGATGGTGGGTGTCCACCGTCATCCCCAAAAATGGGTGGGGGGGGTGGGTTTGTTTAAAAAATGATTTTGTTGTTTTTTTTTTGTGTGTGTTTGTTTGTTTTGGTTTGGTTGGTTTTTGGGGGTTTTTGTTTTTTGGTTGGTTGTTTTTTTGTTGTGTTTTTTTTTTGGGTGGTTGGTGTTTTTGTTTTGTGTTTTTTTTTTTTTTTTTGGTTTTGATGTTTTTTGTTGGTTTTTTTTGGTTGTGTTGTTTTTGTGTTTTTTTTTGTGTTTTTTTTTTTTTTTTGTTGGTTTTGGGTTTTGTGTTTTGTTTGTTTTTTTTTTGTCTTTTTTGTATTGTTGTTTGTGTGTTGTTTTGGTGTTGTTTGGGTTTTTTTTGTTTTGGTTTTGGTTTTTTTTTTTTTTTTTTTGTTTTTTTTTTTGTTTTGTTTTTTGGGTTTTGTTTGTTTGGTTTTTTTTTTTTTGTTTTGTTTTTTTTTTTTTTGTGTTTTTTTTTTTTTTTTGTGTTTGTTGTTTTGGTTTTGGTGTTGTTGTTTGGTTGTTTTGTTTTTTGGTTTTTTGTATGTTTTTTTGTTTGTCTTTTGGTGGTGTGGGTTGTTTGTTTTTTGGTGTGTGGTTTGTTTTTTTTATTGTTTTGTGTTTTTTTTTGTTTTTGTTTTTTGTTTTTTTTTTTTTTTTTTTTTTTTTTTTGTTTTTTTTTTTGTGTTTTTTTTTTTTTTTTTTATTTTTTTTTGTTTTTTTGGTTGTTTTGTTGTTTTGTTGTTTTTTTTTTTTGTTTTGTGTTTGGTTTTGGGTTTTTTTTTTTTGTTTTTTGTTTTTGTGTTTGTTTTATTTTTTTTTTTTTTTTGGTGTTGGTTGGTTGTTTTTTTTTTTTTTGGTTTTTTTTTGTTTTGTGTGTTTTTTTTGTTTGTTTTTTGTTTTTGTGTTTTTTGGTTTTTTTTTTTTTTTTTGGTTTGTTGTTATTGTTTGTTTTGTTTTTTTTTTTTTTTTTTTTTTTTTTTTGTTTTTTTTTTTTGTTGGTTTTTTTTTTTTGTTTTTTTTTTTTTTGGTTTGGTTTGTTTGTTTTTTGTTGGGTTTTTGTTTTTTTTTTTTTTTTTTTTTGGTTGTTTTTTTTTTTGTTTTTTGGTTTTGTTTTTGTTTTTTTTTTGTTTTTGTTTTTTGGTTGTATTTTTTTGTTTTTTTTTTTGGTTGTGTTTTTGTTTTTTTTTTTTTTTTGGTTTTGGTTTTTTTTGGTTTTTTTTTTTTTAGTGTTTTTTTTTTTGTTTATTTTTTTTTTGTTTTTTTGTTTTTTTTTTTTTGTTTTTGGTGTTTTGTGGTGTTTTTTTTATTTTTTCCCCCACCACCCCAGCCTCTAGGTGTTTGGTTTTTTATTTTTTTGTTTTTTTTTTATTTTTATTTTTTTGGGTGCACGCCACTCCGCCTTCTTGCCCGCCCTGGGTTCCCCACAGCCCACCACATCCCCCCTCACCCCTCCGACCCCACCCCCCACCCCAACACCAGGGATGGACTCCCCAACCCCGCCTCCCGTCCCCACAACCCCCCCCCCTTTCCCGCTGCCGCCCCCATCCACCCCCCCCCCGTTTCGCCCCCCACCCCATTCCCCCTCCCCTTCCACGCCGCTCCCACGCCCCGTTGTTTTTCTAGAACCTCGCCCCCTCCCAATGCCCTCATCTATCCCTAGCACCCCCCCATCCCCACTCCCGAGGGATGTTTTTGTTTTTTTTATTTTTTGCCTCGTGCCCCCTTACCACCTCGCCCCCCCCCGCAGCCCCATCACCCAACGCTGGCGGTGTCACCCACCCTCATTCCAGGTACTGGGAAGAGAAGCACCGCTGGTGGGTTCCACCCCGCTCATCCCCAGTCTGGAAGAGAAGCCAACGCTGGTGGTGTCCCCCCAGCCCCAGTATGGGAAGAGAAAAGCCAACGGCTTGTGGTGTCCACCTGCATCCCCAGTATGGGAATAGAAGCCGAACGCTGGCGGTTTCACCCAGTCATTTCCCAGTATGGGAAGAGAAGCAACGCTGGTGGTGGTCACCTCATCCCCAGTACGGACATAGAACCAACAACGCTGGGTGGTGTCCCCTCATCCCATGATGGTAAGAGACAGCCACGCTGGTGGTGTCAGGCCTCTCCCCAGTATGGGAGAGAACCAACGCTGGTGGTGTCCCCCTCATCCCCCAGTATGGGAAGATAAGCCATGCTGGCGGTGTCCACCTCTCCCCATTATGGGAAGAGAGCCAACGCTGGCGTTGTCACCTCATCCCCAGTATGGGAGAGAAGCAATGCTGGTGGTGTCCACCGCATCCCCAGTATGGGAAGAAACAAATGCTGTCTGGTCACCTTCATCCCCAGTAGGGAAGAGAAGCCAAACGCTGGCAGTGTCACCCATCCCCGTATGGGAAGAGAAGCCCAATGCTGGTGGTGTCACCTCATTCCCCATATGGGAAGAGAAGCCAATGTGGGGTGTCACCTCATCCCCAGTAATGGGAAAGAAGCCAACGCTGGTGGTGTCACTCATCCCCAGTATGGGAAGAGAAGCCACGCTGGCCGTTTTACCCATCACCCTAGCTGGAATATTTATCGTCTCTGTACATACCCGTGGATACCTCCCTTTCTGCCTCCCGCCACCCGATCTGGGCTCCTCTATAATATAGATATCATTAGGAAACTTTACTAATGCGTAATGAATTGTAAAGTTCAGCCGTCTGCCGCGGACCTTCGCAAGCTCAATGCGCAATAAGCAATCTCTCTCCGAGTCTCCCGCTAGCGTCTTCTCGCCAATAATTCCTATTGTAACTACGCTGGTTTAACCCCCGTCCCCACGTGGATCGACCTCGTGTTTACATTTCAAGAAGCAATTTACTTTGCTCATATCAACAGCTCTCGTTTCAATATTCTCCATGAAAGTGTCCTTAGTAAGCAATTCTCCCCGGCGCACACACGTGCCGCAAACTCAATCATCGGGAATTCTGCAAATAGATTAGTATCCAGCTCTAAATCCGATCACTCCTTATAAAATATGTTATCAAAAATTCGACTATTTCGATTAATTGCAAAGTCCCCTGATCATGGGTATCATCACCACTTGCTGGAGATGTAGAGTAAGGGTTTGGGGGGGGGGGGGGATACTACACGAAAAAGTATGGTTCTAACACAATAGTTTTTGCATAAATTAAATAAATTCAAAGTCAAGTGAAAAATTTTGAAATTCGGAATTTCGACCTTTGACTTGAACTTAATTTTATGCACAACTCCATGTGCTAGAGCAAAACTTTATTTTTTTCAAATGTCCCCCCCAACCCTTTTCTACATCTCCAGCATGTCCCCAACCCTTCTCTACATCTCCAGCAATTTCCCCCACCCCTTCTCTACATCTCCACATGTCCCCCCAACCCTCGTCTAATCTCCAGCATGTCCCCACTTCTCTACATCTCCAGCATGTCCCCCCAACCCTCTCTACATCTCCAGCAATGTCCCCCCCACCCTTCTCTACATCTCCAGCAATGTTCCCCCAAACCTTCTCTACATCTCCAGCAATGTCCCCCAACCCTTTCTCTACATCTCCAGCAAATGTCCTCCCAACCCTTCTCTACTCTCCTGCAATGTCCCGCCAAGCCTTCTCTAACATCTCCAGCAATGTCCCCCCCAACCCTTCTCTACATCTCCAGCAATGTCCCCCAAACCTTTCTCTACATCTCCAGCCTGTCCCCCCAACCCTCTTTTCTCCATCTGCAGCAATTCCCCCCAACCTTTCTCTACATCTCCAGCAATGTCCCCCACCCCTCTCTACATCCCAGCATGTCCCCCAACCCTTCTCTACATCTCCAGCAATGTCCCCCAACCTTCTCTACATCTCCAGCAATTCCCCCATCCCTTCTCTACATCTCCAGCAATTTCCCCCAACCCTTCTCTACATCGCCAAGCAATGTCCCCCCAACCTTCTCTACTCTCCAGCAATGTCCCCACCATCACCTTCCTCTACATCTCCCAGCAATGTCCCCCAACCTTTCTCTAACATCTCCAGCAATGTCCCCCCAACCCTTCTCTACATTTCCAGCCAATGTTCCCCCCCAACCTTTCTCTACATCTCCAGCAATGTCCCTCCAACCCTTCTAATACCTCTCCAGCAATGTCCCCCCAACCCTTCTCTACACCATCTCCATCAATGTCCCCCAACCCTTCTCTACATCTCCACAATGTTTCCCCAACCCTTCTCTATCACCTCCACAGCAATGTCCGCCAACCGTCTCTACTCTCCAGCAATTTCCCCCCCAACCTTTCTCTACAGCTCGCAGCATGTCCACCCCCCCAACCCCTTCTATAACATCTCGCAGCAAGTCCCCCCAACCCTTCTCTACATCTCAGAAATGTCCCCCAACCCTTCTATACATCTCCAGCAATGTCGCCCCCAACCCTCTCTACATCTCCGCAATGTCCCCCCAACCCGTCTCTACATCTCCAGCAATGGTCCCCCCAAACCCATCTCTCCTCTACATCTCCAGCAATGTCCCCCCACCCTTCTCTCATCTCCACAATGTCCCCCTCCCCCCACCCCTTCTCTACTCGCCACAATGTCCCCCCAACCCTCTCTACCTCCAGCAAGTCCCCCCCCCCTCTCTACATCGCCAGCAATGTCCCCCGAACCCTTCTCTTACATCTCCACAATGTCCCCCCAACCCTTCTCTACATCTCCAGCCATGTTCCCCCAACCCTTCTCTACATCTCCAGCAATGTCCCCCACCCTTCTCTACATCTCGCCATCAATTCCCCCCAACCCTTCTCTCCATCTCCTGCATGGGTCCCCCCAATCCTTCTCTAACAATCTCCAGCAAGTCCCCCAAACCCTTTCTCTACTCGACAGGTCTCCAGCATGTCCCCCCAACCTTTCGTCGGGGTCACTCAGCAATGTCCCCCCAACCCTCTTCTCTACATCTGCGCCATGTCCCCAAGGCCTTTCTCTCTACATCTCGCACAGGATGTCCCCGCCAACACCTTCTCTACAGCTCCCATGTCCCCAACCCTTCTCACATCGTCCAGCATGTCCCCCAACCCTTCTCTAGCCATCTCCAGCATGTTCCCCCCATCCCTTCTCTACAGTCTCCGCAATGTCCCCAATCCCTTCTCTACATCTCCAGCAATCTCCCCCCAACCCTTCTCTCATCTCCAGCATGTCCCCCATCCCTCTCTCCTCTCCAGCAATGTCCCGCCACCCTTCTCTACATCTCCACACAGCAATGGTCCCGCCCCGCCAACCCTTCTCTACATCGTCCAGCAATGTCCCCCCCCAACGTTCCTCTACTCTCCAGCAATTTCCCCGCGCCAACCTTCTATACATCTCCAGGCAATGTCCCCTCCCCCCCCCCCAAACCCTTCCTCTACCTCTCCAGCAATGTCCCCCCACCCTTCTCTACATCTCCAGCAATGTTCCCCCAACCCTTCTCTACACCTCCAGCAATTTCCGCCAACCCGTCTCTACTCACATCTCCAGCAATGGTCCCATGTCCCCCCAACCTTTCTCTACAGCATCTCGCACATTGTAGGCCCCACCCTTCTATACTCTCCACCACATGTCCCCCCCAACCCTTCTCTACATCTCCAGCACTGTCCTCCCCCCAACCCATCTCTACATCTCCAGCAATGTCCCCCCAGGCCAACCCTTCTCTACATCCCGCAATGTCCCCCAACCCTTCTCTACTCTCCAGCAATGTCCCCACAACCCCTTCTCTCTACAAATCACCAAGCAGTCCCCCCAACCCTTCGTCTACATCTCCAGCAATGTTCCCCCCAACCCTTCTCTACATCTCCAGCATGTCCTCCCCCAACCGTCTCTACTTCTCCATCAATGTCCCCCCAACCCTTCTCTACATTCCAGCAATGTTCCCCCCAACCCTTCTCTACATCTTTAAGCAATGTCCGCCGCAACCCTGTCTCTACAATCTCCAGCTAATGTCGCGGGCCCCAACCCTTCGCTAGCATCTCCAGCATTGTCCCCCACCCTTCCTCTACTTCTCCCAGCAAATGTACCCCGGGCCCCCAACCCTTCTCTACATCTCCAGCATGCCCCCCACCCTTCTCGCTACTACCATCTCCAGCAATGTCCCGCCAACCCTCCCCGGCGTTCTCTACTCTCCAGCAATGTCCCCCCAAACCTTCTCTACAGTCTCCATCAATGGTTCCCCCAACCTTCTCTACTCCTCCAGCACTGTCCCCCCCAACCCGTTTCTCTTACATCTCCAGTCAATGTCCCCCAACCCTTCTCTACATATCCAGCATTGTCCCCAACCCTGCTCTACGTCTCTCAGCAAGTTCCCCGGGGGCGGGCAACCCTCTCGCCTACTCTCCATCAATTCCCCCCACCCTTCTCTACATCTCCAGCAATGTCCCGCCAACGCCTTCTCGACATCACCAGCAATGTCCCCCCACCCTTCTCTACATCCCAGCCTGTCCCCCAACCACTTCTCTACATCTCCACAATGTTCCACCAACTCTTTCTCTAACGCTCGCAGCCATTTCCGGCCACCCTTCTGGGTACATCTCCAGCAATGTTCCCCCCAATAATATCCTTCTCGTACTCCCATCAATGTCCCCCCCCCACCCTTCTCTAGCGCTTCTCCATCAATGTGGGTCCCCCAACCCTTCTCTACAGCTCCAGCAAGGTCCCCCCCAACCCGTGTCTTTACATCTGCTCCAGCAGTCCCCCCCAACCCTTCTCTACATCTCCAGCAATGTCCCCCAACCCTTGGCCTCTACGAGGATCACCAGCAATGTCCCCCCAACCGGCTTCCAGGTACATCTCCAGCAATGTCCCTCCCCAACCCGGTTCCGTACAATCTCCGCAATGGCCCCCCCAACCCTTCTCTACATCTCCATCAATGTCCCCCCAACCCTTCTCGTACTCTCGGGCAGCGAATGTCCCCCAACCCTTCTCTACTTCTCCATCAATGTCGCCCCAACCCCTCTCTACCTCTCCAGGCAGTGTCCCCCCAACCCTTCTCTACATCGTCCATCATGTCCCCCCAACCCTTCTCTATATCTCCAGCATTTCCCCCTCAAACTCCTTCTCTATATCTCCAGAAATGTTTTCCCCCCAACCCTTTTTCTACATCCCATCAATGTTGGTGAGGATACCATGTTCAGGGCTTTTGCAATCACTCAGGCAAATTTTACAGCAAGTCGAAATTCGACCATCTCTAAACACTTATGTTCAAAAGTCGGAAACCTTCGGGCCGTCCACGTTTTCCGCAGCCGCAATGATTGCGGTGAAACTGGTGAGTTCAGATTCTGTATAACGCCTCGCGTCTGGATGAATGGAAAAAAACATTGATACCCCCGGAACGTGCCGGAAAGTGGCCGGCAATTACTGAAGGTCAAGGCTTCTTCTCCCCCATTGTATCCTTTTTTCCGTCGTTCGTGATTAGTATCAGATAACACAGGGAATCATTTCTGCCAGAAGTTTTCCTTTCTCTGTGTAAAACATGGATCCCGGCGCCTTCGGTAACACGCCACTGCTCCGAGAGCGTCGCGTTAATCTGTGGTTCCATCGTTCTGCCACCTCTCCTTGTCCTGTTCCCGCTGTCATGTTCACCATCGGAGTTCTGATCTTTATTTGAGCGTCCGCCACTCCACTCACATCGGCGCCTAATTAATTCGCGTAATAGCCCGTAGACTCCAGACCTCGGTGGCCATTACAAGCAGTGTCCGCTCACTAGTGGCAGCTAACAAGCATCGTCGCTGGGCACTGAGACTCTTTGTACTTTGAGGTATAAAACGCCCCGGCCCGAATCGGTGATCTGCCACTCCTTGTACAGGGAAAGTGTGAGACAACGAGGCGCAGGGGAGAAACAATGAGACTTCGGGCGATGAAAGCCTCTGGTTATTTCAATACAATAAGTACTACGTTTCTCAGGTTCGCATACTCTCCTGCGCGTGCGCTGATTGAGTGCACATGATTGAACAACTTTAGGAAGTTTTATGCAGCTTAAAGCGGATTATAAAAACAAATATATTACAACTAAAAGGGTGACACAGCACTCCACAATGCTAAAAAGTATACACCTACTTTCTGGCTGGTCCCCTGGAATCCTATGAGAGATTCCATCTTATCTGGAGGTAAATTCATGGTGTAGATACCACGAGTGGCCACTGGGGCATTTATACATGGTTTCAATGGAGAAAATGGTGATATACTCTCATTACTCAAACCATTAACCACTCCACATGCCTAAAAAAAATACACAATAACCTACCTTGTGCCCTGTGAATCCATGAGAGATTCCATCTTATCTAACGGGTTCACTTTAGGGTGTAATTGAGATGGTTCGAATTTGCTAACTTTCAAGCTAATTGCAAAGCCCCTGACTGGTATCATCACCTTGCTGGAGATATAGAGAGGTTGGGGGAACTTTGAAAGAAAAAAGTAAAAGTCTCTAACACAAATAATTTTTGATAAATTAAGTTCAAATATAAATCCAATTTCCGAATTGTCCGAATATTCGACTTTTTACTTTAATTGAACTTATTTGGTGCAAAACTATTGTGTTAGAGACTCCTTTTTTTCTTTCAAATATTCCCAACCCTTCTCTACATTCGCAGCAATGTCCCCCCAACCCCTTCGCGTACATCTCCGCAATGTCCCCCCAACCCTTCCTACATCTCAGCAATGTCCCCCCCCCCACCCCTTCCCTACATCCTTCCCTCATGTCCCCCACCCTTCGCTACATCTCCCAGCAATGCCCCCCCAACCCGTCTCTACATCTCCAGCATGTCCCCCCCCAACCCCTTCTCTACATCTCCAGCAATGTTTCCCCACCCTTCTCTACATCCCAGCAATGTCCCCCCCCCTTCTCTACATCTCCAGCAATGTCCCCCAACCCTTCTCTACAATCTCCGCATGTCCCCCCACCTTCTCTACATCTCCAGCAATTTCCCCATTTTCCCCCAACCCGTCTCTACATCTCCAGCAATGTCCCACAACCTTCTCTACATCTCCAGCATGTCCCCCCCACCTTCTATACAGCTCCAGCACTGTTCCCTCAACCCTTCTCTACTCTCAGCAAATGTTCCCCCCAACCCTTCTCTACATCTCCAGCAATGTCCCCCACCCTTCTCTACTCCCAGCAATGCCCCCCACCCTTCTCTTCTACATCTCCAGGCAATGTCCCCCCAACCCGTCTCTCATCCCCAGCAAGTTTGGTGAATGATACCATGTTTAGGGGCTGTGCAATTAGCTTCGAAATCGTCGAATTTCTTTGAAAAAATTTGACCATCTCTAGGTGTAATACCATGATGACCACTGGTTTTATAATGGTTTTCAATGGAGAAAATCGTGATTACACTTTCATTATTCAAATTCAAAAAACCATTAAATCAAGCTCTTTATTGTACTGCTAGCCATACACAAGACTGGCAAGCTGGAGCGATAATTCGCCCCCTCCGATATCGCTCCGGGAGGCTAACAGTGATGACGTAATCACGTTAGCCTCCCATTGCATTTCTGGGGCCCCACCATCGGCCAGGCACACCCTTTGTTGCCGGCCATAAGCAGCGATGAGACTCCTTCTTCATTGCTGCTTCGGCATCGGCTCCCCTCGGCCCAGAGATTTCCGACATGGCGGATCTCGGGCCGCCGAGAAGTGGGGCGACAGGGATCTGTCGCCCCATGTGGGCAATGCAATAAACTTACTGCCTGGATTCTTACTGACCGACGGCGAGAGCCGCGCACGGACCCGTCGGTCAATTAAAAGGGGGTCCGTGCCGTTTATCGGCAATGTGTAGACCAGCATTATGGTAACCCTCTTTGCCAATATCTGGTGTCATTTAATATTCCAAAAATCAAGTTGTGTGTTGGTGAAGCAAACCCACAAATTGAATTGGCCTAATCCTCAGGGGACATTCACAGCAATAAAACTAGGTTCATAACTACTTAGGCCAGACTCCTATATATGGTGAACATAGAACTGTGGCGCTCCCCCTATACCCCTGTAATTAAAAATATCACACTCAAAGCGAAGGGTTGTGGCCAGCCCCAAAGGGAATTAAACGCTGGCGGGCAGGGACCCATTGGTAAAACCCACACAGGTCAAATAGTGTAACAAAGGACAGAGGGGCGCATACCTGAGTACAAACCAAGTAAGGTGCTGTTAAATTGTTGCGATTCATATGGAAAAGGAATACAATGAAACAAAACAACAGACAAGATACTCCAGTTAAAGGAGTAATTACAAGGAGGGATCTCCAGGGCCAGTGAGGTTTTTCCAGGATGCCTAGGTTTGGGATTAGATCACTTCCTGCTTACAGATGCTGGGGGGCCTCAACATGAACAAGAAACCCACACAGCAAACTAAGAGCATGACAACTTATATTACAATTGAAAAAACATACTAGGGGCTTTAAGGCTTGATTGAGCTATAGAGTTAATCTGAAAGTTTTTTTGGCATAACAAAACTACAGAACATGTTTCAGAACAGAAGCTGACGTTTTTCGTCTCAGGTCCCCATACATGCTGCCATCCATGGCTTGAGTCGAGGCGGGCGTGGCCCGTTTGCACCATCTTTGGCGGCAAATTGGATCCAGGGTGCCCACATGGATCAACCTATCCATCTGGGGCAGAATTCTTGATCGGCCAGGAAACCGACATGTCTGTAAACTTCCCGCCGATCCCATTATTTGAATGGAGGCCAGCGTCTCCATTCAAATTATAATGGAACGGGCACACAAAGGGAGCCCGTTCGATTCTCGGCACTCCTGGCTGGGTATGATACGTCATCAACGCACGGCTGGGAGCTGTCGATCTGCCAAGCAGATCTAAACTTGTGGGCACCTCAAAAATAGTTATTTTACCCCCTGGCCGGTGCCCATTATTTCAGGGATTTTATGTAACTTCAGGCTAAAACTCCCACTACTTTCATTTCATTTCACCAAAATGCTAAAAAACTGCAATGCTGTGTCCTTGCCAACGCCTTTGCGACACCCCCGTTCACATTCTCTTTTTTTTTTATATATTTAATCTTTAATTACACAACTTCCAGTTAACAATTTCAACAAAAGGATAATACATGAATAGAAATGTAGGAGCACAGGAGTCAATCAGCGACAGAGGCGGCCGAAATGCCTCAACTGGGAGGCCCTGAGGTGGGTCTCACCAACGTTGGGCATCAACGGTGCAACAAGCAACTAACAGTTTAGGTCCACAGAACTAGTCCTTTAGTAGTTGTCCAGACAGGTTCTGTTTTGTAACCACTGCGGGGCTGGCAGCTGTTCCCCAGGACTAGAGATGGTCCCCACGTGAAACATTTTTTTTTGTTTTTTTTGTTTTCGACTTGCAAACTTTTGTGAGCATTTTGGGTTAATTGCAAAGCCCCTGAAAATGTATCATCACCAAAATTGCTGGAGATGCTAGAGAAGGTGGAGGAACATTTGAAAAAAAAAAAGTTTTGCTCTAGCAATGGAGTTTTTGCATCTTAAGTATCAAATTAAAGTCGAATTCCGATTTTCGAATTTTTTACTTGATTTGAACTTAATTTGTGAAAACTAATTTGTGGTTAGAGACTTACTTTCTTTTTTGTAGTAACCCCCCAACCCTTCTCTACATCTCCAGCAAGTTTGGTGATGATACCATGCTCAGGTGCTTTGCAATTAAGGTCGAAACCGCGAAAAAAAAAAAAATTCGACCACTCTCCCCAGGACGGTCATGATGCGGGCAGCGCAGATCAAACTTGGGTGAGGCACCTGATAACAGGTACGGCAGGCTGAGGCACAGGCACCAGCAGACTGTATGTAGCAACTCAGACGAGAACCACGGGTATCTTGTATCCGCCCCATCCGGAACGGCAGTACGGAGCCCGGTAGTGTGTAGGGGATGGTGTGTGCTATTCTGCCTACCAGCTGCACGCACGTCAGGCTGAAAAGATTGGGGTACAAGGCGCAGAGTGAGTGTGCTCCTTCCTCGTTCTCCACAGAAGGCCTCGCCCACTCACCCCGGGACTTCCTTAGTGCTCAGGGAACCCCAGTCATTCTGGTCTAGTCAGTTGTGGCAACTGAGTTGGCTGGAGGGCCACAAGTGCGGCCTCATCAGTCATAAGGGCCGCACATAACCTTTCATCTATACTGACTTGTATTTAAGCATTTTATTTGAAGAAATCTTTCCTCATTTGTTAGTGGGATTGTGGGGACTCACTTCCCGCCAATCCCCTACAACACGTCTTCTAGAGTGGGGGACTAGGAGGAGAGCGAGTGACTCACTGTTGTGCCGTCTGTGGTCGCTGATTGGCCTTTCACATAGCCATCAGCACCTCGCCAAAGGACGCTGTGGGGAGGGGGATCGTTGGACAGGTTAGTTCCTATGCTTACAGTTTTGGGGCCGTACAGTGAGGACTGAAGGGGGCCCCGAAAAGACCCACAAGGGCGCAGGTTGGGCACCTGGGGTCTAGGGCTTAAATGGGGACCTCACCCTGACTACACAACCCCAGAAATACAATTACACATGCAGAGTTGGTCACCCAGTAGAAGACTGGAGGAGGGGGCATGTCACCAGAGGCGAGTACACAGGAATCTCCAAAGTTAGGGATAGATTGAGTTCACTGACTTCTGATGAGACAGCCTCACTCCGAGATCCCAGAAATGGGATAGCCGCACGGAAGTGAAAGCGCAATCACAAATGGTCCCTCAGATAAAAAGCGAATGTCGTATGGATCATTAAAAATGATTGGACACAGATTATGAGACAAAGATCGCTAAACGCGCTGCAGTCTCCTGCGCCGGCTTCTGCGCACTCTCCTCCTCACAGCTCTGTTGGAGTGTCTAATAAGCTGGCCACAACACCTTTAGATCTCTCTGTCAGATATCCTTTTAAGATTCACAACAACTATGTCGTGCCAGGTCCTCTGGCATTGATCACAGGTAGACTTGATGGGTTAGAAAGTCCCCATATTACTGGTATTTGGTAAACAAAAGGAGATCTACGGAAATCTTAGCCTGGCCAAACAGAAGTGCATTCCTCATTGGAACCAATGATGGGTCACCCACCTCCTGGTTTTTGGAGTTGTTGCCATTTGTCCTTTTCTTTTATTTGCTGTATTTTTCTGTTTTCTTTTGTCATCAGCGGGGCGTGGAAGCTGGCAGTGCCGCAGTTGTAAGGTGGATTTGAGATTCCTTTCTGTGGTGTTCTGTATTGAAAGGACAACCACATACCATATTTTTCGGACTATAAGAGCACCCAGGTTTAGGACAGAAAAAAACCAAGAAAATCTGTGGCTGTTTCGCCTGTCTGAGCTGCGATTGATTGCAGTTTCCAGGATGAAGAGAGGGATAGAGGCCAGTTCATCTATCCCCTCTCATTGTCTATGCCAGCAGGGCTCTGCTGGCGAGGCAAGTATACAGTTCAGGGGATGGGAGAGCAGCGACACCAGCCGTGCCGCGTCTCTCAACTGACAGCCCCCGGCTAATCTCCATGCTGGGAGAGTTTGGGGCGGGATCCAAAAAGGTGCGGCCGACCGGGCGTGTCGATTGGCCGCGGCGGGGCGCACGTGTCAGACTATAAGACGCAGGCACTTTTGCCCCTAATTTTGGGGGTGAAAAAGTGCGTCTTAAATGTTCTAAACATAACGGGTATATGGCTAAAAAGTGTTGCCTGTGGCTTAATGCCCCCCGTTTTCTCACTCTCTGGGGATTGAAATTAAAAGGTACCCATTGAGCTGGTTGGCCGGTACGTTGGTGGAAGAAGGCTGGTGGGACGTACGGCTGGGAAGACGGGTGGTGGCCGTTACGGTTTGGAGGAAGGCTGGTGGCCGTACGGTTTGGGAGGAAGGCTGTGACAGTACGGTTGGAAAATAAGGCTGGTGGCCGTACGCTGGGAAGGAGGCTGGTGTGGCCGGTCCGGTGGGAAGGAAACGGCTGGTGCCTGTACGGTTTGGGAAGGAAGGCTGTGGCCTGTACAGTGGTGGGAAGGAAGGCTGGTGCCTTTAGGGGGCGGGGGGGTTGGGAAGGAATGCTGGTGGCTGGTACGGGTTGGTAAGGAAGGCCTGGTGGCTGGAACGGTTGGGAAGGAAGGCCTGGTGGCCGTTACGGGTTTGGGAAGGAAGGCTGGTTGCCGGTACGGTTGGGAGAAGGCGGTGGCCGTACGGTTGGTGTCCGGAAGGCTGTGGTGTGGCCGTAATTGTTGGGGAGGAGGCGCTGTGACCATGTAACGGTTGGAAAGAATGCTGTGGCCGGTACACAGCGTGGGAAGGAAGGCTTTGCCGGGTACGGTTGGGACGGAGGGGGTGCTGGTGGCCGGATAAGCGGTTGGGAAGGGAAGGCTGTTGACCGTTAGGGTTTTGGTAAGTAAGGCTGTGGTTCGGTCGTTGGCAAGGATGCTGGGGTGCCAGGGGGTGGAACGGTTTGTGCCGGAAGGCTTTGTAGGACTGTACAGCAACAGGTTTGGGAAGGACGGCTGGGTGGGCCCCCGTTAACGGTTGGGAAGGAAGGCTGGGGGGGCGTGGTGTGTCTGGGCCTGGTCAACGGTTGGTAAGGAAGGCTGGTTGGCTGGTACGGTTGGGAAAGAAGGCTGGTGTGGCCGGTACGGTTGGTGGGGAAGGAATGCTGGTTTGCCGTGGACGGTTGGGGAGAGGAAGGCGTGGTGCCGGTACGGTTGGAGGAATGCTGGTGGCCGGTGAGGCGGTGTTTTGGGAAGGAAGGCTGGGTGGCCGGTCACGGTTGTGGAAGGAAGGGCTGGTGGCCGGTACTGTTGTAAGGAAGGCCAGTTGGCCGTACGGTTGGGAAGGAAGGCTGGTGCCGGTAACGGTTTGGAGGGAAACTGGTGGCTGTACGGTTGGGACGAAGGCTGGGGTGGTCGGGTAGTGGTTTGGGAAGGAAGGCTGTTGACCGGTACGTTGGGAAGGAAGGCTGGTGGTCGGTACGGTTTTGGGAAAGGAGGCTGGTGGCCTGTATGGTGTGGGAAGGAAGGCCTCTCTTATTCCAAAGATATACCCTGCCTCTGTGTTATTTTTATATGTTATTTTGGGGTTTATTTGGCAAGGGACAGGGTCTCAGTTATCCATGTGGTCAGGTAATAATGATCGGAGATCACAAGGGGCCACCAAAAGGCTTTTTTTGCGATATATTGTTAATCGCGGATATCACCTGCTCTGCTCATCACTAGTGTTTGTCGTCGCGGGGTCACATCTGCTAGTGTGTCGTGGTCACGCTGGGGTAATGCCCTTCGAAGCTGATGGCTTAGATGGCGGCGCCGGTTATAGGGGGGGGAATTATGAAGTTTAGAAAGCAGTGAAGAATATATGACCAGGGGGGGGGTCTTTTTATATCCTCACAAATAAAAGTATGGTGGAACTCACCCCCCCTCCCCTGGCCACCCCCTACCACCACGCCTTAGACTGCCCCTTAAAACCGCCCCTTTATGTCGGGGTAGTCGCAATCATAAATAGGCTCCGCCAGTCGAGAACGTGGGGGCAAGTGCGGCCCACCAACACGCTCGACCGACCCTACCCCCCCTAGGGGCGGCCACCCATGCCACAGGCTGCAGCTACTGCCCTTATTTCGGGGCCAACTTAAAAATCAGAGGCCAAACTAACCAGTTCAGTGCGTTTCCCCATCCCACCGAAGCCGGGTATGACTATGGAAAAGTGTGGGCAAACACCTCCAAACTTAGAGAATGATATTCCCATTCTAGTTCACGATAACGAACAACCCAATGTCGAGTAGAGACCTATGCGCGGGCGCCTGAGCCACAATCATATCAATCTTACAGAGAAAACAATCAGATGTGTTATTTTTCTCGCAATCCTGAAATCTCCACCGCCGCCGCGCTTGGTCTCTGCGATCGATACGAGAACGTGGAATGGTGCTTTGTGTGAAGGTACAGGGGTGGAGCTGGGCCCCTCGGGACTTCTCCCTCGTAGTGGATTACGATTTTCAGTTTTGCTGCAGCTGGTTAACAGAATATTAGCGAACCCGTGCCCGTGAGCTCTCCGTGGTTAGGGCCGGGGGGGGAGTCCATGGGGGCGTCGCTCAGGAGATCGGGGAAATGGATATGGTTTAGAAAATTCAGAATTAGTGAACTGGGGGTTTATAGTTAATAGGGGGGGAGTCAGTGCTGAGAAAAGTAGTTAGAGAAGACTTCGTTAGCAGAAAGTGTTTTTCGTCTACTTTGAAAAATTTAGTGTATTGTCCATGTGACACGCTCATAATAATCCTAATGTAGGAACCAAATGTAAAGTGACAAAATAAAATGGTTGCATGCCATGGTATTGGTACGCACAATCATCCCATTATACCAGGAGTCCATCAGACATTTTGTCGCCCATACTAGCCATTTTTGTGGGTTGGCTCCAATCACCGTCCTTTGCCACTATAGATGGTGGAATTTTTCGACTTGCTCACTTTGGTGAGCTTATTGTAAAGCCCCCTGGACAATGGTATCATCACCAACATTGCTGGAGATTAGAGAAGGTTGGGGGGACATTGCTGGCTGTAGATGTTAGAGAAGGGTTTGGGGACATGGCGGGGATTAGAGAAGGGTGTTGTGGAGACATTGCGGGAGATGTAGAGACGGGTTGGGGGGAACCTTGCTGGAGATGTAGAGAAGGGTTGGGGACATTGCTGGAGATGTAGAGAAGGGTTTGGGGGGACATTGTGAATGTAAAGAAGGGTTGGGGGAAGCATATTGCTGGAGAGTGTAGAGAAGTGGTTGGGCAGGGGGACAAGAAATTGGCTGGAGATGTAGAGAAGGGTTGGGGGGGACCCCCAAAACAGACCTTGCTGTATCATGTAGAGAGTGGTTGGGGGAACATTGCTGGAGTGTAGAAGAGGGTTGGGGAGGGGGGTCGTGGGGGAGCGATAAAAAAACTAAGGAAGCAATTGCTGAGCTTCTAAGCAGATACATGATTCGGTTGATGGGAGTATACATGGAGTGGTAGAACGTTGATGGGAGTATACATGGAGTGGTAGAAGGTTGATGGGAGTATACATGGAGTGGTAGAACATTGATGGAAGTATACATGGAGTGGGCAGTTATAAGGAGATGAATGTCTGATTTCTGGTTCTGGTGACCTTATCACTCCCAGACATTTCATACTTTTCCTGTATTTTTTTATTTCCCTTCACCAACACAATGTGCAGTTATCTGAGCACCC
>JAHGUE010000023.1:19751-36071 GCA_036250615.1 Ptychadena robeensis | reverse complement strand
CAGACAGGCAACACACACTGACATCCAGACAGAGGTATGTGAACCAAAGGGGGTTTATTGAGCACCGACACAGACACGACCAACCAATCAGGTGCAAAATAGTCCAGAGTTCAGGAGAAAAATCAGAGGAGTGACAATGCTCAGCAAGCATGTGTGGGTGAGGCACACCTATATAGCCTTCTGGCTAACAAGGCAGGTGACCTCAACCCAGCGCACGCTTGCAGGGAGCCACCTGCTGGTGACTGTGGAAACAACCCAGGGAAGGGCAAGCACAGCGCCACCAGCAGGCGGTACCCGGTACACCCAGGGTCCTCACAGTGATCCTGATACATAGACCCACCCAGAGGTTATTGGGGGCCAACACAAAATGGGGGAAGTTGGGGGGAAGTATGACCTCGTGACTGGTGCTGATCGCAAATATTACAATCATACATTTTTATTAGGTATTTAATTGAATATTTTATTGAAACTGTGAATATTGGCACTTTAAGAAAAGGGAGGATCTGGAATATAGCGCTGTGTCTCCGTAATCTGGAATATCGGAGATTCTGGGGAAAGTACAGTGCATTGCGTTCCCAATATTCACACGTACAAGTGCAGATTGTCACAATGAATGACTTCTATGAGCGTTGTCTCATGTGGTGATTACACTGCAGCTGCTATCTCACATTCTGCCACTAGATGTCGCCCTGACAACACTCATTGCGTTCCCAATACTCACATGTACAAGTGCCGATTGTCACAATGATAATAATGACTTAAGATTCTGAATTGTCGAGTTTACTGTGAAGCTTTTCACATATTCGAATGCTACCTGTGCCGCTCATCACTGCTCGTGACCCCCCTCCCCCTCGAATCTCTTTAGTTGTGGAATACTAATTGTATCATCTGTTTCATTTAGAAAGTTTCAATTTGAGGAAACAAAGAGAACATGTCACCGGGGATCGGGGGTGCGCGCCGGGTAAGTGCCTGTTTCAGAAAAGACAAAGTTGCTCGATTTGCATAATCTGTTTACATCATTATTTTTTTGTTTCTTGTTGGAGATGCAAATGGAGCCGCGGCAATTAGAAGCCTTTTCATTCCTTTCTTATCATTTACGTGTCAGTTTGTGGAATGCCCCCCCCCCCCCCCCATCTCTCCCCCCCATCTCCCCCCCGCCCCCCCCCCCCCCATCTCCCCCGCCCCCCCACCACCTATTTGAGTTATTAGACGAGATACAACAACTGATTTAGTTATGAACAATAGAGGGAATGGAATGCCGGCTGCCGGTGTTGAAGGATGGTCAGATTCCCATTATATCATTACAGGTCTATTATTATTATAAATGGTTTGATTCTGGGGGGGGAGGGGGGTACCCAACTTGTCTATGTTCAGGTCAGAGACGGAAATTCTTACCCAACAAAATAAATTTCTTCCCCAGAAATAAAAAAAAAAAAAGCTCATTACCAGATAAAGCTTCTGACGAGCTTCTCTACAGGAAGAGGATTCCAGAGATACCTCATTGTCTGCCCAGATGTCCTCAGTCCGTCTCAGAACCACCTCAACCACCAATGAACTTCCGTGTGTCCAATACCACCTGGAACCCTGTTATGGAAGGTCAAGTGATTCTGGGGGAGGGGGGGGGTCCCTCAAAATTCTCTAGGTCAGGTCAGAGACTGAAATTCTCACCCAACAAAATATATCTCAAGAAAAAAAGGTTCATTACCAGATTAAGCTTCTGAGGAGCTTCCATTCCAATGATAAGTTCTCATCCGAGATACCGCATGTCTGCCATAGATGTCCTCAGTCAGTCCTCAGAACTAACCTCAACCACCAACTGACCCTTCAGTGTGCCGATACCCCCTGGACCCTTAGGCGAGTCAATGTGATCGTGGGGGCCGGGCGGTCCCTCCAAACTCATCTATGGTTAAGGTCAGAGACTGATGAAATTCGTTCATCAATAAAAACAAAAAGAGCATTACCAGAGATTAAAGCTTCTGCCGGCTTCTCTTCCCAATACGTTCTCATCCAGAGATTCCTTCATTTCTGGCCACTAGATGTCTCAGTCAGTCATCAGAACTAACCTCAACCACCAATGAACCTTAGTGTGTCCACATTACCAACCCTGACCCCTTTATGGAGAGCAATGTGATTCGGGGGGGGGGGGGGGGGGGTCCCTCAAAACTCGTCTATGGTTCAGTCAGAGACTAAAATATGCAACCCAACACAATCATATCAATAAAAAAAAAGGCTCATTAAAGATAACGCTTCTGAGGAGCTTTCCCTTCCAATGATAGTTCTAAATTTTCTGACCCTAGATGTCCTCAGTAAGTCCTCAGAAATAACCTAAACACCAATGAACCTCAGTGTGTACGCATACCACCTGAACCCCTTACGGAGGTCAATGTGCCCCTACCGTGACCATGCAGACAGGACAATGTTCCCACACAGATCATTACAGTCCCCACTGTCGCCAGGAATTCGACTGATCCACCCTATGGCAGTGGTTCCCAAATTGGGGGTATTCCAGGGGGGTGTGGGCCCTCATTTTTAACCGGTGTGTGAATTAGGGAGGGGGGGGGGGCTCAATAAATCTTCCGAATAGCAAAGGGGGGGCACTGCAAGGAACGTTTGGGAACCTCCTGCCCTATGGGGGTTGTAATGTAAAGATTGTATATATATGTTTATGTATAGCTGGGTCCATGACACTGCTGTGTTATGTGGGCATATTGTTTTATTCTGTAGCAGCTGCTGGAAGAGTGATAGGCAATTTTCTGGCACCTGGTATTTGATTTACTAATCTGCCCAGTAACGTTAATCCCGCCTCTGGGCAAAGGTTTTATAAATGTAACGTCTAGTGGTTTTGGCTGGTCATCCACTGATCTCTGGAGCCAAGAGCTCCCATGAATTTCTGGATCCTGCCGCCACTATCCATTAGAGATTTGCAAACCATGAGAATAACGGGTCCGATTGGGACACAGAGAGCCTCTTCTCATCTTGTCTCCAAGTGGTTGCAGGCAACTACGAGCCTGAGGAAATACAATACCAGTGGGCGAAAGGAGTGTCCCCAAAAATTGTCGCCCTCCATCAGAGCGGTCTATCCTTTCTGACAATTCTGGGTGGTAAGAGCCATCAGCACCTTTCAGGAAGAGCCAGTGGGATACAAATGGGAAGAGGGCAGAGCAGGGAGAGGATTTTACAATGGGAAAAAAGGGCAGAGCAGGGAGCGATACAATGGGAAGAGGGCATCAGAGGGGGAGAGGATACAATGAGAGACAAGAGGGCAGGGGGTAGAGGTCAATGGGGGGAGAAAAGGGCAGCACTAGAGCAGGGAGAGAGCATACCAATGGCAGAGGGCAGAGCGGGGAGAGAGATACATGGGGAAGAGGGCACCAGAGGCGGGGAGAGGATACAATGGAAAGAGGCAGAGCGGGGAGGAGGATACATGGGAAGAGGGCAGAGCGGGGAGCGGATACAATGGGAAGAGGGCAGAGCAGGGAGAGGCATTACAATGTGAAGAGGGCAGAAAGGGAGAGGATACCAATTGAAAAGAGGGCAAGAGCAGAGAGAGGATACAATGCTGAAGAGGGAGAGGGCAGAGGGGGGAGATTGATACAATGGAAGAGGGCAACAGGGCAGAGCGGGAGAGGAATACAATGGAAAGAGGGAAGAGCAGGGAGAGATCCAATGTGAAGAGGGCAGAGCAGGAGTGGATACAATGGGAAAAGGGCAGATGCGGGGAGAGGATACAATTGGGAAAGAGGGAAAAAGAGCGGGGAGAGCATAACAATGGGGGGAAAAGGGCAGAGCGGGGAGAGGATACATGGGAAGAGGGCAGAGCTGGGGAGATGAGACAATGGGAAGAGGGCAGAGCGGGGAGAGGATACAATCGAACAGGGCAGAGCAGGGAGAGGTACAATGGAAAGAGGGCAGAGCGGGGGAGAGGATACCATGGGACGCAGGGCAGAGTGGGGAGAGGATACAATGGGAAGCGGGCAGAGCGGGGAGAGGGATTACAAGGGAAAGAGGGCCCAAAGCAGGGAGTGTACAATTGGGAGGAAGAGGGCAGAGCAGGGAGAGGATACAATGGGAAGAGGGCAGAGCAGGGAGATGTGATACAATGGGAAGAGGGAGAGCGGGGAGAGGATTACAATGGGAAGAGGGCCAGAGAGGGGGAGAGATACAATGGAAGAGGGCAGAGCAGGGAGAGCATACAATGTGAAGAGGGCGCAGCAGAAACAGGGAGAGGGGATAAACAGTGAAGAGGGCAGAGTGCAGAGAAGAGGATACAATGTGAAGAGGGCAGAGGGGGGGAGGATGATACAATGTGGGAAGAGGCCCGCGCGGGGAGAGGATACAATGTGAAGAGGGCAGAGCAGAGGAGTGGATACATGGGAAAAGGGCAGATCGGGGAGAAGGATTACAATGGGAGAGGGAAGGCGGGGCGAGATACAATGGAAAAGGGCCAGAGCGGGAGAGGATACAATGGAAGAGGGGCAGAGCGGGGAGATGATAAAATGGGAACGAGGGCAGCGCGGGGAGAGGATATAACAATGGGAAGAGGGCCAGATGCAGGGGGAGAGGATACAATGGAAAGAGGGCAGAGCGGGGAGAGGATACAATGCGGAGAGGGCAGCAGCAGAGTGGGAGAGGATACAATGGGAAAGAGGGTGGGGCGGGCAGACGGGGAGAGGATACAATGGAAGAGGCGGGCCAAAGCAGGGAAGAGATGATACACATGGGAAGAGGGAAGAGCAGGGGAAGAGGAGGAACAATGGGAAGAGGGCAGAGCAGGGAGGATGATACAATGGGAAGAGGGCGAGCAGGGAGATGATACATGGGAAGAGGCAGACAGAGCAGGAGGGAGACAAAGGATAAGAGGGCCAGAGCGGGGGTAAGGAACAATGGGAAGAGGCAGAGCAGGGAAGAGGATCAATGGGAAGAGGTCAGCAGAGTGGGGATGTTAGCCTGCGCGAAGAGGAGCCGAGGCACTACGGCAGGGGGACAACGGGAGGATAAGACGAGAACGGGAGAGGGAGGGGGACCTACGGGCTTGAGCCGGCACATGGTAGGGGATTTTGGACAAAGAGAGGATGTCAGGAGGGGGAGCGAGAGGGGGGTTTAGAGGGTAGACCAAAAATGTGAAGAGGGCAGAGTGGGGAGAGGGAGAGGAACAATGGAAGAGGGCAGAGAAGGAGAGGACAAATTGAAGAGAGGGACAGAGCAGGGAGAGGATTTATAATGTGAAGCAGGGCAGAAGCAGGGATGAGGACAAAAATTTTAAGGAGGGCAGAGCAGGGAGAGGGACAAAATTTGAAGAGGGCAGACCGCAGAGCAGGGAGAGGAGGATACAATGAGAAAGGGGCCCCCAGAGCGGGGTAGGGGGTCGACGGATTACAAGGGAAAAGGGCAGAGCGGGGAGAGGAATACAATGGAAGAGGGCAGCGCCAGGAGAAGCCTACAGGGAAGAGGGCAGAGCGGGGAAGAGGATAACAAGGGGAAGAGGCAGAGCGGGGAGAGGATTTAAAATGGAAAGAGGGAAAGAGCGGGGAGGGGAATACCCAATGGGGAAGAGGGCCAGAAGCGGGGAGGGATACAATGGGAAGAGGGCACAGAGCGGGGGAGGGATACAATGGAAAAGAGGGGCAGAAGCAGGAGAGCCATACAATGTGAAGAGGGCAGAGAGAGAGAGGATACATGTGAAGCGGGCAGAGGGGGGAGATGATACAATGGGAAGAGGGCAGAGCGGGGAGAGAGGATACAATCGGAAAGAGGGCCAGAGCAGGGAGAGCATACCATGTGAAAGAGGGCAGAGAAGAGAGAGGGATAAAATGGAAAAGGGGAAGGCGGGGAAGAAGGATACAATGGGAAGAATGGGAAAAAGGAAAAAAGCGCGGGGAGACATTACAATGGGAAAAAGGGCAGAGCTGGGTGAGGGATGGATACCATGGAAGAGGGCCAGACGCGGGTGGAGATGAGAAAAGGGGAAGAGGGAACAGACCGGGAGAGGATAAAGGGGAAGAGGGGCAGAAGACAGGGAGAGGATACAATGGAAGAAAGAGGGCAGAGCGGGGAGAGGGAGACAATGCGAAAACAGAGGGGCAGAGTGGGGGAGAGGGGATACAATGGTAGAGGGGCAGAGCGGGAGAGGATACAATGGGAAGAGGGCAAAGAGGAGATGAACAAATGGGAAGAGGGCAGAGCAGGGAGAGGACTACACTGGAAGAGGGGCAGAGCGGGAGGGAAGAAGATACAATGGGAAGAGGGCAGAGCAGGGAGAGGATACAATGGGGAGAGGGCAGAGGGGGAGATGATTTGACAAGGAAGAGGGCAGAGCAGGGAGGATGTGATTACAATGGGAAGAGGGCAGAGCAGGGAGAGGATTACAATGGAAAGAGGGCACAGAGCGGGGAGACAAGGATCAAATGGGGAAGAGGGCAGAGCAGGGAGAGGATACAAGAGACGAGGTAGGAGGGGCGGAGAGGAAAAAAAGAGTGGAAGAGGGAGCACATGGAAGAGTGGGAGAGACGGATAAAAGGGGAAGAGGGAAGAAGAGAAGGGAGGAGGAAAAAAGGTGACCGAGGGAAGAGAAGGAGTGAGGATATAAGGGGAAGTAGGAACAGAGCGGGGACGGAGGACACATGGAAGAGGGCCCAGAGCAGGGAGGAGGACACCAAAATTTTAAGAGGGCAGAGCAGGGCAGAGGACCAAAATTTGAAGAGGGCAGAGAGGGAGAGGATATCATGTGAAGAGGGCAGAGCAGGGAAAGATGATACAATGGAAGAGGGCAGAGGGGGGAGAGGATACAATGGGAAGAGGGCAGAGCGGGGAGAGGATACAATGGGAAAGAGGGCAGAGCAGGGAGTGGAGGATACAATTGGAAGCGGGCAGAGGGGGGAGAGGATACAAATGGGGAAAGAGGGCCCAGGGCAGAGCGGGGAGAGAACAAATGGGAAGAAGGGCAGAGCGGGGAGGGATACAATGGAAGAGGGAGAGCAGGGAGAGGATAGAGGATACACTGGGAAGAGGCAGGCCGCAGAGGGGGGACAGGATACAATGGGAAGAGGGCAGAGGGGGAGAGGATACAATTCGGGAAGAGGGCAGAGAAGGGAGAGGACAAATTTGAAGAAGGGCAAGAAGTGGGGAGGAGGATACAATGGAAGAGGGCCAGAGCAGAGAGAGGACAAAATTTGAAGAGGCAGATGGGAGAGGATTACATGGGAAGAGGTGCAGAGCGGGGGAGAGGATACAATGGGAAGAGGGCCAGAGACCAGAGAAGGGAGAGGACAAAATGTGAAGAGGGCAGATTGGGCAAGGATACAATGGGAAGAAGCGGGCAGAGCAAGAGAGAGGACAAAATTTGAAAGAGGGCAGAGCAGGGAGAAGCAGGATACAATGGGAAGTGAGGGCAGAGTGGGGAGAGGATAAAATGGGAGGGAGGGCGAGCAGGGAGCGGACAAAATTGAAGAGGGAGAGACAGAGAGGGGGAGGATACAAGGGAAGAGGGCAGAGTTAGGGAGAGGGTACAATGGGAACGAGGGCAGAGGGGGAGAAGGATAAAATGAGAAGAGGGCAGAGAGGGGAGAGGACACAAAGGGAAGAGGGCAGAACAGGAAAGGACGACAATAGAAAGAGGGCAGAAGCGGGCGAAGGATTACACTGGGCAGAGGCAGAACCGGGAGAGGACACCAATGGGCAAGAGGCAGCGCAGGGAGAGGATACAAGAGGGCCCAGAGCGCGGGAGAGGATACAATATGAAGAGGGCGAGCAGGGAGGGAGACAAAGAGAAGGGGGCAGAAACCGAACAGGGAGAGGGATACAATGGGAAGAGGCAGAGCAGGGAGAGGGATATAAGGGGAAAGAGGGCAGAGGGGAGAGGGATTCAATGAAGAGGGCGAGCAGGAGAGGACAAACAGGGAAGAGGACAGAGCAGGGAAGAGGACACAATGGGAAGAGGGCAGAGCGGGAAGAAGGAGACAATGGGAAGAGGGCAGAGCAGGGAGAGGACCAAATTGAAGAGGGCAGCGAGGTGGAGAGGATGACATGCGAGAGGGCAGAGCGGGAGAGGATTACATGTGAAGAGGGCAAAGCGGGGAGAGGATACAATGGAAGAGGGAAGAAGCGGGGAGAGGATCAATGGGAAAGAGGGCAAAGCGGGGAGCGCATACACTGTGAAGAGGGCCAGAGCGGGGAGAGGATGGCTACAATGTGAGAGGGCAAAGCGGGGAGAGGATACAATGGAAGAGGCCAAAGCGGAGGGAGAGGGATACAATGGGAAGAGGGAGAGCAGGGGGGAGAGGATACAATGGGAAGAGGCAGAGGGGGGAGAGGATAAATGGGAAGAGGGCCAGAGGTAAGGGAAGGGAGAGGATACAATGGGGAGGAGGGGCAGCGCAGCAGAGGGGGGAGAGGATACAATGGAAGAGGGCAGAGGGGGAGAGGATACAATGGGGAAGATGGCAGAGCGGGGAGAGGATACAATGGGAAAGAGGAGAAGAGGGTGGAGAGGATTACAATGCGGAAGAGGGCAGAGCAGGGAGAGTAGAGGATACAATGGGGAGAGGGCAGAGGGGAGAGAGGATACAATGAGAAGAGGGCAGAGGGGGAGAGGATTGAGGATACAAGGGGAAGAGGGCAGAGCGGGGCGGGGAGAGGTACATAAAAAAAAAAAAATTGGGAAAAAGGGGGAGAGCGGGAGGGATACAATGGGAGAAGAGGCCGGCGGGGAAAGGATACATGGGAAAGAGTGGGGAGAGGTGCGATCAAAGTAGAGGCTTAACCAGGTAGGAGTAAAGTTTGAAGGAAATGGAGCCCAGAGGAAAAAGAGTAGAGCAGGGTTTTTGAAGCTGCTTCAACCCTGGTAAAGACTCAAATATAAGCCTGGTAGTATGATTCCCAATCTATGAAATGTAATGGGTAGAGGCCTAGTTGGGTGATGGTGACACACGGTTACTACACACATTAATGACAACTATCACATAGTACTTATGAGTCTCTGCTCGACAAAGCGAACAAAGAAGCGATATTCACATATGAGACGCCGGAGTCAGGATGATGGGACATTGTTGCTTTCATTAAAAAGCTGGTATGATCTCAGGGCGATGATAATTTTATTACACATCATTTGGCACAGTCAGATGACATTCTTTTTTGATTGTATTAGATTTGTGTACCCAAAACGCGTAGTTTTGCGCTATTGGGAGATGAAGAGCTAACACAGACGTTGCGCTGCACGTTCCCCCAAAGGACTGTTATCGGAGTTCTGGCAATTCTGACGGCTTTCAAGCTCTAATGTGGAGCTGAGCGGAAGCAAGCAGCTGTTAGGGGCCGAGCGTTCATCTCACAGAAATAATGTGGAGGATGTGTTCATCTACTTTAGAAGATCAAAGGGGAGACATGAAGAACCAGAACGTCGACAATGAAGTGTGTTAAGCAGACAGACGCTCTCCGTGGAAGATTTTGGCCAGAAAAAGCAGGAGATTGTTCTTTACCCTGGTACCATGCTGTTTTGGTTCAGTGGACTCAATGAAGTTATGAAAGTGTGGCTCAGCATTGTTTATGGGGTTATTTGCAGTATTGAAAGCCTCTCGGTTTCAGAGAAGGTCCTCAGTAGGGTGAGGTCAGGGCTCTGTACAGGACACTGGAGATCCTCCACACCAGGATCACATACCATGTCTGTAGGGAGCTGGGTGTTGTACACAGGGGACAGTCATGTTGGACAGAGAAGTTCCTCAGTAGGGTGAGGTCAGGGATGTACAGGAAACTGGGAGATCCCCACACCAGACTCATCATACCATGTCTGTATGGTAGCGGGTGTGTGACACAGGGGACAGTCATGGTGACAGGAAGTCGCAGTAGGGTGAGATCAGGGCATGTACAGGACAATGGAGAATCACCCAGAACACCTCATCATACCATGGTCTGTATGGAGCTGGGTGTGTACACGGGACAGTCATGGTGGACAGAAGAAGGTCCTCAGTAGGGTTGTGTCAGGGCTCTTTAGGACACTGGAGATCCCCCACACCAGACTCATCATACCATGTCTGTATGGAGCGGGGTGTTGTTACACCGGGGACAGTTCATGGTGACCAGAGAAGGGTCCTCAGAGTAGAGTGAGGTGAGATACCTTCACTGGAAACATTGAACACCATGAATGGGATTGTCCAGGCATATTATTTGGTTATTTCGCAAACACGGTGTCTTGCCCATGAGGCTCGGAAGGTGTTGACTATGGATGATGAGTATGCACTCATGTAGCTGAACGAGAGTTTTGGAATGAAGGATTTCAGGCTGTAATTGCGTGGGACTCTGTGAACAACACGGCTTTAGTGCTGCGCGCGGCGGGGGAGGCGAGCCCAAAGTTTCTGGTGTATTAAGCCGTGAATGCGCAGAATCACATCACCCATCCAGGTTATATCACCAATTCCACCTCATAGAAAGTCGATGTATTCCTGTGGTAAAGTCCGTTTCATGTTCTCGAAATGCAGCATAATCCACAGACGTCGTGAATGTTTTAGCGAGAGCTCCCTTGAAGACTTCCGAGTTGGTGTGCTAGCCGCCCGCCCGGATGATCCGGGAATCAATGTGTCTTCATTTTATTCGGCATTATCTTGGGTACGATTGCGCATGTTGGATAACGTCTATTATCTGGAAGTTGAAGGGGTATGTACCGTTGGATGGTATATAAAGCTTTCCCGCCTTCGGGGGGGCGCTCGGTGCTTTTGTCGCGGGTAGTTGGGTTCTGTGTGGTGGCGCTGGGGAACGGCACCAGGCTTTGATGGGAGGCATGGAAATCATTGAAGAATTGTTACATGGCGGAAGAACTGGAGAGCATTGAGGATCGGAAGATGCAGGTAAGTAGTTCGGAGCTAGGCGCTCAGGCGCATCAATAGGCGCTGTGGCTTGGGGGGTTATTGCTCATGCAATGTGCTTGGGGTTATTGCTCTGGGATGTTGCTTGGGGTATTGACTCTGCCGCTGTGCTTGGGTTATTGCTCTGCGGCTGATTGGCTTGGGTATTGTCTGGGATGTGCTGGGGGTAGTGCTATGCGCTGTGCTTGGTGTTATTGCTCTGCGCTGTGCTTGGGGTTATGGCTCTGCACTGTTGCGTGGGGTATTGCTCTGGGCTGTATGTTGCTTGGAGGTTTTGCTCTGCGCTGGGCTTGGTTTTTTATTGACTCGCGGCTGTTGCTTGGGGTGGTTATTGATCTGCACTGTTGCTTGGGTTGTGTTGCGGTGTTGTTTTGGGGTATTGCTATGCGCTGTTGCTTGGGGTTATTGCTCTGGCGCTGTTGCTTGGGGTTATTGCTTGCGCTGGTGATCGGGAGTTATTGCTCGGCGCTGTTGCTTGGGGGTTGCTCTGCACGTTGCTTGGGGTTTGTGCTCTGCGGTGTTGTTTGGGGTATTTGCTCTGCGCTGTTGCTTGGGGTTATTGCTCTGCGCTGTTGCTTGGGGGTGATTGACTCTGCACTTTTGATTGGGTTTGTGCTCTGCGTTGGTGCTTGGGGTTATCGCTCTGCACTGTGCTTGGGTATTGCTCGGGCGTGCTTGGGTTATTGCTCTGCAGACTGTTGCTGGGGTATTGCCTGCAATGTTGCTTGGGGTTTGTGCTTTGCGTTTGTTGTTGGGGTATTGTCTGCGCTGTTGCTGGGGTATGCTATGCGCTGTTGTTGGTTTCGCTATGCACGTTGCTGTGGTTATTGCTCTGCAAGTTGCTTGGGGTTATTGCTCGCACTGTGCCGTGGGGTTTATTGCTCTTGCACTGTTGCGTGGGGTTGTGCTCTGCGGTGTTGTTTGGGGTTATTGCTCTGCATGTTGCTTGGGTTGGGGTTTGTGCTGCGGTGTTGTTTGGGGTTATTGCTCTGCGCTGTTGCCTTGGGGTTATTGCTCTGCACTGTTGCTTGGGGTTTGTGCTTCTGCGGTGTTGCTTGGGGGTGTTGATCTGAACTGGTGCTTGGGGTTATTGACTCTGCACTGTTGCTTGGGGTTGTGCTCTGATGGTGTTGCTTGGGGTTGTGCTATTGCATGTTGCTTGGGGTTAATTGCTCTTTGCTGTTTGCTTGGGGTTGTTGCTCTGCAATGTTGCTTGGGGTTACTGCTTTGGCTGTTGCTGGGGTTATGCTCGCATGTGATTGGGGTTATAGCTCTGCGCTGTTGCTTGGGGTTATGTGTTTTGTAGTAGGGATTATTGCTGAGTGAGAGCATTGATTTAAGGTCCACAGAGAATTGCCCCCACGGCTTGCCTTTAGCATTCAATACCTGCCTTGATGGCACATTTTTATCTCATTAAATATTCATGGACACCTCGCCGAAGTAAGGTCATGTCAGAAACAGGCACAGGATGCTGATGACCCCAAGATGGTTGACTTTCTAGGACTCCCTATATGTCTGGGTGGACAAGATGCGGAATATGACACCAAACACGTAACATGAAGTTATGAATGGCGTCGTTCTGAAATATTCTTCCTACACTTACAAACTGCGCATTGTGAAGATCCCCATGGAAATCATATGAATGAAATGGTAAGGGGGGAGACCTGGGAGAGCGTCTGATGAGGATCTAAAGCTAGCCATACATGTGTCGGGGATTCCATGACAATCGATCACCCAATCCGATTCCGGCGATGCCACAGGTGATCGGATGGGCGATCAATCACCCAATTAAGTCTGTGCATACCACCTTAGGCCAACGATCCTGGCCGATCCGTGCCGCTCGGAACTCCAAATGGCAACTCCCCCTGATGAAGTCGATCAAGAAAGACCAAGCATGTTGGTCTCCTGGCCAATCGATTCAGGGGGCCATGTCGGATCGGGTGTGGGGTCGATCGCAAGGTGGCGATGCACCAATTCTTAGCCGATCGATCGGCGTGCGCGCCCGATGTGATCGATCGGCCAGGGAATCGTGTGCGGAATCGACCCGTGTATGGGTACCTTTAAGATGCAGAGGTAAGTAGTTAGGAGATCAGGTAGCATCGGTTTTCAATGGATCTTTAAGGCGGCCGAGTCGCACACATTGCGCCCATGTCCAGACAAAAGCCGCGCGATCGCCGAGAGTTCCTTTCCTGGCTAATAAGCCAATAATGGAATGTAGGGTGTAAGGGACGGTCGCCTAACTCCGCGGCGGCTTAAAATATTACATGGTAATACTGGAGAAGAACGCGGAAAGGATGAGGAAAGATGAGCGACGGCGGCTGATGTGACGCGGGAGCAGATGGAGGAGATGAAGAGAGATTGGAGAGATCTCCTCTTAATGTCAGAGTAATTCCCACTCCTAGGACTCGGCCCTAAGGATCGTCTTATCTACAACAAATTATAATATGCGTGCTTCTTTCGGGAGAGTCCGCACCGCAAAGTGGATGATAGTACAGGTTATATATATTAATAGGATTAGGACGTTCCCCCAAGAGAGAAAGATGAGCGGCGCCTGGCGGCAATATGCGAATTGTGATATTTTTTCTGAATAATTAAGTTAGGTTGGGGCCGCCATAGAGATTCGGGGCCCTCTACCACTCGCGCCCTGTCGCGGACTCCAAAGGATGCTTAACACTACTACTTTAACCCCTGACCCCAATGACTTGGACTGGACTTGGGACATGACTCGTTCGGTTTGAGTGGTTGTATTAAAGCCCAAAGCCTTACACACACACCAACACATATACAATAATTCAATAAATAACGTTCCATTTTTAAACTCCAGTTTAACATGAATCTGCTGAAAAGGGAAAGGGAAGAGGACGACAAAGCTATGATCTTACGAACTCCCAAACAACCGGTACCGGCCAACAAGCTTACGAGGTCAGTGGGTGGTACTAAAACTTCCCCTGACGCCTCCTGGAACAAACTCCATTGGGTCATTACTTCCACCGATCAGGGTATGACTGCCCCCCACCATGGGACATCAACACATCGACCTTCCCCACGCGTGTAACCCAAGGACACGCCACGGACCGCCGCTGTGGTGTGTGACGCTTTACATGTCAGGGAAAAAAGCATTATGCAAGTAGCTAACCCTAGAGGAAGCAAAATGAAAGAAGAGGAAAGCAGACAAAGATATAGAAATATATCACCGGATCTGTATATCTCCCGCTCTGATATCGATTTGCTATGTATATCTCCGCTCTTATATCTCCCGCTCTGTATATCTCCGCTCAGTAGCGCTCCCGCTTGTATATCACCCGATCTGTATATTCAACCCGACTCTTGTATATTCTCCCGCTCTGTATATCTACCGCTCTGTATATCTCCCACTCTTGTATATCACCCGCTCGTATATCACCGTTCTGAATATTACCCGCTCTGTATATATCCGCCTCTGTATATCTCCCGCTCGGTAACACCCGCTCTGCTATCGCTTGCTCTGTATATCGCGTTGGTATGTATATCTCCCGCTCTGTATTGTATATCTCCGCTCTGTATATATCCCGCTCTGTATTATCACCCGCCTCTGTATGTCTCCCGCTATGATATCACCCGCTCTGTTACTCCCGCTCTGTATATCGCTTGCTCGGTAATCGGCCCGATTCTGTATAGTCTCCCGCTTTATATCTCCCAACTATGTATACTAGCCCGCTCTGTATATCTCCCCACTCTGTATATCTCCCGCTATGTAGATCACACGCTCTGTATATCTCATGCTCTGTATATCCACCGCTTGTATATCACCGCTTGAATCTCACGCTCTGTATATCTCCCGCTCGTATAAATCACACACTCGTATAGTCTCCCGCTCTGTAGTTTCTCCCATGCTCTGTATATATCCCGCTCTGTATATCTTCACTCTGTATTATCGCGCCCGCTTGTATATCACTCCCTCTTGTATATCGTCGCTCTGTATATTACCCGCTCTGTATATCGCCGCTCTGATATCTCCCGCTCTGTATATCTCCCGCTTGTATATGGCCCGATTGTAATCTCCCGCTCTGTATTATCTCCCGCTCTGTAATATCACGCTCTTGATATCACCGCTCTGTATATGTTCCCGCTCTGTATATCGCCCGCTCTGTTTATCCACGCTCTGTATCGCGCCCGCTCTGTATATCCCCGCTATGTATGTCTCCCGCTCTGTTAATCACCCACCTCTGTATATCAACCGCTTTGTATACCTCCCGCTCTGTATATCGCTTGCTCTGTATTTCGCCCGCCTCTTTATATCTCCCGCTCTGTATCACCCGCTCTGAGATCTCCCACTCTGTATATCACACGCTATGTATATCGCCGCTCTGATACCACGCTCTGTATATCTCCCGCTTGTATATCTCCCGCTCTGTAATCGCCCGTCTGTGTATATCACCGCTCCGCTCTGATTATCACCCGCCGTATATCCCCGCTCTGTATATCTCCCGTCTGTTATATATCCGCTCTGCTACACGCCTCTGTAATCGCACGCTTCTGTATATCGGCGCTCTGTATATCACCTGCTCTGATATATCCGCTCTGTATTATCTCACGCTCTGTATATCTCCAATATGGAGTCTGCTCCGCTCTGTCTATCTACCACTCTGTATATCTCCCGCTCTGGATATCACCGCTCTGATATCTCCCGTTCTGTAGATCTCCCGCTCTGTATACATCCGATCTGTATATCTCCCGCCTCTGTATAGCGCCCGCTCTGTTTATCTTCCCGACTCTGTATAATCCCGCTCTGATATCACCCGCTCGTATGTCTCCCGCTCTGTTATCACCCCGCTCTGTATATCACCCGCTCTGTGTACCTCCCGCGTGTGTATATCGCTTTCTCTGTATCTCGAAACCCCCCCCGCTACTGTGTAATCTCCGCTCGATATCCCCACAATCTGTATATCGCCCCGCTCTGTATATCTCCCACTCGTAGATCTCCCGCTTGTATATCACCCGCTCTGTATATTCTCCGCTCGTATATCTCCCGCTCTGTATATCTCCTGCTCTGTATATCACCGCCTGTATCATCTCCCGCTATGATACCGAAGACCCGCTCCTGTCACATCTCCCGCTCTGTATATCTCCGCTTGTATATCACCCGCCCTCTGGATATCTCCCGCTCTGTAGATCACCCTCTTGTATATCGCCGCTGTATTACAACCGCTATGTATATCTCCCCGCTATGTACTCACCCGCTCCCCCGCTTGTATATGGACCCGTCTGTATATCTCACGCTAGTCATATAACCCGCGCTGTAGATCTCACTCTGTATATCACCATGCTCTGTAATATCTCCGCTCTGTATATCACCGCTCTGTTATCACCCGCTCTTATATCACCCGCTCTGTATATCTCCCGCTTCTGTATTCACCCTCTCTGTATATCACCCGCTTGGATATAGTCGCTCTGTATATCTCCCGATCGTATATCTCCCGCTCTGTATATC
>JAHGUE010000023.1:7828-19726 GCA_036250615.1 Ptychadena robeensis | reverse complement strand
TGAAAACATAGATTCCTGGTGGTAGGTCCGCTTTAAGTTCCATGTCAAGTCGAAATTTCGAAATTCTGAATTTCGACTTTGTTTTTTAACTTAATGTCTGCAAAAACTACATGTGCTAGAGCAACACTTTTTTTCAAATGTTCCCTCAACTCTTCTCTACATCTCCTTGCACCTGGTTGGTTGTTTCTGTCTGTGTAAGTGCTCAATAAACCCCCTTTGGTTAACATACCTCTGTCTGGATGTCAGTGTGTGTTGCCTGTCTGGTCGCCCCCCTCTGTCTGGATGTGAGTGTGTTTCCTGTCTGGTCGCCCCCTCTGTCTGGATGTGAGTGTGTTTCCTGTCTGGTCACCCCCTTTGCTCTGGATCCTGACACTGCGTTCCCCAAACTGGCTCACCGTACGTTTGAGGTAAACTCATCTGTATGTGGAGGACAGGAACTTCTCACCACCTTCATCTGTACACATGGGATGAAGGAACGAAGCATTGACATTTCCCTCAATGTTTTGCAAAAATCAAGACCATTTGGTATAATAATCAGAAAATGAGGGTTATGGGCGTTCAACTTTTCTGAAACTTCTTACATTCCTTACATTCAAAATGAGAGTCTCTCATGAGTGACTGTAAATATTTTTGGTAAAAAGATTTTTAGGGAATCTATTTTGCCTTTTCCATCCTAAGGGTTCATTGACATTCGTCATGCAGTTTTCAGGCTTTTGTTATCAGGCCTGTTTATCACATACCAGTCAAAGTCAAATTTCTGACTAAGGGTCCCCACACACGTAATGAGCCACGGCCAAATTAGCTGCCGACCGATGTGCGTGCAAGCTTGTGGCCGTTGGTTGCAACTCGTGGGTGCCCACATGGTGGGGCAGATCCATGTCGCCCAAAAGCTCGGTCGGCCAGAGAATGGACATGTCTGGCCAATGCCATTAGTTTGAATGGGGACCGGCTCAAACTAACGGGCGGCACACAAAGGATGCCTGCCGATGCTGTGAGCGAAGGAGAGCAGCGTGATGGCGTCATGTGACCTTATTCATCAGGACTCCATCAGATGATTCAGACGTTTTCATCAAAATTTGAAATTCTACTGTGAAAATTTGACTTATATTTTTACACATTTATACACATTTACACAAATTTTTTTCCAGATTGGGTTATTAATTAGTTTAAATACATCAAAACACTCAAGTGGTCATGCCAAAGAAAAGGTCATCTTGAGATAGGTGTTTCAACAGGTCAATGACCTCAAACACATGAAGGTCAACAAGATTGGGGTGGCCAATCCAGTCCCTGAACCTTCTGGGGAGGCATGAAAATGCTGAGCCCAAACAAAGAAAAACGGGAATTGGGGAATGGAGCCGTTGTGTTGGGCTGAAATCCCTGATCACAGGGGCCAGACGTTGTACTGTTGTGGGGATGTCCCTTTTGGGTCAGGTTTAGCGCAACGGAAGCAGGGAGATGGGGTGTGTAATTTGCCCTCCAGTCACCAAGGGAGTCAGAGTGTAGACCCTATATCTACTCGGATTTTCGGATGCTCAGGCTCAGTATCCCTGCACAGGGTGAGGAAGCTAATCAGGGGCACGTTAGCTCCAAACCCTCTGAGGAGAATACCCAGTTAGGGAGCGTGCGGGTGGCTCCAGAGCACCGCAGCCCATGCTTATTGGTGAGTAAAGATAAGTCTCATAGGCAATATTCAAATTTGTGATATTTCGTGAATAATGCAACTTATATTTAATCCGATATTAGTAAATTTGCATATTCATGGCAAGACCATGCATTATAAATATCACCGCAATTCACATTGCAAAAATCTTTGAAATGAATGATCACATGCTATGTTTATTTTTGCAATACATGGCCATACTGCGAATATTCGAAATCGACGACATAATTCGACGACGAATTGCAGACATTTGTGAAAAATTCGACATTTGAAAATTCAAGCTCAACACTATTGGTGAGTTCCCTGATTTTGGACCCAAGTTTCTTTGGCAAGAATGGCCCCTGGGGTGACATAGTGGGGTGACGTGTGGCCTGTGTCCCAGAGGGATAGAGGCCTAGTGAGGAGGAGGCAGTGAGATGGAAGCTCTTAAAACCCCGGCCTCAGGAAGTCGAGTCGAGGTCTGGAATCATCACCTTCCTCTTCGTAGGAGCCGCGCAGTTTGAACAAGGGACGCGGCCCTGGCTACATGCTCAGTAGTGATGGCCAAATCGGACAGTTCGTGGCGAACATAGCATGTTCGCAGTTCGCAATTATGGGTGTTCGACCCGCGCCCTATACCCTAACATGGAGACAAAGTGCGACCTCACACCCTATAGTTAAGTGGGACAGTACAGCCAATAACACTTCCTTTCGCTACTGGAGGACAACCCCTTTTATAAAAGAAGCAGCCGGCAGCCAATTTGCATTTATCCTGTGTCTCCAGTACTAGATAGTTAGGGAGAGCTGAGTCTCCAGTACTAGATAGATAGGGAGAGCTGCTGCTGTTTGAGAGATGGATGACTTTACTATTATACTCCATACAGTGACCTGTAGCTATAGCTAAGGTGTTCTGTTACATGTAGTTCATCATTACTGAATCACAAAAGTCCTTCTCTGGGGGTGGGGTATGCTGTATTATGCATTGCAGAGAGATCTGACTACATGCGATGCTCTGCAGAAGGTACTGTCTGGTAACTTTTGGCAAAATCTGTATCTAGATGAGATTTCTGGCCATTAGACATGAAGAAAACAGCATTTAAAAAAATCCATATTTTGGGGGAGAGGTTTAGCCATTGGTCCCTCTCTGGCATGACACTGTGCAGGTGGTCGCACCATTTTAACTTTTTTTTATTGGTATTTTGGCTGCAAATATGACCTGAAGGTTTCAGGAGTTCGCCCTCCATTGGAGTCAATGGAGGTTCGCTGTTCGAATGTTCGCAGCGGGTATTTACAGAAGTTCGATTCGCCTGTTCGCGAACAGCCCCAGCTGATGTTCGGCCATCACTATTGCTCAGCCACCTCTGGACATTGTTACTTGTTTTGCTCCTTTTCCGTTCAGTAAAGTTTAGTTGACAAGTTCTCAGTGACTGGTTCATGTGTTCGCTACGTGACCCCGCTCATTACAGTATTACAGATATGCAGCAATTCTGAGACGCATTGCCTACACAAGGAAACCTCAGTTTAGGGATTCAAAGGAAAGCCGAGTCTGGAAACATTTCTATACGGCGAATAATAAATAAAACATTCTCTTTTCTTCACACATTTCATACATTTTCCTCCATGTTTGAATCTAGAATGGAATGTCCTGTGCTCTCGCCGCATCTATCTGTTCTAGCAGTTCTCTTCTTCTTTCTCTTTATTTACCATCACATATGATGACCCTGGTGGGCCTTCTGATGTTTGGCACATCTGCAGCGCTTGCTGCGCAGTTACAGTATCTGGCTGATTGCTTTCACTTGTTTCCCAGGATTACTCTTTAATTCTTTCTCTCGCTGATGATTGATGGACGGCAGGCCTTCACCAACTCCCGTAATTAAAACCAAAGAGCCAACACACAAGGCCACCTAAGGCCCCAGACAAGATTTTTATTACAAACTCTGCCAAGGAGTGGCCATTGGTTGACAAACACAAGTGCAATCTGAAAGACATTAACATTAAATTGCAGATCAATAATATTACATAATGATATTTATAAAACCAGAAGGGACCAGAGGATTATGGTGGGGGGAGTTGTGATCTTTAAACCAAAATTGATCTTCCTTTACAGGACCTCCCCTTTACCTTTCACTAAACTTCACTCATCACCTATGTCACCGTCTCCACTCATAACCCCCACTTCTACAATCCCATTTTTTGTTCATAGCCCACCAGTCCATCACCCTTTCCCTACTGGTTTTCTACTGTAGAGCTCCGTCTATGTATCTCTGAGAGCAGTGACAGCTGATAAAATACCTGATCATGCTGTGTAATGAAAAATACACACAGATGCTTTTATTATTCTAGCGGTTCTCTTCTTCTTTCCCTTTATTAACCATCACATATGATGACCCTGGTGGGCCTTCTGATGTTTGGCACATCTGCAGCGCTTGCTGCGCAGTTACAGTATCCGGCTGATTGCTTTCACTTGTTTTCCGGGATTACTCTTTAATTCTTGCTCTCGCTGATGATTGACGGACGGCAGGCCTTCACCAACTCCCGTAATTAAAACCAAAGAGCCAACACACAAGGCCACCTCTGGCCCCAGACAAGATTTCTATTACAAACTCTGCCAAGGAGTGGCCATTGGTTGACAAACACAATTGCAATCTGAAAGACATTAACATTAAATTGCAGATCAATAATATTACATAATGATATTTATAAAACCAGAAGGGACCAGAGGATTATGGTGGGGGGAGTTGTGATCTTCAAACCAAAATTGATCTTCCTTTACAGGACCTCCCCTTTACCTTTCACTTAACTTCACTCATTACCTATGTCGCCGTCTCCACCCATAACCCCCACTTCTACAATCCCGCTTTTTGTTCATAGCCCACCAGTCCATCACCCTTTCCCTACTGGTTCTCTACTGTCAGGTTGTACATGTTTTTATAAAAGGTGGAGCTCTGTCTATGTATCTGTGAGAGCAGTAACAGCTGGTAAAATACCTGATCATGCTGTGTAATGAAAAATACACACAGATGCTTTTACTATTCTAGCGGTTCTCTTCTTCTTTCCCTTTATTTACCATCACATATGATGACCCTGGTGGGCCGTCTGATGTTTGGCACATCTGCAGCGCTTGCTGCGCAGTTACAGTATCCGGCTGATTGCTTTCACTTGTTTCCCGGGATTACTCTTTAATTCTTTCTCTCGCTGATGATTGACAGACGGCAGGCCTTCAACAACTCCCTTAATTAAAACCGAAGAGTCGCGGAGCCGACACACACAAGGCCGCCGCTGGCCGCAGACAATGGACTGACAGTATTAATATGAAGAACATTGCGAGCGCCTTCCTCGCGGCCTGCTCTTCTTTGTGTAACTTGTAAAGCTATTACAGCTGAATTCTCTGGATTAAAAAATAATGGTGTAGCAAGCTTCGGATCATTGCTCGTGCTGGTGGACAGAGCGAGATATAGAGATATATGATCCTTGTGTGTATGACAAGCCCAGGTAATCAGGAGATTTTCTCTAGCAGCACATCTCCGTAACACCGCCTGGCCCTTCTCACTGATGTGCGCTATTTCTAAACTGAACCCATCTCTGCATCATCCCCGCTGTTCTGTGCGGCACGATGGAGTGGAAAGGTCGTACTGTGTTCATCTGCCAGCAAATAGCTGTAAAACAAGCCGGCAGATTGCCTAGCCGAGCTGTAAATTCCTTCTCTTACGGCTGCACGTTTCCACCGGCATCAAAGAGAGACTGAGAGGCCTTCTCCGCGTCCGCCCGCCCGGTCATTTCCTGAATGCATGCAATGCCAATCACCTATTTACCTTGACGAAGAGAGCAGTGAGCGTTCAGTGTCCCTGTCATGAATCAGGCCAGGATGTTAAGGTACCTATACACGGGCCAATACCTACTTTGCATGGGAATCCTTTGTCCCCATCCAAATAAATGCCAAACAGGGATTTACTAACATGCCAGATCCATGTTCCATTGTTTTTTCTATGGAGCGGGTTCAATCGCTCCAGGTGGGCCGTGTTCGATTCCCGAATAGAGATGATCGAAGTTTTTTTCAGATATTCAACGATTTCGAGTTAATTGCAAAGCCCCTGAACATGGTATCATCACCAAACTTGCTGGAGATGTAGAGAAGGGTTGGAGGAACATTTGAAAGAAAAATGTATGCCTCTAACACAGTTTTTGCACAAATTAAGTTCAAAGTCAAGTCAAAATGTCAAAAATTCGAAAAATTCTGAAATTTATTCAAAAACTATTTATGTTAGAGACATACTTTTGTTCTGTCAAATGTTCCCCCAACCCTTCTCTACATCTCCAGCAAGTGTGGTGATAATACCATGTTCAGGGGCTTTGCAATCAGCTCTGAAAGTTAAAAAAGTCGAAAAATTCTAGCATCTCTATTCCCGAACTATCATGCAAGGGGCTTACTTCTCAAAAATCAAGACCCTAAATTGAATAATAACACACCAACGCCCTTCTGGAAGTTAGAATTTTTTTAGGCGGCAGTTTCCATAATGAATCCAACCTAATACATAAATTAATATAGTAGAGACTTCAAAGAAAAATCTCCCTGAATGTAACCCCCATAAACCAAAAACAATATGTAACTCTCCTGTTAGGACCCTGGCTGTACCGGTCACCGCCTGCTGGTGGCACTGTGATTGCCCATCCATGGGTTGGTCCCTCAGTCACCAGCAGGTGGCTCCCTGCAGGCGTGGGCTGGGAGGAGCACACCTCCCTCGTTAGCTTAGGGCTATTTAGGTGTGCTTCATCCAGACCACACTGGCTGTTCATTGTTGCTGTTTGCTTGTCTGGATTTCATGTCATGTCCCTGGCTTCATGCATCTTGTCCCTGAACCTGATCATTCCTTGTCCCTGAACCCTGGACATTCCTTTACCCTGGACTTTTGCACCTGTTGTGTTCCTGCCTGTAAGTCTCCATTGAATCTTTTTTATGTTCCCCCACAACTCTGTCAGTGTGTGTTGCCTTCCTGGTCGCCCCCTCTATCCTGGATCCTGACAGAATGAACAGCCAGCATGGTCTGGATGAAGCACACCTAAATAGCCCTCCTAAGCTAACGAGGAAGGTGTGAGCTCCACCCAGCCCACGCTTTCAGGGAGCCACCAGCAGGCGGTGACTAGAGATGGGCGAACATCGCCATTTACTGTCTGCGAACGGGCAGGTCGGACTTTTAAATAAGTCCGCCGTCCGCCCTGTTCGCGGACACATTCAAATTCCCCGCCTCTAGGCGGGGAATTTGAATCGGAAAAACCTGGAACGCATAGTTCCTGGTTACGGGCGCAGGATGTGACGTCACTGATGTCACTTCCTGCTCCAAGCCAGATTTTTCACTACAAGACCGGCTGCATGCCCGGTCTTGTAGTGAAAAGATTCTTCCTCCGGCACGATCTTGCAGGTTCTGATCCGAATTTAGATCTTCTTCTCGTCGGCGAACGGGGCGGGTCGAACACCAGTACTGTCCGCCGGCGAGAGGATGGGCGAACATGCTCGTTCGCCGCCGAACTGTTCTCCGGCGAACAGTTCGGTCCATCCCTAGCGGTGACCAGAACAGCCAGGGTCCTAACATCTCCGTACTGACCAACATCTCTGTGACATAACCAAAACTCCTCCCTCCAAGAATTCTAAAATTACCAAAGACTGCCACCCTTATAAATAATCCAACATATACATTTTAAATATGCAGACTGCTATTTAGCGAACACACTACCAATTACCCAAATTATCCCAGATTTCTATTACAGACTCATTGGTTGACAAACACAAGTGCAATCTGAAAGACATAAACATCAAATTGCAGATAAATAATATTATCTTCATATTTATAAAAACCAGCAGGGACCAGAGGATTATGGTGGGGGGAGGTGGAATCTTTAAGCTAAAATTGATCTTCCTTTACCAGTCCTCCCCTTTACCTTCCATCAAACTTCACCCATCACCTATGTCACCGTCTCCACCCATAACCCCCACTTCTACAACCCCCCTTTTTGTTCATAGCCCACTCAGTCCATCACCCTTTCCCTACTGGTTCTCTACTGTCAGGTTGTACATGTTTTTATAAAAGGTGGAGCTCTGTCTATGTATCTGTGAGAGCAGTGACAGCTGGTAAAATACCTGACCATGCTGTGTAATGAAAAATACACACAGATGCTTTTACTGTTCTAGCGGTTCTCTTCTTTATTCCCTTTATTTACCATCAAATATGATGACCCTGGTGGGCCTTCTGATGTTTGGCACATCTGCAGTGCTAGCTGTGGAGTTTTTGGCGGATTTCTTTCACTTGTTTCCCGGGTAGTGATGGGCGAACTGCCCGCAAGGAAGAATATTTCACTGAAGACCGGGTAGAGAACCATGTCTTTCAGTGAAATACCGGCTTGTAAACACGGTTAACACAACCAGGAACTATGCGTTCCAGGTGCCGGATGTGACATCACTGACGTCACATCCGGGTTTTCCGATTCAAATTTCCCGTCTAGAGGCGGGGAATTTGAAACTGCCCGCGAACGGGTGGACGGCGGACTTTTTTAAAAGTCCGCTCCGCCCGTTGGCGGACGGACACGGCCGAAGTTCGGCCATCACTATTCCCGGGATTACTCTTTAATTCTTGCTCTCGCTGATGATTGACAGACGGCAGGCCTTCAACAACTCCCGTAATTAAAACCAAAGCGCCAACACATAAGGCCACCTCTGGCCCCAGACAAGATTTTTATTACAAACTCTGCCAAGGAGTGGCCATTGGTTGACAAACACAAGTGCAACCTGGAAGATATAAACATTAATTTTCAGATAAATAATATTACACAACTTCATATTTATGAAACCAGTAGGGACCAGAGGATTATAGTGGGGGGAGGTGGAATCTTTAAACTAAAATTGATCTTCCTTTACCGGACCTCCCCTTTACCTTCCACTACTTTACTCATTACCTATGTCACCGTCTCCACCCATAACCCCCACTTCTACAATTCCCTTTTCGTTCATAGCCCACCCAGTCCATCACCATTTCCCTACTGGTTCTCTACTGTCAGGTTTTAAAAGTTCTTATTATAGTTGGAGCTCTGTCTATGTATCTGTGAGAGCAGTGACAGCTGGCAAAATACCTGATCATGCTGTCTAATAAAAAATAAACACAGATGCTTTTACAATTGAAAACCATTATATGGCGCCTCCAGTGACCACTGGTAATATTGCTGTCAGGGCCATGAGACGCCATTGCCAGCATCTGCAGGCTCACACACACACTCCCGCCTTTCGATCCGTCACAGCCCTGCAGTCCGCCTAGCAAGGCCGACTGCATCAACATAATTGTGTTACCTCGTTATCACCGCAGGGTTAGTTGCCTTATCCATGGCGGGTTTTTGTGTCCACCTTCTGCAGGCATGGGGAGAGCTAGAGTGCATACACAGGTGGCACTGCATCTGTTAATAGGCCTCAATATTTAAACCTGGATGGTGCATGGCTGCCATGCCAGTGATCGTGTCAGTTCCCTGAACTACTGGGTTCCTCGTAGAATCAGTTGGTGTGCTCTAGAGATACCTTAGGTATGACCCCTGCTTGCCTCTGGACTACTCCTGCTTAACCCTTGGATACTGTGTTGGGTTGGACGGATCCTCTGTGTATGGCCCCTGCAGTGAATCTGGACTTTACCCTTGTTCCTCTAATCACTCCCTATGGGGTTCTTAGAGGGTTTCACCAGTCTTCAGCTCTCAGGTTGGATACCTTGTGCATCAAGTCCTGGGGGCAACGGAAGTCGGGTAGGTGTATCGTGCCTCCCGTTCAAGTGGGGGCTTGTCTATAGGTGAAGACCGCAGTGGAGATTGGGGTATCTGACCTGACCTGTAGATTGGTGATCCCTCACAATTGCACTGAATTAACCACCCGGAAGCCTGGCAGATAAAGATGGAATTTCTCATATGATTCCAGGGAACAGCAAGTATGTTTTGTAGGATTGCAGCAACCATTGTGCCGTATACTGCTGTATACCACACAAACAAAAGTTTTTATGTCATCATGGAACAGTATACAGTAAAGAATAAAATAATTAATTAAATCTATTAAAGCAGTGGTTCCCATTCTTAACTAGTGATGGCCGAAATGTTCGCCTGGTGGACAGTTCACAGTGAACATAGCATTTACGCAGTTCGCAAAGCCAACAGACATTATGGGTGTCCTACCCGCCCCCTATACTTTAATATGGAGACAAAGTTTGACCCCTCACCCCACAGTCAGGTGGGACAGTACAGCCAAGAGCACATGATTCCCTCCTGGAGGACACCCCTCTCTGTTAAAGAAGCAGCCTGGCGGCCATTTTACATTTATCCTGTGTCCCCAGTACTAGATAGATAGGGAGAGCTGCTGCTGATTGAGGGATGGCTGAGCTACTTGGCTATTACACTCCATCCAGTGATCTGAAACTATAGCTTAGGTGTTCTGTTACATGCAGTTCATCATTACTGAGCAACAAAAGTCCTTCTCTGGGGGTGGGGTATGCTGTATTATGGGACCTGTGTTATAATCCTGAGCTGAGGTGTGCTGGTAGTTGTAGTTCACCATTACAAACTGAAGCAGGACATTGCAGAGAGATCTGACTGCATGTGATGCGCTGCAGTAGGCTAGTCAGTTTAGCCTTTGATTCCCCTCTGGTATGACACTGTCCAGGTGGTCGCACCCTTTTATTGGTATTTTGGCTACAGATATCACCTGAAGGTGTGAGAAGTTCGCCCTCCATTGAAGTCAATGGAGGTTCGCTGTGAACAATGCGAGCGGCGGGTATTTGCAGAAGTTCGATTCGCCTGTTGGCGAACAGCCACAGCTGATGTGCGGCCATCACTATTCTTAACCTGTGTTTGAATAGGGAGGGAGGGCGGCTCCATAATATTTCCTAAATAGAAAAGGGGGGCCCTGTAAGGAAAGTTTGGGAACCACTTTATTAGCCCTCTGGGTGTTACGGGCTTTTCGCGCCATTTTTTATGGCACGAAAAGCCGTTTCTCCCACATGAAAAGCCGTGATTGCGGGCTCTCTGCCCAGCCCTCTACACACCGCCGGGGTCAAATAGACGCCGGCGTTGTGTGGGGAGAAGAGCGGTGCCCCCTCCATTGACATGGAGGTCTATGGCGCCCCCCCCCCGTGCCGCCTTCAGCATCACAGATGACGCCAAAGACACGGGGCCGGAAGGGTTCCGTGTGCCTCCAGCTCATCTACAGAGCCTTAGGCACACGGAGATTAGCATAGCGCCCAGGAGGTTAAGGTAATAAAGAAAAATAGATACCCAAATTAATCATAAAGTTAATTCTGATGCTGGAAAACCTCGTCTTTGCATCCAGGCAGCAATGGTCTCTGATCGTAAAAAATTATTTACTGAAGAGTTACTTTCTAGTGATTAACGTGAGTGAACGATAGGGAATAGGGTGAACCTCGCTTCCTTTGATTAACCAATCACCTGCAAGTGAAGCAAAAAACGAATCTAGCATGTGATTGGTTGATATAAACACACGGATATCTTATTTACTGAGCTGACCAAACTTCAATATATATTTTATTTCCTAAGTGAACAGTTCTGACTCCTTCTGTAGATGAACCCATCATGACATCGTACGCCGTTATTACCTCCTCAATTCTCAGGCTCAGCAATGGATGATGAACGCGCTCGAAACATTCTGCATACTGGGAAGTACAAATGTGTTTCTCAAATCAATTTTTCATAAGCTGAACCTCAAAGAAAAGAGAAATAAAAATGAAGCCCAAGAGGAGGCATCAGAAATGAAGGAACATTGTGTGCTGATGGGGGGGGAAGTGGAGGCAGAGCAGCCAGAGGAGCCGCAGTGATGTACAATAATACGTCTCAATATTCCAGTCTTTCCAGAACACAAATATTCAAAGGATTCTGAAAAATAGAAGTGCCATCTTCATGTGTTCCGGCCAAGTGGGCCAACTGGGAAGATTAACTGTTCCACATGATTGGATTCCAAGAAGGTTCTGGACCACCTGTGATGGGAAGCCAAAAACTTTGCATTTCAAGGTCCTGAGGATCATCCACAAGGATCAACCATAAGCCGATCCCCTTCTCTGCCAGGGTAAGGTCATCCTCAGGATTTGCCATTGTGTTGGAGTAGTCACTTCCATATGACAAAGTTTCAAGGCAACCCAATGGCAACACAACAAGAGCCAACAACAAGTCCATCATGCTCTGCCTTCATGTCTGCATCCCCATGGTGATCTCTGGTCCCTGTGTTGGCA
>JAHGUE010000022.1:121667-139719 GCA_036250615.1 Ptychadena robeensis | reverse complement strand
CTGTGATAGTGATGTCACAGAGGCAGAGCGATGCATTCTGGGACCCCACTCACAGCTGATGTTTCCTGGCAGTCTTAGCTCTCAGCTCTAACAAGCGACCTCGGCGCCGCGGCTGGGGTTGTGCTACCTCGGAAAAACGGTCTTTCCTGCTGTAAGATTTATTTATTTTTCTTTTTGGACAGTGATTGCCCTATCTATTGGCAGCCTGATGCTGATAGTGCAAAGTGACCTACAATGTGGTAGGTCCGCTTTAACATGGAGGTCTATGGCGCCGCCCCCCCGCCCCCTTCCGCGTCACCGTGACGCGATCGGGGCAGTGCCACCAACCCGAAAATGCTGCAGCGATGTAGACAATCGCTGCAGCTTTCTGGGGAGGCATAGGGTCTCCCCGCCGCCGGCTTCCCGTGCGGTTGAGAGGACCCTGTTCACCAAACGAACAGGGTTCGTCTCAACCGCTAGGGAGGTTAAAGTTCAGGATACTAGTCGCCTCTACTTAAAGATTTAGCTCACCACCAAATCTTTTTTCTTGATATAATCTATAAACCCAACAAAACCCAAGTATAACACAATGCTCGGTTTATACACTGTGGTTTACAAAACAATAGGAGAATCCATTAAGCAGCACATTACCACGGAGGGGGCGAGTCCTCGGACTGCCGGCTTCTTCTTCTTCATTTTCAATGGGGTTTGTTTATCTGGAGCATTGTGAGCTCCTGTGATCTGGTTCACTTGTCTATAGAAACCATCTGAAAAGAGATTCAAACCAGTCAGTGCTCTGGAAACACAGCTCTCGGCAGCACTCGGCTCTAAAAGGGAATCTACTCAGAAGGAAAACTGGAAAGTTCAGCCCTTATTGTATAAAAGGAAATAATATATAGTTCAGTCATCGTATCAATCGTATAACCCCCTGAGCATTTGAACAGTGTTGCTAGAAGGGGGGGGGGGGGGTTATACACATCAGTCGGAACCCCCTCCACTAAGCGCATTGCTTGGCAGGGATCCTGACGGAGCACATAGACTTTACCTGCTCGGCAGATGCTGTGTTCAGACATCTGCCCATGCAGAGGTTCAACATACTCCACTACGTTCAGCCCTGTATCGGCAGAACGGCTCGGCACAGTGAGAACACAATATACGCCAAGCAGGTAAGTGAATGTGCTCCATCGGGATCTCCCGCCAAGCGATACGCTTAGCATAGGGGGTCCTAACGGATATAGAAACATAGTGTTAGTTTGCTGACCCCGAGCTACACTCTGGGATACTCGCCTATCCCCAGCAATGAAGAGAATCCACAATCCCTCCCGGGTCTGCCTCTATGCTATGCTTTTCCCCAGCATCATCTATGATATATGTGTAGGGGGTGAAGGGCGAGTGTTGAATTTGAAAGAAAAACAAAAAAGTGCACCAAGTGTGAAACACTCAGGAGGTTAAGCAACCAAAATATGAACATGGCTTAATCGCTGCAGCTTTCCGGGGAGGCATAGGGTCTCCCCGCCGCCGACTTCCCCTGCGGTTGAGAGGACCCTGTTCAGCGAACGAACAGGGTTCGTCTCAACCGCTAGGGAGGTTAATATCAAATACAGACCAATCCCTAGCTAGATTTTGTTTGTTCATTTAAAGAGAGTTCAAATGACCTTTCTTGTTGCATCGGGTATCCCAGACCATGATATTCCCATCCCGGCCTCCGGTACTGAACACGGCTGTAATAGGAAATATAAGAAATGATGTCAAACATGATCCTGAACAGATTTCTTTCAGATTAGAGAGAACCTAAAGAGAAATAAACCTAGCTGCATTGTCAGACCCAACAGTCTGCAGAAACCTAGAGGCGTCTTTACTTCATTTCCTCTTCTCTATTATGTTTCACGAATTGTCTGAAATACCTTTTTCAAACTTTGAGAAGGAAACAGACTTCAGGCTGCACTGGTGGCCTTTACATTCTCCAATCAACTCTCCCGCTTTAACATCAAACAGCTTAGCAGTCTGGTCTCCCGAAGCCGTAACCTTAACAAGACAACATTGCCATCAGCGAAATGTAACCCTGCTACATGGAACACCAAGCTTAAACTGAGTATATAGAATAAAGAGGACCTGACATCCTACATAGTTATATCAGACACATCAAATAGTGGCAAATGCATGAAACACTGAACAAACTATTTGTAATTGTGAGAGGTCAGAACTTGTGCCTGACTGGGGCCAAATTAACCTCCTGGGCGTTACGGGCCACTTCCTGGGCAATTGCCCGCTGTCCTACCAGCTTACTACACACCAGCGGTGTGTGCAGGGAAAGCAACGCCCCCTCCATTAACATAGAGGTCTACATGGAGGGCATCAATGACGCTGTAGACACAGGGCTGGAAAGGTCAGTGAGCATGCAGCTATGCAGAAATGCTGGAGGTTCACAGAAATCCGGTAATTGCGCCCAATTCCGACTGAACTGCACCTGTGCTGGCTTCGGGTGCAACAGCCAAGAGGTTAAATAAACACCTCGGTCAGGTTTAGGTACCGAATACCTACTACAGAGGTAGTCAATGATACATGTCCATATAGAAATCAGATGTACTAATGCTGACTATGGTCCAGGTCCTCAAAAGTATCTCGACTGCAGTGACCCCAGAAAGAAAACACAGGATGTTACTATTACTAACTACTCCATTGCGAAATGCTGGTTGCCTGGCTCACTAACTTTTCTGCATGCTTGTCCCAGATCAGTAACTTAACTAGAAAAGTTTACTTAGCAGTCAAACAGTGAACAGCAAGTGTGGACAGATCACACAAGAACTCGATCCTTACCATGCTAAGCTTCAGTAATGCTCAGCTACTCCTAAATATAGCTTAAAGGATGCATGAGATGGAGGATGGTAATTACTTACTAGTCTGTGCTCTCCGGGTACCCAAGCAATGTCAAACACTGCATTAGTGTGGGCTTGCCAGTCTATGGGGGAAAATCCAAAAACAAACCATCAGAAAAAGTACAGCAAAACATAAAACCTTGAAACACGTTCATTTTAAGGAAACATTCACATGTTCTAGCAGTCCCTGTGTTCGGGCACCTGCACACAGTGTGTAGGCACAGGGGGGGGCATTCTGAAACACCCCCAGGTTATACCCATCAGACAAACAGGACCCATGCACGGTGAAAGTCGCATCTTTCGGGCTGCGGAGCATAAATGGTACATTAAAGACAAGCTTTATCTTTGAACTATTATTGTAAAACCCTCATCTTTACAAAGCAGAAGAAGATTGCTGCATATAAGTCTCACCTTTCAGGACCTGTCTTTCTGTATTCCGACACTCGGTGTCATACAGCTTGACGATGCCTTCCTCATTGGCCACTGCCAGCACATGGGGTATATCTGAAGCTGCAAAACAAACCCACATCATTTCATCGATCAGTCAAGACTGAAGACATTGTGCGTGTAGCAGAACAGGATGTCTGGAGTTCTGATTATTATGATCATTTATTTATATAGCGCCAACATATTACGCAGCGCTGTACAATAAATTAGAGTTGAGATGCCACACAAGATAATACACATAGGTACAGGTTATGACACAGGAGGAGCAGAGGACCCTGACCCATCGGTGATACAGAGCCTATTAACAGCACTTCTGCCCACGGAGGAGAGTTGTGGCCGTGGAAAAAGGGTCATGTGATGGTGTTAAACATTTACTAGGACGTACATGCCTGTTGTGTAGATCAGATTACCCAGAATTCCTTCTTCCACAATTGGAAGGTCTTGATGGTCACTACATCAACCTCTGACTACATCAACCTCTAGGACTACGCGACAACCTCTATTGCCACAAAACAGATGTGTAGACGTTTTGTGGCAATAGAGGTTGTCGCGTAGTCCTAGAGGTTGTCGCGTAGTCCTAGAGGTTGTTGTAGTGACCATCAAGACTTTCCAATTGTGGAAGAAGGAATTCTGGGTAATCTGAACACAACAGGCATGGATGTCATAGTAAATGTTTAGGACAGTCACATGACCCTTTTCCACGGCCACAACTCCTCTCCATGCACATCTGTTCTGTTTCCTGTCCAACTACTAGGGGACGGGCACCCTTACAAAGTGGGGGATTTTCTCTTTTCGCTGAAATGTTTGCAAGCCACAGCACGCATTCACAGTAATATAAAGGAGCAGCTATACTGGACATTGAGCACCGAAAACCTCACCTGTGCTGAACGAGCAGCCGAACGGTGGTACCGACAACCCGACCTCTCCATAAGAAATGTGTTCATCCTGTCGGGCACACTGGAAGCATGGCAGCAGATTCTGCAGAGGGAACTTCTGTGACGCTACAAGACATTAAATATAAAGACTTATCACAGCTGTATACAACGCTGAACTGCAAACACACAATAGAGGATATTCAGAGCGAGCCGCTCAGGTTTGGTTTATAGTAAATATCAGATAAAATCACTCAGAGCTGCCAGGCAGTGAGGGAGAACGGGAGAATCAGACCCGCAGTGCTGGACAAGATCTATTCTCCCAGAAAGAAGCGTCCCCAGGTCGTATGCATGCCCGACTATCCCTCATGTCTGGAATCCTCCAAGGACAATGACTGATGGCTGCAGACAGACCACGGCCCATTGTATGCACTGCATTCCAAACAGGTCTGACCACATCTGCTGACCAGAGAGATTGTCCTCTCTATCAGTGAGATCAGCCCGGAGTGCGGTCAGCAGCGTCCTAACCGTCCATATTCCAAAATGGAGACCATGCAGATCCAGAGTATAAAATCCACACGCCTGACCATATCTTAAGGATGTCCAACCGGGGGCCGGTGGGACCTTATGTTGTGTTTTCGAATAATGGAAGTGCCTATGTCCTGCTGCATTTTCCTATAATTAACCGATTGTGTGCCAACATCCGGTAAAGATGATCCATTGTATGTATGTTGCTTAGAGCCCAGCCACAGTCTTTCCCAATGCTGGAAGTATCATTTAAAACAAATGTTATTTAAAAAATGAAAAATAATGTCTTTTAGCTATGGATGCTGTAATTGTTTTCCTTAAAAAATGCTCATACAAGTCAGTATAGATAGAAAATGTTATGTGCGGCCCTTTAGTGATGCCGAGGGCCACACTTGTGGCCCTCCATAGCAACTCAGTTGCCCACCACTGGCTTAGAGCATTCAAAAAATATATAGATTGTTTACTAATCTAGATTAATGTTTCTGTTCTCAGCTGCGTCTGCCACCCCCTGCGATGATCGCATTCCTTGATGGGATGTGGGCGGAGCCGATCCATATACACCTCTACCTGCGCATACACAGATAGCCCTGGCTTTCCAGAATTACAGGGTTAATCTTATGAATTTTGGGTGTCAAGGTTAGAGGTATTAAGGGGGGGGGGGGGGTTAGGGGTTTCCAAGGGTTAAGGTTAGAGGACAGGGGAAGTTAGATTAACTTTAACCGCCCAAACCCCTAGACTCACCCTTACCTCTAACCCCCCAAAACCTTGACACCCGAAATTCATAAGATTAACCCTGTAATTCTGAAAAACTAGGAATATGTGCACATACGCAGTTGTAAGGGGCAAGAAAGTATCTCAGGGTAGGAAACTCTCAGAACACCGGTCCGCTGACCAGAAGTTGACGTACGTAAGGCTCCAATGCGCATCGGGATCCTCTGAAGCCTCTGTTGCGTTGCCATAGACGCAGCTCGCGGAGGCTCGGACCAGCGCATCCTGGGCTCTGACTGTGGAGACCGTCCTGTCAAAGTCCCATTGCCGCCTCATGCACTCCATTAAAACCCTCGCATTCAACACAGGGGGTTTAACGGATAATGGAGCGAAGGCCTTAGGTTTCCATTATACGCCAGGATAGTATACGCTTAGCGGGGATCCCAATGTAGCACATGGATATTGCCTGCTCGGCAGATTGTCTGTTTACACATCCACCCGTTCAGAGGCTCAACGTACTCCACTACATTCAGCCTTGCATTGGCGTAGTGGCTCGGCGCAGTGCAGACAGATCCTCCGCAGAGCGGGCAATGTCTATCTGCTACGTTGGGACCCCCGCTAAGCATATACGCTTAGCGGAGGAGTTCCGACATAAATGGAAACAAGCCCTTTACCTTCCAACCAGCTCCGTGCCGTGTAGACAGCCGGTGCAGAAGACAGGTATCTGGATGAGCTCCATCGACAAGGAATGCGATCAATGCAGGGGGTGTCGATAGAGCCAAGAACGCCGTGGAAACATACCCTAAGCTTACGTTAATGGTATCTAAATGTAATATCAGGATATCAGGCCTCGCACCACAGAGTGACCCCTGCCCTCGTCATGAGACTTTAACATAAAATTCAATGACTATAATGCCGGTGTACCGTCGATATCTGCTCCCCCTGTAATAGACTGGCCAGCATTACCCTGCTGCCCACAGATAACGGCGCCTTAATTATTCATAGACCAGAAATAGGAACTAGAGGATGAATTCATGGCTCTGCTCGGTGGTTACGCTCGTGCACATTTGGTTTGTACCCTCCCGCTCCCCCCACCGAAAAGTAGATATGCTGGGAGTTGTAGTTCTCCAGCAGCAAGAAATTGGTCACACAGAAACTCACCGCGCTGCGTCCAGCGGACCCGTCGCTCCACAGTCTGGAACAAGGACATGACGGCGGATGGGTGACAGATGACGGCTGGCGGAGTCCCGGGATGTGTCCCCTCACCCTCTTCCCTCACAATGATCTCCCGCGAAACACGACGAGCAGCGAATTCTCCCGCGAAACACCAGCCGCGCCTCTGATTGGTTAGCACTTCCCCCAACCACAGCTCCTCTACACGAAGCAGAGCGCCAAAACTATTCCGACCAATCACACATTCGCTTCTGCTACGGAAGGACGTAGTGGTACGTACGGAGCATGCGCGTTGTCAGTGTCATGGCGGCGCCCATGTTCCGTACGGCTTATCTGAAGAACTAGTCTCTAGACACCGGGAGAGAACGGACAGCCATGGCGGCCGGTGGCGGCGGCAGGTCGTTCCTGGCTGATGCCGGTTACGGTGAACAAGAGCTGGACGCCAACTCCGCTCTTATGGAGCTGGATAAAGGTAGAGGCGAAGCTTAGGCCTCCTTTAGGAATAAAAGGCAGTGTGGCCCTATTCACCACACACACCCTTCTAATATTTAATATTCACTGCAATGAAATTTCTGCCATTAGTATTTATGACGGGTGGGGTCTGAGATGAAGAGGAGAATGCAGCTAGTTGTCTAGATATGTGGTGACAACGCTGCTGTTTGATTTCTTAGACCAAACAGTGTTGTCACCACCTGGACCGGTGACCCAAGCAGAGCTAGCTGCACCAAACGTAAATAACTCTCACAAGAAGGCATGGCTGCAATGGACTCGGGGTGATTTGTAGCAGCAAGAAATCTATACACGTCAATTTGTTCTTTTTCTATGAGTCATTAAAACTTTTTCTGCAGCTTGTGAAGTTGTTAAATTTCAGAGTCTGCTCTTGGTAATTGACTAAGGAAATTATTACATCTAAATCACACTTGTAGCAGGTCACATGCAGGTCAGGAGGAGCTGCACTTCAGGTGATACGCACCTGTCAATGAATTCAGAATATAAAGTAACCGTGACCGATCAGCTGTCGCATTGTTTCCTGGCAAGGGCGACATCGTGTGTGAAACTGTAAGACCCTGTGTCGGCTGCTGCAGGGACACGTAAGGACACGTGCTAGTGTTCTGAGATAGTTTCCTACCCTTACAACTGCAGTTTTCAGGAGTTTCAGGGTTAATCTTACGGTTTTGGGTGTTTAAGGTTAGGGGGTTTGAGGTAAGTGGATTGTGGGGGTTAGTTTAGTCTTAACCCCCTAACCCCTAAAGCTCACCCTTACAGTCATGCAGCACTCCCGCTAACCCTAACCCCACCCGAGAGCTGTAAGATTAACCGTGTAACTCCTGCATGCGCAGTTATAAGGGTAAAGACTAAAACAGAGCCAATCGGTACAACAGCTCTGTGTTTGATTGGCCCAGTTTCAGTCTGAATACCGTTTGTGCATCTCATTCACCACCATGGTAATCAACACACAGCGTATTTCCAAAGCTCAATCACTCATAAGGTTCTCTATAAAAATAGTTCACAGATTTTGGAACATAGCACCAGTGTGTGTGTGTATATACATAGTGATCTCTAAATTGATATTACATGCGAAAGCTGGGGTAGTAGAGAGTTAAGCAGGGTACAGACGTGCAGATATGGGCCAGATCGATGTCCGCTTCGAGCGTCGTGCGCACTCACGGTCGTCTATCTGGCCCATATAATCTGCCCCCATCGCTGTTTTCAAGTGGGGCAAATCAATCCCACTCGAAAACAGCCATATCGGACATGACCGTTAATATGGCCGATGTCTGATGCTTTGCCTAGAGATCACAGGTCTCTAGGCAAAGCTTCAGCTGAGCTGAAGAGAGAGCAGAGCTGTCTCCCTGGCTCCGCTGATATCTGACAGCAGCGTGATGACCTCATCACACTGCTGCAGGGAACATTGGACGGCTCCAGTATCGAGCTCTGTGTACCCTGCTTTAGTAGATAACAATCCTTTCCTTTATTGTAAACATTTCAGACCATCCAACCACTTATGCCTGCCATACACACACCGATTAGCGGCTGATTTTGTCGCTGACCGACGGGCGTGCGCAATCGGTGTGTGCCCACATGGGGCGACAGATCGGCCGGCCAGAGAGAGAACATGTCTGATATTCTCTGGCCGATGCCAATAACTTCAATGAAGACCGGCGTCTTCATTGAAGTTAACAGCCGGCACACAAAGGGTGACCGCCGATTCAGGCAGCTTCGGAATGCAGCGTGATGACGTCCTCACGCTGCATTCCAGAGCTCATCAGCACTCGTCTGTCGGCACCCAGTCAGTGTATAGCAGGTTTATACAAATACCTGCTAACATTTAATGATAAATACCCTGATCTGGCTTTGGTGCTGTGATAACCAACCGTACAGATAATAATAATTGCATTATCATTGAAATCTAGAATCAATGTAATAGTCACATTCACCTATTCTCCGTGACACAACCCCAGTGATAAGCTGACTCCATGAACCCCTGGCTGTCTGTATCTCTCCTGTGATCCTTCTCCCCCCATGTTTGCTCATTGCCTCCATTGTTTGTGTCGTCTGCTGCGGGAGGAGGGGGAGCAGCAAAGTCAGAGGCTTCACTAGCTGGTCAGTAAAACATGGAACCATGCGATGACACACCAGGCACTGCAGCACCCAGTTTGGGAATAGATGATCTAGTCTTGAACTGTCTGTGTTAAGCTGGCCATACAGATTTCCTTAAGATCTCCTTTTGTTTTACCAAAACTATGTAATATGAGGGACTTTCTAACCATCAAGTCTATCTGTGTTTAATCGCAGAGGACCCGGCACTACATGGTTGTTGGTAGATCTAAAGGATATCTGACAGAGAGATCTAAAGGTGTATGGCCAGCTTTAGTTGCTCTGACCCTCCACCATTCTACATATCCCAATACTGCATGAGGATCCCAGCAGCTTTACATGTAAATGTCACCTAGATGGAGGCACAGAACTGTCTGCATGTCATTAACACTGTATATTCTCTTTCTGCAAGGACTCCGTTCTGGGAAGCTCGGGGAGCAGTGCGAAGCCGTCGTCCGTTTTCCAAGACTGTTTCAGAAGTATCCGTTCCCCATACTTATCAACTCTGCTTTTCTCAAGCTGGCCGATGTGTTCAGAGTTGGGTAGGTGTCTCTGAGTGCTTGTGCAGTGAGTTGCGGGATGAGGTAGATGAAACCACTATCCACCTCCTGGGCGTTCTGCCTGCAGAGTGCAGGGAGGGAGCTTCAGGCAATCGTAGCGGATTACAATGTAATACTAAGGAGGAGCATGATTAGTATGTTTATTAGACTATAGTATAATGAGAGGATGAAGTGTCATCAGCAGAATATTTTACATATCAGGATGGCCTGGCGTGCTCAGGTAATGTCAGGATCATAGTAAGTATAACCTGAGCATATAACTCCTGGTCCCATCCGTCTGGCTGTATAATAGATGTCTGCTAAGTATTCACTATGAAAAAAACAGTAGTGTTGTCCCCCATTGCTGGTTACTTTTTAACATCCTGGGTGATATACCCAAAACCAGTAGGGGCGCAGTTTGATCTTGGATCTAACTGCGCCCAGGGACCAGGCGCAATCGCCAGCTTTCCCATGATCCCTTGGGGCCGCCACAGTGGCGCGTTAGGAAATGTACCAGGTAAGTATTTTTCTTCCCCATTTGACCTCTGATAATCAGCCATGTTCCTGTTCTGCAGGAATAATTTCCTCCGCCTGTGTGTGCTGAAAGTGACGCAGCAGAGTGAGAAGCACCTGGAGAAGATCCTGAATGTGGATGAATTCGTGAAGAGAATTTTCTCTGTCATACACAGTAATGACCCTGTGGCTCGTGCCATTACTTTGCGGTAAGTTTGAAAGCCTCGCTGTATGTTATTCTCAGAGATGCTGCTCTTTTATTTTATTACATACTCTATATTATTATTTTGTTTTTAAATATAATAATAGGTTTTTGGGCTCAGTTTAGTAACTTTATCCTAATGCATACATGTCCAGATACCTGTGAACACTTGATAAAGGGTGTATGTGCGCTTTATACACTGAGTAACATGAAAAGACCTCATTTACACTGGCTGCGCTGTGCTTCTATTTGCAGATTTTGTCATCCTCTAAATCGGACCCTTACTAGCAAACAGCGTTTTGCAGTGAGCTGCGCTGCGCTTGCTTTTCCTATACAAGTGTAAGGTAGATGTTTGCACCTGCAAAAATTCGTACTAGCACACCTAGTGTGAACACGCCCTAAGATGTCCTGTGTTGTAGACAATGTCCTGTGAGGAATGGAACCCAGCTATGAGTGCTCTGGCCTAATTTACCCAATATAAAGCAGGTTCTTAGCATTTTATAAACATTTTAATACATTCTTATAACTTGCATCAGGATACCATAAGTTGCGATCATAAGGGTAGCAAAGCCCAAAGTAGTCTAGTCAGCCGAGAGACGGGTGATTTACACATTGCTTAGGAAAAGATCTGCCTGCAGGTTCCTCTGGCTCTGTGCTTTCTATGTGAGATGGGCATCTTGAGCACTGCGTACAGGCACTGCAGAGCCCAGCATTCTATATGTATTGGGTGTGTCCTATAAGACTAGCATTGAACGGTCCAAAGGTAATGGTAAATGTCTCTGCAAGTATTAGAGATGCAGTTAGTGCATGCAGTCATCTGCCAGCCAGCATTGGGAGGAAATATAGGTAGGTGAATATCATTTGGAAATCCTAATAATAATGGTGTTGCTGTATATGATATTCTTTTCCCTTGAAGAAAACTTTGGAAATGTGTAAGTTAATTATTGTTTTTATCTTCTTTTGTGTGTGTGTTAGGATGCTGGGTAGCCTGGCTTCCATTATCCCTGACCGAAAGAATGCGCATCACAGCATACGCCAGAGTTTGGATTCACATGACAATGTGGAGGTGGAGGCGGCGATATTTGCGGCCGCCAATTTTTCTGCACAGTCAAAGTAAGTGGAGATTTATTTATCTGTAATAAGGACTGTACGACAATCTTGACATGTATTAACCACAGAGTGTAAAAGGAGATCGCCACGTAAGAAATGTACAACTTAAGCCCCCCCATACACGCTTGGATCACGGCGGTCGGTCGACAAATCAGGTGCTGATCTAAGGCTTAAAGGGCCAAAATTTAGCTTAAAGGGCCAAATCGATCTAATTCCCAGATGCCCAACCTGCCGCAGGGGGCTGCATGCTGCCCTTTGGGCATTCCTTGGTGGCCCCCCTTGGTTTTCCACTTGCGGCCCAAGAAACCTAACTGTTAATGCATAGGGAATAGGAACTCATCTGTCCAGAATCTTCTTCGGGAGGGAAGAGGAGGAGAGGGACTCACTCTGGGTGAGCACATGAAAGCCAATCAGCAGACAGCGCCTGAGCAAGTCCCTCACCTCTAAGAAGATGTGTGCCTATGCTCCCAGTATTCCACCAACGAACGGGGGATTATTATATGTGGCACATAACCTCAGAATAGAGGTTGATGATATATATATGACACAAAATGTGCAATTCCTCACTACAGTGTTCCCTAATGCGTGATGTATCATCGAAAACAAGTTTTGTTATTTAAAAAAAAAATTTAAATGTCTTCTAGCTCCTCCTCCTGCGGTCATTTCTTCATTATAAAATGCTTATACAAGTCAGTATAGATCGAAAATGTTATGTGCGGCCCTTTAGTGATGCCGAGGGCCGCACTTGTGCCCCTTCATATGAACTCAGTTGCCCACCACTGATCTAATCCATTACAGACATGTCAGTAATTCTTAGATCGGTTTAATACTTTGGAAGGGGACAAAGTACGGGTATGTCTCCTCAGCTCATACCCTGTGAGAACACAAGACCTGTCTGCAGCTGCAGAGGCTCTCTGCCTCCAAAGTTGCTGAGCAGCTCCTCCCTTTCCCTTTGTGCTGTTACAGTGAGCAGAGGCCGCAAGCTCACTAGCAGCCTCTTCTCACGGCCAGGGTCCCTAGATGCTGTCTGCTGTGTCCCCCCAGCTGCTCGGCCCCTGGCGGCGGCCCAAGCACCTAGGGGATCCCGATGGAGAGTGCTGGCACACAAAGGGTGCCCGGCCGCTTGATCGGCAAAGAAAACGTGTCACAATCTAAACATGTATGGGGGGGCTTTAGTAGCAAGTCATTGTTGGGTCTTAAGGTAATTTAAACAACCAATATTCTGATTTGGTAGAACCAGGACAAACTATCATGTCATGAATGAATTGTGTGATTTGTGTGTTCTTCTGCTTTCTAATCTAGTGTTACATTCTTCTTGGCAGGGATTTCGCTGCTGGAATCTGCAACAAAATTGGGGAAATGATTCAAGGTTTGTTTGTTGACGTGTTCTAGTCCAGTAATATGCAAATTCACCAAAGAGCCCAATCACAGCAGTGCGATGCTTGAAATATTTATTGAAAAAAGATCTCTCTATCCCGACATATATCAAGGTTGGATAAATTTTATATTTTGCAAAAATGAAATTCAAATCGAAGTGGAAAGTTTAACTCAAATTCAAATTATGAGAAAGTGCTAAAGCAATACTTTTTTTGTAATATTCCTCCATCCCTTCTCTATCTCCAGAAGTTTGGGGGATGAAATGTTCGGGGGCTTTGTGAATAACTTGCAAAGTCAGATGTGGAAAAATTCCATCTCTAGAAAAATAATGAGCAGAACGCCTACAAGTATGTTATCACCCCAGGCTGGGCTCCGGAGTACCGTGCAGGAGGGTAACAGATAGAAAAGGAGAACAATGAGTCAGCCAGGAGCTGCGGGCCCCACTAAGCCAAACTGAAGGGGCTAAAGAGCCACATGTGGCTTGCGTGCTGTACTTTGCTGACCCCTGCTCTATTTACACATGATTTTACTCTCAGTTTAAATTAAATACAAATAAATCCCCAAACATTTAACACCTCCTCCTCCTGGTCATTTATTAACATGTCCGCATCAACTCGGGTACGTGGATCTCCAAAGCACAGTCCTACCTTCATACCACAGCAAAGTATCTTTCCAGCAACTGTTGTAGATTCTGGTCAACTGTACTTCCGTATATACTCGAGTCGACCCAAGTATAAGCCGAGGTACCTAATTTTACCTGGCGGTCAGAAGCAGCGGCATGTATGCCGATGCATCCAGGTCTGCCCCCGTTCTCGTCACCGGTGATGCGAAGGGGGCAGGGGTAGGTGGCGCCATAGACCTCCATCATTACTCTGGCATGTCGTGCTCCGCCGCGATTGCACGTGCCTCATGCGCAATGCCCAGAAGGTTTAGAGAACACATGAGGTCAGGTTTTCAAGGCACATTAACTAATAGTCCAGTAGATAGCAGTGTGGAGCCGGTTGATAACATTTCACAACCAGCTGCCAGAAACACATCGGAGCTTCCCAGAGGCTGCAACGTCTGTGAACTAGTGACCACCAAACACCCGGATAGGTAAGTGAGACCCCCTGACTCGAGTATAAGCCGAGGGGGGCTTTTCCAGCCTATTTTTTAAAATAATACTTGGCTTATACTCGAGTATTTATGGTAATTTATCACAAGCAGCTTCACATATAACCCCTCTTGTAAAGTTGACCAAAATGTACAGCGTCTGTGGGACGGATACTTCATTTACTTTCATTTAGATTTTACACTGTTGCCTTCAAGTAACCACACATGTGATTGGATAAGTGTATATCATAAAGGGCAGAATATTGTATGATTATTATATCTGCACTATGTTCATCACAAAAAACAATGGGATTGGTCACTTGCGTGATATGGTTGCTGCTATGTACGTGTGTGCTAGTCCAAAGTCTCAAAGTTTTCTTCTGTTTTCTACCTCTTTGCAGGCCTGGCTACTCCAGTGGACCTGAAGCTTAAACTCATTCCAATACTTCAGCACATGCACCATGACGCCATCTTGGCATCCAACAGTCGTCAGCTTCTGCAGCAGTTGGTGACGTCGTACCCATCGACAAAGATGGTGATAGTCACTCTGCACACCTTCACCCTGTTAGCTGCGTCTTCACTGGTTGACATTCCAAAACAGGTACAGGGATTGACGGCAGTTACTCACTTTCTTTTTAAATGGCTTTACTGGTATTTACCAGTCAGCTGCTGATGGCAGTTATGGCTGTGTCACTCTTGTGCATAGAGACATTCAGTTAGCACTTTCCAAACCTTCTGACCTCAGAGGAAGCCTGTGATAATAATAAGGTCTTGGGAAACCCTTACTAAACTTATTATACCTTCACATGTTTGTGCATAATGAATAGATTGTTGCATGTGTTCTATTCGTGGTGGGCAACTGAGCTGATATGAAGGCCCATGAGTGCGGCCCTCGGCATAACTAAAGGGCCGCACATAACATCGATCCAGACACCTCCCCCGTCGACATATCTCAGCAGGTGGTGGACCAGATCCCGACAGGCAGTCAAAACCTGACAGCACACATCCCCCCCTACCCCTGGGTGCAGTGTCTTTCCGCGATCAACATTGACAATTTTACTGATGTAGGAGCCAAAGTGTATTAGGAAAGCTGGGTCAGTGTGTGACTTTCACAGGTGAGGTGCTATGCCCTATGTATTAACAGTTAGGTTTTGGGGGCCGCATGTGGAGGAACAAGGGGGGCCACCAAACAACGCCCAAAGGGCTGCATGTGGCCCCCGGGCCGCAGGTTGGGCACCTAGGGTTATATAAAAGACAAAGGAACGCGATGTATCTGGAATATTTGACACATTTGGCAGATCATTCATTTCTCCCCTGCTCAGTACAACAGTAATAGATTTCAAATGTTGTCTCCAATAATAACAAATCACAAATATAGTGGCATGTGCCTGCGTAGTGCTGAGTGTAGAATGCATTTATCACATTGGAGGTCAATGATCAGTGTCCCATAGCATGAGTGGTATCTGTATGGGGCAATTCAGTTTCTTACTGTGCAGACCCTGGGTGTCCTCACATCCCTAGTCCAAACAATTCATACGGTTTCCTCTCTCACTTGATTTCATTCTAATCTGCTGGATTCTGACTTTCCATAGCTCCAGAGCTTCTTTCTATTTCTAACTAACATCACTCACAGCATCGGCGAGCACCCTTTGTGTACCGGCCGTTAGTTTCAATGGAGACTGCGGTCCCGAGCTGTGCGCCGTCAGGGATCTGTCGCCCCATGTGGGCACCCATGATCCTCACAGTTTCTATGCAGAGTCTATCGCGCCTTCCAGGGAGGAAAGTACCTTTTGTGTATCACAGTTGTCAGGATTTGCATTACTTTTACATGTTCCCTACAAATGACAACCGTACCGTGTTATACTTCTACAGATTCAGCTTTTGCTGCAGTACCTGAAAAACGACCCCAGAAAAGCTGTGAAGCGACTAGCCATACAAGACTTGAAATTCCTTGCCAACAAAACCCCCCATACGTGGAGCAGAGACAATGTTCAGGTGTGTTATCTAGTCATTTCTATGGCTGCGTTCTACAAGCAGCAATGAAGCAGTTTTGTTTCTAGTTTCTTTTGCCTCAAAATATTTAGTTAGGGGTGATGCCTAAAGCTAATGACCCTCATCCCTCTCAACCACCTGATAGCAATGATGTTTAGAATACAGGGACTACTGACTACTGGCCCTAAATTATATTAAAGTGGACCTTCCACCAGAAGTTCATGTTTGCATGAATGACTAGACACTGACGTGTCTGAGAGCAGTGACCACAGGGAAAGTACCTGATCCCCACCCTGTATTGAACACAGACAAATTCTCCTATAGAAGTTGATTATAAACGCCCCCAGTGGCCACTTGCAATATTACACACTGAGTTAACCCCCGGAAGCCTGGCAATTTAAGATGGTCATTTTTTTTTAGGATTGTGGAGCACTACGCCACCATGATACCAGCCCAGAAGCAAAAGCAAATCAAACTTTCATTTAATATATTGTGACAGATTGGTCATCTGTCCTTGTGAAATTAGACAGTGAATTAGTTAGGTAGTGCCCTGGAAGGAGTCCAGGATATGATTGCCCAGCACCATTAGGTTGCTGAGAGTTTTTTGTTTTAGTTTTCTTAAAGGGCTCCTGGACTCTGGTATAGGGAGGATGGAATTGGGTGGGCCTCCCTATTCCCCCCAGGAATTGGGTGGGCCTCCCTATTCCCCCCAGGGTCCCCTGAAAGGGTTAAACACCTGTTTGCAGGTGAATGGAGCCAGGTGTGTCTCCACAAAAGGAGGAAAGACCAGTGTGTCAGGGGGTCCTGATAGAAATTGGAGACATGGCTTCATACCAAGTAGGAGACGGGGCACACAAGGAGTGTGGGGCCCAGGCCTGTGGCTACTAGGGCAGTTGATACAGGGGGCTCACAAAGAGTGTGAGGCCCAGGCCTGTTGCTGCTGGGAAGCTCACCTGAGGACAAATGTTGGACGTTTGCCAAGCCAGGAGGATTGGCATTTTGAAGTTACTTTGTTTGGATGTCTATAAACCCCTGCAAGGGTGAGTTTTGGACAACAATATATAAATATATATATATGCTGCTTAGACCTAAAGTACAATAAATGTAATTTTCAGTATATGAATGGATTCTGTTATAACATTTGTCCACGAGGTGGTGCACTTCCTTCCTCTTTATTTCTGATGCAACCCATTAGTAAGCTGGAGAGGCGTCACAAAGAAGGGCAATGGTGTATGAGAGCAGAGGAGACTTTCATTTTGATAAGCGTTTTCTCATTACCTGTTTAAGGTCTGTACAGTTTTCAAACTTCATTAACCTCCCTAGCGGTTTGCCCGAAATCAGTTCGGATGTAGTTTGATGGCGGATCAAACTGTGCCCGTACCGGGATCGGGCAAAACCGCCGTCTCCCTGTGTGCCTGCAGCTCTGTAGAAGAGCCGCCGACACACGGAGCACTTCCAGCCCCGTCATTTGGTGCCATCTGTGACGCCGAAGGGGGCGGGGGGGGGGCGACGCCATAGACCTCCATGTTAATGGAGGGGGCGCCGCTCTCCTCTCCACACGCTGCCGCCGTCTATTTGACATCTGAGGTGTGTAGAGGGCTGGGCGGAGAGCCGGCAAGCACGGCGGAGAACAGTACAGTGTACTCCGCCGTGATTGCCGGTAAAACAAGCTTTTTGTGCCATAAAAAATTGATCGAAAAGCTCAAACCGCCCAGAGGGTTAAAGCATATGCCATGAAAGGAAATTCCAGGTGTCCCTCTTCTGGGCATTTTATACTTGTATCTGTATCACCAGAAGCTCGTCTACACATGATGACACTAAAGGTAGCGGTGTCTTTTCATTCCCCAGGCTCTGTGTGAGTGTGCTCTGCAAACACCGTATGACAGCCTGAAGCTGGGCATGGTCTCCGTTCTGTCCACTCTGTCTGGGAGCATCTGTATCAAACAATACTTCAATGCCACACAAGGTACAGTCTTCTCATCAAGCTACAGTACAAGCGTATTATTACAGGATGTGCGACCATGGAGTATAGGCAATGGGACCTAC
>JAHGUE010000022.1:86991-97734 GCA_036250615.1 Ptychadena robeensis | reverse complement strand
ACTGAGCTGTCAGCGAGGAGCCCAGGACGTCTGCCAGGAAGATAGCTGCTGAGCCGGGTGTGGAGTTGATTGTTTTAAGGAACACGCTGTGAGGCTCATTATGGTGGGCTTCAGGGGTCATCGTCCCGCGAAGAACCCCTTTACTCACAGAGCGGCACCATCACATGCCCGACAGCTCAGAAGATAGGGAAATCTCTGCCTTGGTTGATGGAAACTGTTTGCGCCAATGGATGTTGCTTTTATAATTGGTGAAGAAAGGAGAAGCCTTTAACCCTAGGGAAGTCCCCACAGTTTACATGGTGGTGGGAGCATCAGGGGGGGGCTAGGGGGCTGTGTTTTGCGCCTCAGGAACAGAGAGCAGTGTTTGGGTGTTATGGCATCATAATAAAAGAACATGTTCACATTTTGAGGAGAAATGCCAGAAATCTGCTCATAGTCTGGGCTTGGGCTCATACGTGTCTTCCAACAGGACAATTGACCCAAACATAAAATAGAGTCCAACAGTGCCTCAGGATTCCAAAACAAGACCTGGAGTGGTCCGGCACAGAGCCTGAACCTCAATCCTATTGAAAAATCTTGTGGTGGTGCGTGAATGTCCATGCTGGAAAACCGATGTCATATGGAGCAGGCTAGCAATAGAACAATGGAGAATGGGGTCAGACAATCCCTCAGAAGACCAGCGGGTGCCAACCTTCGTAAAGACTTCTCTGAAGCAGGGAACACACTCACGATATAGGAGCAGTTCCCAGTTCCTATCGATATCCGAGGAGCTGTCGAGGCGCAGCACGCTGGTGTCTAGAAACTCAAGCCGATGCTTTTTTTGCATGAGACCCCGGGTCTCCATGCAGAAGCAGCGGTTCATCGCCATGGTTACGGTCAATGTCGAATATACCCGGTTTTCCTGCAGGATTGGTTAGCCCGCCGACGCAGCAATGGTTTCATGGCTCTATGATCATGGGCTATTGATATGAGCCAGATAGATGCGTGTGGAGTGCACAGGGCGCCCAAAGGCGGCCATAATCTGGCTAATATCTACGCATGTGTACCGACTGACAGTAAGAGATGGTGTCAGTTGTGGCTCAGAAAGGGGACACTGATATTAATGGCCTTTGGTATCAAGAACATATCCTAATTACACTGTAGGGGACATTGTTTTTTTCTAGTGTATTTGTTCCAAAAGTTCATGGAGGAAAATTGTTGTCTAATTTCATAAGGGAAGCTAAGTATTTTGGCTCAACTGCACCAGACCTCATTGGTGGGTAATGTGACTGAAAGTATTTGGGAAAATAACATCAAACTCTTCCAGGTTATAAGCGGTTCATTGTTGCGTTCCGGGGCCACGTGCCTTCTACTTGCCTTCCTTCCAGCTCCTCAGCATTTTATAAGACATAGGGTTGGAGAAGAGCAATTGCTATGACTCGAATCCCTTATTTCCACAGCGATTATCTTTGCTGCTATACACGCTTCCCAAAGGTTAGAGAGGGAAAAAACCCAGTTTCCGTTTTATTCCGCTCGGCATGTTTTAAATCGAATCTTTGTGCCCAGCTGGAAGAGGAGGAGATCTGTCGTGTTTAGGCCAAGGAAGTGTGACAGAACCACAAACTGTACGTGGTGAATTCCAGCTTGGCAGCGCGATCTGTTCTACAGCTATTCATTAACCTTTCAATCTCTGTGCAAATCTGCAATTGTTTTTTTTATGATCTACCAACTATGTACTATGCAATGGCCTATATGACATGGGTTCAAACTAAAAATGATGTGTATGCTTACCCTTTTTTTTTTATGAGTTTACACGAAGTCTCTGTAAGTGCAAAGTCTCACCGTCTAAGCAGTTGTTCTTGACCGGTGGGTCAGGACCCCCTTGGGGGGCAAACAACCAGTTTCACAGGGGTGGCCACTAGAAGCATCAGAGCTGCTCCTAACAGCAGTGCCTATGCCCCACAAAACAGGGGAGGAGGTTAGGAGGGCACCCGCACATCATGGCACAAAGCGAGGGGTGAAAAAATATACGGGAGGGAACACTTACCTGAGTGTCAATTCCGGGTATTTGGATTGCTTGACTTGGACACTCCTTCACTGGAGCTTTGGGTTCCAAATTCAGGAAGTGACATCATTACATCAATTGCGAGGGTCGTGGATTTAACAAACCTTGGAACCACTGGTCTGAATGATCTGATGATACGTTTGGACATCTGTGGGATCCAAGCAAGTACCCGATCCGCGATAACGGAAAAAATCAATGCATTGTACTAGGGGCGCAGTAATAAGCGCAGTAATGACGCGTGCGCTACGTTGATATGAACTCCAAAGGAGAACATCAATTTGCAGGTGGTACAGGGCTACATGATTATAATGAATGTGTCTGACATGCTCCCAACGTGGGGGTCAGACTTTGTACAAAACACAGCTGTAGTCCTCCTCCACAATTTCCTCTGTTAGTGTATGGTTTGGTATTATTAAAAATTTTTTCTTATATAGCGCCAGCCGATTCCGCAGCGCTGTACAATACATAGAGTGGAGATACAACACAGTATAACGCCACAGGTACGGTAAATGACACCATGAGGGAAGTAGTAGAGGACCCGGCCCGGGACAGGCTTACAGTCTAATAGGTTGGGCAACAAGTTATACACACCCCACTAAGTGGGGGGGGGGGGTGTATACATGTGTGCACTATTTATTCGTTGATGGTGATGACATGCTTGCAGAAGGAGAAACATGAGTTCTGTTACGTCTAGTCTCTTTTGCCTCAATCAGGAATGGGGATGAGGCGGTTGTCCAGATGTGTTACTCCTGATAGGAAAAGATGGGTCTTTATTGTGAACGTTATTTATTAATATGCTTTACCCTAGCAAGACAATAAAGCTCGACATACCACGGTTAATGGGACTGTCAATCGATGTAATTCGATCAAATATTTTGTCGGTTCGATGAATTGAAAATTGAATAATGGCCCCAGTGACCGATCGTGGCAGTCGATTTTAATTGTCAATTGCTGATCGAACATTTAATCCAGAGCTGTGGAGTCGGAGACATTTTTGGCCGGTCCCTGGAGCCGGAGTACGGCAAAAAAAATGAGCGACTCCAATCCTACTAAATTTAAAGGGAATTAAATGTATTTAATGTTTTTTAGATTTTAAAAAAAATTACTTCAAATGTCGCAATTAACAAGACGGTCATAATGACGACTCTCTGCTATAAGAATTAATGCCGTATATAACATTACAGCGCCACTGACCGGCCTAAAAGCCCCACACACGTACAGGTGGGGGCCGACAGACAAGCTAAGATGAGCTCTATACCTGCAGCGTGATGATGTTGTTCACTCTGCTCTCCAGAGCTGACAGCAAGACGCCGGTCTTCATTGGACTAACAGCATCGGCCGGGATTATGGACATGTCCGTTATAGGGCGGGCCCGATGTGGGGCAGCGAGGAATCTTGCCCATGTGGACACCCCTTAAACGGCGGCCGATTTTGCCGCAAAGCGCACGCCCATGATCGCAGCAAAATCAGCTGGGCCGCTCGGTGAGTGTATGGGTGGCCTTAACTCTCGATGATAATGAAGTTAAATGTTTGTGCCAGACTAGAGAACGCGTGTGTAAGGTGAAGGGAATGGATACCCAATAGTTCCAGACGCGCCGTAATGAAAAGCATTGGAAAACCGCTGAGGCGACAAATACTTAGATTGTTAGCTTCAAACTTTTATACATGATATGGGATTCCAGGGGAAATCATGAATCATTTTGAAGTGCCCCTCTCCCTGCCTCTTCTTGGAGGCGCTTCCCTGCCCTAACTTCAGCAGAAAGATAGCAACACTAAAGCTAGACACAAACGGGAAAGATCTGTAACAAGATTTGAGTACCAAACAAATTGACTTAACTCTAATCTGTTTACAAACCTACCCCTGAGTGTGCCTTCCTTCAGGCGGGATCAATAGAGCCGGCTCGAAGAAACTTGATGAGACAGGGTTTTCCAAGCATGTTTGGAAAGACCCTGGTCAATCTACAATACTTGCATGGAGACATGGACTTTATGGAAAGTATTAAAACCAGCTGCGGTCCTGCATCCTACACAAGCACGTCGGCTGTCAGGTGTGTGAAGGGGGGGAGCCAGCACTCCTCACTCGGGAAGCTTGTGTGAGTGAGGCAGCTGTATGAGACAGTGCTGATTCTCCCCAGCTTGTGGCACCGTGTCTTGTAAATCACACACGGCAAGCTGGGGGAGAACGGGGGGTCCCCATTGAACAGGAATCGATGTGCCATGTGGTACACATTGATGTCTGTTCAATTGATCCGCCGATCAATCACAGAGTGGTGCCTAGCTTAAGAAAAGCAGCAGACTCTTTCTGCCTGACCTCCTATTTCTGTCTGCTGTTCATTGCATTACAGTCCAGTGCTTGGTTGCCTGCGCCAGTAGGTCTGGGGTTAATGTATGTCGCCTTCCTTTCCTTCAATGGATGGATACAATACATTAGAATATTACATACAGAGGAGGGCGGAAGTCGAAGATCTGAAACTGGGGTGTTCGGAGTCAGTTGATTTATCGACTGACTCCACCAGCACTGATTTAATTCGGGACCGGTTGGAAAATTGATTGCTGCCGAAGTCGGAGTGTAAATGAAAACTATTCCTTGTCCCGACCAATTGTGATCAGATCCAATCGAGCTGAGCATACGAGTTCTCTCTGATGGTCGGCAGGATAGGATGTGTGTATGGATGACTGTAGTCACCCCACATGATTGACTCAGCATAGGTCAGGTGATCGCGAGGCGGCTGACGCAGAGCAGTAAGGGAAATATGTTTAGGAATACGGACACTGCACTGTGGCCGTCATTCAATTCAATTACACGATATTTGATTCAATGATCGAATACTTCCATCGAATTGATGATCGAATTTGTTGTAAATGGAACGTGGTGAATGGGCACTTTAGAGTTGTCTGGGTATGTTGTTCGTTAGTATCTTAAGAACTGACTTTCCACACAATTTTTACTTACTACTAGGCAGAATGACGCCAAAAAAAGCGTACCTGTTAGTTAAAAATCAGAATCGTTGAGCTAAATTCTGCGCGACATCAGTCCTCCATGTGTAGACTGAGCGCGCAAGAAGTCTGCGGCAATAACTAGAATACATTCTTCTTTCAGTTGAAACCACACACAGCAGGTTAGACATGGAAATCCCTGCTGAGAAAGGATTATTTTTCTTGGTAGGGGAGCTCAGCGCTGGTCAAGTTATCCTTGTGTGACTAACAGCTTACTATTGCTAACCCTACACTTTATATGGTGCAGAAATGTGAAAAGAGATCGCGGTTGTAATATGCGCTCGGCGGGGGGGGGAGGGGGGGGGGATTTGATGGATTATAAACTGTTTGTTATTGGTTTGTTTATAACCGGTTCTACACCCCCTTGACGCCTGAGCACACAATTCATTAATGGAGGATTTACAGGAACGTTTTTGTTTGGTATTATAGAACCTACAGTAAAAATTAGTAAAGCCTAGTAAAGGGCTTCCATCATGGCTTCAGGCCGACATGTGTCTCTTAAGCCTCCTTGCTGTGGATACCTGGCTGCCAGTAGAACTATCGTGCAGGGAACTCCAAGAAGTTCGGGTCTCATCTCTGCAAATATCTAAACTGGATCACATTTTGTCCAGAATCAAATTCAAAGTTCTATGCCATCACTGCCACAGTCCTGTCCTTACATCTCCAACCGTGGTACACAAATACAACCCCTAACGTCCCCCACACCTCAGGTCTCTTAACATCTCCAACCTGGGGAATAAAATACACCCCTAACTGTCACCCACACCTCCTGTCCTCCTTACATCTCCAACCTGGTACACCAAACTATAAGCCCCTCTCCTAACTGTCCCCACACCTCCTGTCCTCCTACATCTCCAATCCTAGTACATAAATAGACCCACTAACTGTCCTCACACCCCCTGTCCATCCGTACATCTCCGCAACCTGGACAACATATACCCCCTAAACTGTCCCCACACCTCATGTCCTCCTTAATCTCCAACCTGAGTACATAAATAAACCCCTAACTGGCCACCACAGCACTGTCCTGTCCTCCTTACATCTCCAACCTGGTACCATAAATACACCTATATCGCCCCCACACCTCCGTCCTTTTAATCGCCAACCTTGGTACATAAATACACCCCTGGCTGTCCCCACACCTCTGTCCCTCCTTACATCTCCAACCTGGTAGCATAGCAATATACCCCTAACTGTCCCCCACACCCCTGTCCTCCTTACCATGCCAACCTGGTAGCACCAAAGACAACCCATAAACTGTACCCACACCTCTGTCGATCCTTACATCTCAAAACCTGCGTAACATAAATAACCCATAAACTGCCCCCACACCTCCTGTCATCCTTACATCTCCAACTGGTACATAATTATTCCCCTAACTGTCCCACACCTCCTGTCGTCCTTACATCTCCAACCTGGGTACATAGAAACCCTAACTGTCCCCCAAACCTCCTTCCTCCTACATCTCCAACCTGGACACAAAATACACCCATAACTGCCCCACACCTCAGGGTACTTACATCTCCAACCTGGTACATAAATACACCCATAACTGCCCCACACTCCTGTCCTCCTCATTTCCAACCTGGTACTAAAATATATCCCTAACCACACCCTACGAACCTCGTGCCTCCTTACATCTCCACCTGTACATACACAAATGTACACAAAACACCCTAAGCGCCCACTCCCCTCCTCAAATGACCAGACGACATACATCCCCATTTATAACATCTCACATCTGCAGCTTCAAGACTTGTCTAGCGCTGCTCCCCCCAAAAAAACCCCTGCGTTTGTTCTCACCCTTCCTTAGTATCTCCACCATGTATACTCTGTTCCCCAACCTATAAATTGTAAGCCTGAAGGGCCGGGTTATCAAATCCTGTGTGTCATCCTGTTGATTCTAAATTTGATAGACATGATGTACATATTTTATTAAATAAAATTATTTAATAATTCTAGATATTTCTGGCCGGTGAGCCATACATCCAAGATGCGGGCCACCCCAGCAACAGTCTTGGGGTCTTTGGATGTTGGCCACATGGAGGTTGTTACAAGTTAAATAAAAGATAAAATGAGATTTGTTAATACTTATATCTGAAAATGAGAGTGTGGTGGACGGCGCGGCGGCCACAGGCTCTTATATACATTTAAAGGAACGCTGTATGGCAGATTTGATGAGAAGTGAAAACTGGCAAAAGACGGAATGATTATTTTTCCGCAAACTGCAGCAAAGTGAAAGTGAGAGTGAATCGGGTTTACATCGCGAAGTAACCTAAATAGGAAGAGATGGCTTTTGGGATGGAAAAAGTTGAACCTGATGATACAGTGGCATCCGCACTGGTGGATAAACTCCTTATTTAGAAGTAATTTGAACTTGATTCTACTAGAATTGAGCTTTTATGACGGAGTAGTAAAGTCCCTGTGCCCTAGAGCAGAGTTCTAACCACTACGGGAGGCAACCCAGAGTATTGCTGTGCCTCGGATCAGTGGTAATACACTCCAAGTAATAGGTAGATTTCTTATAAGGACTTATGTTCAGCTCGCTGCTCAGGGCATCCAAACAAATGTCTTCTATAAATATTCCATTATGAAAGTTAGAGAAAATCAAGGTGAAATGAAAATCTTTTAGACGTTTTCATAATTAATGGCACAGATGCTTTTGTTTATATTTTATATGTTATTTATATGTTAAAAATATGACATTACGAGTTTAATCTTGGCCATAAGTGCCTGGTAGGAAGGCCTGGGGGGGTAAGCTGAAAGCATCAGAGCTGCCTGCTGCAACAAGCAGCCATGGGAACGTTAGAAGGGAGTCTGTCGGGGTTAATTATTGCCGCATTCTAAATGATAAAAGATTGTGTGAAGTGATGTGAGGGGGAGGGGGGAGTGGGGGGGGGGGGGGGGGGGGGGGGGGGGGATATGAGGGGGGGGGGCCATTACACTGAGCGTGCTGGAAGTGGATGTCGCAGAGTGTAACTTCTGGTATTGGAAACAAAAGTGACACTTCAAACTGGAAACTTCCACGTTTCAAATACAGGAAGTAGTGACTCTTTGTGATGTGATTTTTTTTGTTTTGGGTGGGACAATGTTCGTTTATTCTAGACTATCAAGAGTTGACATCTAGGGCACAAGTGTGGCCCTCGGCATCATAGCGGGCCGCCTATAACCTCGATCCAGACCATCAAACCACACCACCCATCAACCCCCCCCAACCCACACCCCCATCAGCATATGCTCCGCAGTCGGTGGACCCAGACCCGATAGGCTGTCAAAAACCTGAATGCACCCCCCCCTCCTGCCCCTGTGTGCAGCACCCACCCCCCCTCCTACCCCTGTGTGCAGCGGTCATATGTGACCTGGATTCCCCAATCAACATTGACAATTTCACTGTTGTACGCCCGTCAAAGTTGCTTAGGAAAGCTGGGTCAGCGTATGACCCCCCACACAGATGAGTTGCTATTCCCTTTGCATCAACAGTTAGGTTTTAGGGGGCGCATGTGGAGGCCCAAGGGGGGCCGCTGAACAACATCCACAGGGCCACATGCGGCCTCCGGGCCGCAGGTTGGGCACCTGGGCTATAAACCCTAGCTCGATTCCCCTGCGATCTTTGTGCAATCAACCACAACGTGCTTAGCAAAAATCAACAAGCGATCGCACATCAATTGTATGGGAAAGCGATGCACACCACCTTGCCCCCTGCGCAATACTTTGGAATGATGTAATGACGATTGAACAGGGAAATACCCAAGTGTCGGATTCCTGTTTGATCGTTTTTCTGAGCAGGATTGAGCTCTCAAGGTGGGTTGCATTATATTCCCGAACGATCAATTATCAGGAACACGCATAGCGATCAACCTTTCGGGAATTGAGCGAAAAATCAACCCGTGTATGGCCAGCGTAACAACCACATCTATGGGTGCAGAAGGATCCTCTCGAAATCCCTGGGAGTTTACAGGTACTAAAGTCAACAATTGATTGCAAAATGTAGACGAAACAATAATATATTGGTATAATGGCTAAAGCTGGGCATAGACGGGACGATTTCCCATCGACTTCCAAGCCGATCTAGCGGGTGTGATGGCGTCCTCGCGCATGGCCGCTAGTGCCGAGAATCGGCCGTCACCCTTTGTGTGCCGCCCATTACTTTTGCGGTCCCCATCCGAACGAATGGGATCGTATCTGAATATACCGTCATGTCGGATCACAGTGCAATCCAAAAAGCGGCAGATTCTTGGTCAATATGACCTGTTGGCACATTTGATCGGCTGTCGAATTGGGCAGGAATCGCCCATCTATGCCCAGCTTAAGCAGTATCGCTGGCATATCTTTGTACTTTGCAGACATTTTGAACTAGTTAACAGGGATTGCTTAGATTATTTTATTTGCAACTCCCAGTAATGATTTTTTTGCCATGATGTCACCAAGCCCCAGGGGTTTTGTTGAAGTGCTTACTTGTTCACGTTGCCGTCAGTGTGATCCACCAAGTTTGATGGGGGCTTTTTACCTGCTATTGGCCTTTCCTGACTTGAAGAGTGTTTTGCATTGGTAAAGACTTGGATGGGAATGGAAACCCACTTGAAGCCACAGAGGCTCATATGAACACTAATGTGGTCCAACGTCTGACTGTAAACTTGTTTTTAATTATTTTATCAGTTTCGTAACTGCGATATGGTCAGTTGGCTTTGACGTAATTTACTTCATCCAGGTTACAGAGAGTCATGTTGTGGGTCTGCTGCTGCTTCTCTATGAGCTCTGACCAGGTAGGTTGAACCCTCTAGTGGAGTTTTGAATAGATAGTACTGAAGTGACGCGTCATGTTTTCTGGACAAACTCAATACCTGGTTTTATATACAGTGTTTGCCAGCCCCCTTATAAAATAAGACAACATTTGTCCATGTAATTGACCATTAACAACAATAGTTTTGCCTTCTTTATAAAGGGGAACTAATCATTTTATCTTCAACTGTAAATAAAAAATCAGGTATAAAGGAAGCCATACATGCGCCGATCACCACACGCATTCACGGCCATCGATCGGCGATCAATTGAGTGCTGCCCACCCTGAACCATCAACCAAAAATCCTATCGAACCATGGTCAGTCATGTCGTGTTTTTTTGGTCGATCATTTTTCAATCGAAGTCCATTGGTGGAGAAAACCGACCACTTCCTGTGAGACCCATAGCTCCCTATGCTGCAGCCTTTCCGATCGATTTTGAGGAATCTAACTTTTTGGTGATCAGCTCATGTTAAATCGACCCCGAATCAGATTCCCAAGGTGGTGTGTCATTGATTGCAAAACGATCAATCTCCGATTCCTTGATTGCCGGGAATGATCGAATCGGGAATGGATTGCAGACAAATCGAGGTGTCTATGGCGACCTTTACTGTTGTCCAACCAGAATACCTTACGCGTCATTCTTTACAAAGAAGTTTTGAATAGATTTTAAAAAAAAAAAAACACTGAACTGGTCATTTGTCAAGAGAAGCTACACAGCACAGAATAGTGTAGCACCTGCGGATGAAGTGAAATGAAATGTATATTCTCTCTTAAATGATTAGATTACTGTGTGTTTCACTTCTGTTGGGACATGTCATTCATAAATGTCTGTAGTGAGTAGAATCCTCCGTTGTAGATGACGGTTGTGCTGCGCGTTGTAGATGAAGGTTGTGCTGCGCGTTGTAGATGAAGGTTGTGCTG
>JAHGUE010000022.1:0-14839 GCA_036250615.1 Ptychadena robeensis | reverse complement strand
ATCACAACTCGGTCTCATCTCAGTGATCAGAGAGGACCTAAAATTGGCACCGCGTGTTAGGCATTGATTATTCAATGTTGTTTTTTCTATTGTGCAGATAAAGCGGGATTAAACTCACAAACAGACACAATGCTCACCTGTCAGCAGCTCAGATGCTGGGAAACTGCTACACAAAAAAAACCCCACACCTTAGTCACTTTACTTGCTTGCAGATCTCATGCCTGCATCTTATCTCCTGGAGACCTGCAGGCCTCCGCCCTCACTGCCCCCCCCCTCTCCACCTCCCCTCCTGTCTCTTCTCTATAGGAGCTGCAGAGACTCTTAGAGGGAGGGAGGGGGGAGGGGGATCAGCTGCTGACGATTTCCTGCCTGGGAGAGATCTCCTACACACCACTTTGGCTGCCCAGGCGTGACGTAACGCAGTGGGAGAGAAGAACAAGCTCCCCTCCTGCTGTCAGAAGAAGATTTTTTTCTAGAATTAAACGGATACTGCTGAGTGACCTCCCTGGTGGTAGGTCCGCTTTGAGTGTGATGTCAAACATACACATTAAACTATAGTGTTTGGACAAAACAATCTTAGTGATTTTGACATACACACACACATATATATATATACACATATATATAAAGATTCAAGAAACAAGACCAAACCAAATGAGATGGCTTGCCTCAGGGACTTTACCAGCAAGATAATAATAATTAGTGGTTTGGGTCCCTAGTCACCAGTAAGGAAATGGTTTATTCATACTATATAATAATACAGTCGTTATCCTGAACCAATGATTAAAATTAAATCCATTATGCTGTATATGCCGATAAGAAAGTCACATCAGATGCAGTTCTGTCCTGTGTATAGGTGCCAGGTGCCCTGCGGCCCTTTGGGCATTCTTTGGCGGCCCCCCTTGGTTTTCCACTTGCGGCCCCTGAAACCTAAGTATTAATGCATAGTGCATAGGAACTCGCCTGTCCGCTGGGAATGATTGTATAATATACATTGAGGGATATAACCTCAGAACAGGGGCACATGACCTTTGATGATATATATGATATTTGTGTGCCTCACCACACTATAGCGTCCCTAATGCTGGAAGTATCATTTATAACAGGTTTTGTTATTTAAAAATGAAAAATAATGTCTTCTAGCTCCGCCTCCTGTCATTATAAAATACTTATACAAGTCCGTATAGAAGGAAAATGTTATGAGCGGCCCTTTAGTGATGCTGAGGGCCGCACTTGTGACCCTCCATATCATCTCAGTTGCCCACCACTGGTCTAGGTCAATGGTCCATGATCAGCTCTAGAAGCGTTTTGCCCAAAGGGGCCCCTCAGGAGAGTTTAGTCCATGTCAGAAATTGTGCAATTCGGCCAAGAAAGCTTTCCTGTGAACTTTAGTTTTGTTTTTAAGTTCCTGTAATATGAGGATGTGAGAGTAAACCTCTGGTCTGAAGATTGGTATTTAAACTCTGAGAGAAGTAAAAGAGGAATGAGCATTTCCATGAAATGTCGGCGTGCTTTGAGCATTTAATCTCCATTCTGAATCTCTGCAATAATCATAAGTAACACTTTCCCTCTGCAGGAGCTTCCTGTAATAAAGATCATGGCTGCGCTCTCTCCTGGCACGGGGTGACTGTGTCCCCTGGCTAGTTCTCTGTAGACGACCTGTACTAGATGTCCCTGCAGAGTATATAGTGATATATGAACCATGAACTATGGGTGTAGGAGTCACGACTATTTAAATTGCCTTCCCTTAAATCATGGAAAGTATTTATAGTTACTTATCAGAGAAACCTCTGCTGCCTGGACCTGGCTCATTATTGGGGACATCTCTGGTTGGGACCAGGTCTTTTACTGGGTTGGGAGTGCATTGTCCTTTATTATCTCGCTGCCACCACCCAAGGGACTCGAGTCTCTCACCTATTCACAGGACCCATCTCGGGAAACCACTGCACACCCTGATGGTCTACCCCTGACATGCATGACTGGCTACCTGGTGCACGGCACTGACCCTTCCCCCTGCGTTTCATGTATATGGTGGAATTCTGCCCAATCAACTTCTCCCTGGAGAAGACCAAGGGGCGAAACATGTAGGAGGACAGGATCTGTTGAGTTCTATCGATGTGGCACGTTTATTGATCCACCAGATATGTACATGATTTTTAATGTGATATTTTATATGTATACTTAAAAAAATGCCGCTAAACCCTGTTAGGGCACACCGCCATATACTACTATTTTTACAAAGTGATAACTTGGTCTAAAAAAGTGTTTACAGCACACAGATCAGATTTATACCCTTTGTAGAGAAGTTTACACTTTAGAGCCCAGGTGTCCAACCTGCGGCCCAGGGGCAGCATGCGGCCCTTTGGGTGTTCTTTGGCGGCCTGCCTCGGTCCTTCTCCGAAACCTTACTGTTACTGCATAGGAAATCACCTGTCCGCCAAACCCCTGTTGACAGGTCCTCTCCGAGGAACTTCTTAGAGTGGGAAAAGGAGATAGACTTACATGATAGGTGTACGTAAAAGCCAATCAGCGACCCAGATTGTGCCTGAGAAAGTCCCTCGCCTCTATTGTTGGTGGGACAGCAGACAGGTGAGGGCTTATGCTTCCACAATTTTACCAATGAACAGGGGTGTTTGTATAATATATATTGCGGTACATAACCTTTAAAGGCAGTGTAGAATGAAATGTTATGTGCGGCCCTTCAGTGATGCCGAGGGCCGCACTTGTGGCCCTCCATATCACCTCAGTTGCCCACCACTGCTTTAGAGTATAAATATAAAAACGTAAAGTAGGAAGTGAAATCCATCTAAACAAGGACACAGAAATGTAGGTTTACAGGAGCATAGCACTTTTAATAGGGGGCATTAGACCAGTGGTTACCTTTTTCCTTAACCTCCCTAGCGCACTGCTGAGGTACAGATTTCACCATAGACTTTAATGGAACAAAAAGTTTTTTACATTGTCGGCCTGTAATTTCCCAAAGTCTGTCCATACAGGAGTCTGGTGACATCCGGGATATAATTACATGTTCAGACGCTTTGTGAATAACTCAGATAATATCAGATAATGAAGATTTCAATACTTCACTGTATCAGGTAAATTAGCACTGCGACCACTAGATGGCGCTGCAGATGTGCCACATAGGAGAGCATGGGGGGGAGTGATCCGTTCTCTGCAGCTGCCTCATTAGATCTGAGACACATTGAGCAGTGAGTTTGCTCTCCTGTGTCTCCGATCTCTGCCTGACGAACCCAGCTCGTCCACTGCAGAATTGACAGGTCAGAGCTGGGACCGTCAGGCTTTAACCCCCCTTGCCTGTGTCCAAGACAATCAAGGCCCCCCAACTCTAACTCCTACCCGCATACATGCATTAAAGCTGGCCATACAAGACGCGAACGAGCTCACCTTGAGTCATCGATCCCACTCCAAGGAGAAAATCAAGTGAACAGGGATCCAGCATGTTGGTATTTACCTGTGCAATCGCCATAACTTCAGATGGGGATCCTTGTCCAAAGTATCAGCCAGGGATCGATTTCCCCAAGTGGTGTACATCAATTCGACGAACGAGCTTGTGTAAGCACCCTGCGATCGATTGCAGGGGAATTGCCCCGAGTATAGCCGGCTTAAAGGAAAGTTTCCCAGAAGTGACATCACAATGTTTGCGCCCTGGGGTAATGTCCCCTACCTTTTACCTTGCATGCCCCACCCTTCTCTATATCGCCAGCAATTTGGGGGATGATACCATGTTCAGGGGCTTTGTAGTTAACTTGCAAAGTCAGATAGTGAAATTTTCAAAATCAAATTCCACCAACTGTAGTAAAAATGTGTTGAATGTCCACAAGATGGCGCTGATGCTTGTTTACACTTCACCAACAGTTGGACTCACAGCTTTTCCAAGGTTAGGAACCACTGAATCAGACCACATAGTGACTGTATATGTTGTCTGTGTCCCCCTATCTGAGATTTCTCTTCCTGTATGTCCTCACACCCTTTCTCTGGACAGGAAGTAGTGAGATCTTCCTATAAGAGGAACAGAGGACCTCCTTCTACTTGTACATGTATTTTTTATGACGGCTACTTTGGCTATGACGGCTACGACGGCTACTTCGGCAGTCCTCCTACTGACCCACATCTGATCTGCTGCTGTTTCTGAAATCTGCGGAGTAATCTCCCATGTACAATCATCCGAGCTGTCCTAATCACCTGGTACAGTGGAGGTTGGGTCATCCTGCTCCTCCTCTTCCTCGTCCTTCAGGATCTCTATATCCTCGTGAGGATGCTCTGTGTCTTCATATAGCTGGAGGAGACAAGAAATATTAGAAATAACCAAATCAGTTTCCCAATAAAATAAAATTCCAGTTGCATCAGCGTATTTCTCGCACCATAAGACGCGCCCAGGTTTAGGAGGAAAACCAGAAAAAAAGATTTAATAAGTTGTCACATCAATCGGGTGAATGCAATGAATTCAGTGAATGCAATATCCAATCCAGCCAGTAGGTGTCACTAGCAGCAGTACACTCTCAGCACAACGTCATCCTGCACACTGATCAGCAGAAGGAGGGGGGGGGGGGCTGGGCTGTCTCCTACTCTCCTCTCCTCTGCCGATGTTGTGGTTCCTGTGTCCGTGGGAGCTGCAGTGATTGCCGTTCCCACAGACACTGAGAGGGATAGATGGTCGTTCATGTATCTCTCTCTTCATTGCCTATGCGAGCAGGGCTCTGAGCTCACAGTACAGAGGGGAGAGCCGGACACCGGCCACATCTCTCATCTGACAGCTCCCCGCCTATACTCTGCTTCGGGAGAGCTGGCGGGAGGCCCAGGTGCGACCACCGGCAGGCGAGTGGCCAGGGGGTCGCACATACAGACCATAAGACGCAGGCACTTTTTGCCCCCAGTTTTGAGCCATCCAGCGTGGATAAAACCCAATGATTTCATTTGGATTTTTTTTTATTTAAATCCGATTTTATAAATAAAATGCTTTTTGGAGGAAAATCTATCACCATGCAACGGTTCTTCTATCAGGAATAAAGATTTGTTTATTCATTATATACAGGGGTGTATTACAGGCGGGTGTATTACATGGGCGTGTTTGTACAAGGCGGGTGTATGTCCGGGCGGGTTATGTACATTGCGGGGTGTAATGTCGGGCGTGTAAATGTCTGCGGTGTATGACAGGGCGGGTGTATTACAGGGCGGTGTATTTACCGGCGGGTGTATTTCGGGCGGGTGTATGTACAGGGCGGGTGTATGTCGTGCGTGATGTCATCCCCTTGTTTTGTCGCGGTGTATGTACTGCGGGTGATATACCAGGTCTGTGGATTCGAGTCAGAGTCGAGGATTCTGATACATTTTGGGTCCCCTGGAGTCGGAGTCTCGCAAAAATGGACCGACTCCTACTAAATTTAAATTGGAATTAATTTTTTTTTTTTAAATTAAAAATTTTTTTTTCAAATGTCGCATTAACAAACATCATAAGAACAAATGACTTCTCTGCTATAAGAATTAATACATGCAGTGCCTAACATTACGCGCCCCTTGTTACCCGCCTAAGGCCTCCACACACGTCCTCGCGGGGGCCCACAGACCCTCCACTGAGCTCTAGACTGCCCAGTGATGAGTCATCCTCACGCTGCTCTCCAGAGCTACAGCAAGACGCCGGTCTTCATTGAGGCTAACACATCGGCCAGATTATCGGACGTCCCTTCTCTGGCCGGCGGCTGTTGTGCGTCAGCGATCTGTCACACCCATGTGGCTCCCCCCATCGTCATAACACACCGCCCATTGTCTGCAGCAAACTCCGGCCGCCGCTCGGTGTCGTGTATGCGGCCTTAACTCTCCCTGATAATGAAGTAAATGTTTGTTGCGGACTAGAGACTCTTTTAAATGCTTGTCCATACACTGCCGATAAGCTTTGATCTCGGTGCATATCGGACTGGTCCTGCCCCTGCACCCATCGGGTGTGTTGGCGCCTAAGTGAGAATGATTCCAATAGTTCAGACTGAACCGTAAGTCATTTGGAAAACCGTCTTGTCATCAGCTAGGCGACAATACTTAGATTGTTACTTCAACTTTAATCATGACTCTGGGATTCCGGTAATCATTGATTCATGTTTTGAAGTGCCCTTCCTCCCTGCCTCTTCTTTGAGCCTTCACTGCCCAACTTCACAAAGATCAGAACACTAAAGCTGGCACACACTGGGTATCGTAACAGATTTGTTTACAGCACGTTATGATTTTACTCTAACTTGTTTACAAACCTACCCGTTTGTGCCCTCTCGGCGGATTCATAGAGCCGCTTCAAGGAACTTGATTGAAGGGTCCAACAGTTGAAAAGACCCTTACTTTGCAGGACGAGTCTTTTATGAAAGTATTAACACAGCTGCGGCTCTTGCCTCCTCCACATCGTCGTCTTGTCATGTTGAGGGACCATACGCACTCCTCACTTTGTAAACTGTGTGAGACAGTGCTTCCCCCAGCTTGTGCGTTGTAAATCACCCACTTCAATCTGGGGGTAACGGGTCCCATTGAACAGGAATCGATTTGCCCATTTTGTGCACATAGATTTTCCTTTCAATTGAATCCCCGATTATCACAGCGTGGTGCCTAGCTAAGAAAAAGCACATCTTCTCCTAACTCCCTTTTCCTCTGCTTTTAATTGCCATTCCGTGTTGGTTTCCTGGCCTTGTTCTGTGTTAATGTATTCCGCCTTCCTTCCTTCATGGATGATACATACTTATCTATTACATACAGAGGGTCGGAAGAATCTGCAACTGGGAGTCGGAGTCGGGAATTATCGACCGCTCCCAGCCCTGTATATACAGGGCGGGGTATATACAGTGGGTGTATATACAGGTGGGTGTTTATACGGGTGGTTGTCAGGGCGGGTGTATTTACACGTCGGTGATGTCAGGCGGGTGTATATACCAGGCGGGTGTATAGTATATACGGGCGGTGTATTTACAGGGTTTTTTTCGGCGTGTTTATATATATCCGGGCTGTTTGTGCTGTATATATTCTTATTCCGGCGGGTGTTACACAGGTTGTTCCGTGTGTTATCACAGGGTGTGTGACACATGGCGGGTGTATCACGGCGGTGTATCACAGGGCGGTGTATACCAGTCGGGTATATTTACAGGCGTTTTTTACAGGTGGGTATATACAGGGCGGTGTATAGTATATACAGGCGGTTTTTACATGGCTGGTGTATTTACAGGGCGGGTGTATATACTGGTGTTTCTGCTGTATATACAGGCGGTTTATATACAGGGCGGGTGTATTCTTCGGCGGGTGTATTTACAGGCGGGTGTATATCTAGGGTTGTGTGATATACAGGCGTTGTAATATAGGTGGGTCATATATAGGGGTGGGTTATATACAGGGCGGTGTTAATACAGCGGGTGTATACACAGGTGGGTGTATACCAGGCGGGTGTATATACGGGCGGGTGGGTTCTTCGTGCTTATATACAGGTGGTTGTATACACACGTGGGTTTATACCAGGGTGGTTTGTATACACGGGCGGGTGTATACACGGGCGGGTGTATACACCAGTGCGGGTGATACCGGGTTGGGTGTATACCGTGCGGTGTAATCCACGGGCGGTGTATCAGGGGCGGGTGTAGTACAGGTGGGTGTATGTACAGGGGGTGTATTACAGGCTGGGATAATTTTACAGGGCTGGTGTATACGGGCGGTGTATGTACAGGCGGTGTAATGTACAGGCGGTGTATGTAATTGCGGGGTGTATGACAGTCGGTTTGTATTACAGGGCCGGTGTATGTACGGTGCGGGTGTTATTCCAGGGCTGGTGTATGTACAGGCGGGGTGTATATACAGGGCGTGTGTATAGTATAAACAGGGCGGTGTTTTACAAGGGTTGGGTGTATTACATGGTGGGTGTTATACAAGGGCGGGTGATGTATTACAGGGCGGTTGTATATCCGGGCGGGTGTATATACAGGGCGGGTGTATATTAACAGGCGGGTGTATATACAGGCGGGTGTATATACAGGGCGGGTGTATATACAGGGCGGGTGTATTACAGGGCGGGTGTATCAGGCGGGGTATTACAGGGCGGTGTTTTTACAGGCGGGTTTATTTACAGGGCGGTGTATTTACAGGGAGGGCGGGTTGTATTTACAAGGGCGTGTGTATATACAGGGTGGTGTATATACAGGAAGGGGCGGTGTATATACAGGCTGGTGTATTTACGGGTGGGTGTATATAACGGCGGGTGTAATGTACTACATGGCGGGTTGGTATTTACGGCGGGTGTATATACAGGTTGGGTGCTATCCATGGCGGTGTTATTAGGGGGGTGTATATATAGGGTGGGTGTATATACAGGGCGGGTTATACATGGCGGTGTAATATACGGCGGGTTATACACCGGTCGGGTGTTACACGGCGGGTGTATTATACAGGGCGGTTTATATACAGGGCGGGTGGTATATACAGGGTGGTTGTATACACCTGTTGTTTATCACAGGTGGTTATCCACAGGTGGTTGTTACACGGGCGGTGTTATACACGGGTGTTACACATGGCGGGTTGTATACACTGGTGGTGTTATACAAAGTGGCGGGTGTATATTAGGGTGGGTGTTAATACAGGCGGGTGTTATACAGGGCGGGTGTAAATGTACAGGGCGTGGTTGTAATGTTACAGGGCGGGTGTATGTAACAGGGCGGGTGTTGTACAGGGCGGGTGTATGTACAGGGCGGGTGTATATATTCGGGCGGTGTATTACAGGTGTTGTATATACATGGTGGGTGTATTTACCGGCGTGTGTTTTTGTGCTTTATTACAGGGCGGGTGTATTTACAGGCGGGTGTATTAAGGGGGTGTATCCAGGCTGGTGTATACACAGGTGGGTGTATACACGGGCTTGTTAAACTTTTTTACAAAAGGGCGTGTCTATACAGGGCGGGTGTATATACAGGCGGGTGTATATATAGGGTGGGTGTATTCACAGGGTGTTTATACACGGGGTGGTTATACACGGGCTGTGTGATTACAGGCGGGTGTATTACAGGGCGGTGGTATATTGTGTGGGTTTATACAGGGCGGGTGTAATACAGGGCGGCTTGTTACTCTTTTATTACAGCTGTTGTCGCTGTATTACCCTTATTCAACGGGCGTTTTCTGTGGCTTATGTACAGGGTGGGTGTATATACAGGGCGGGTGTCTATACAGGCGGGTGTATAGTATATACAGGGCGGGTATTTTACAGGTGTGGTATATACTGGTGGGTTTATCAGGCGGGTGTATATATATACAGCGGGTGTATTTACAGGTCTTGTTGTATATAGGGTGGGTGTATATTCCATGGCGGGGTGTATCATTGGCGTGGTTATTCGGCGGCTGTTTCCGTTGTGTTATCCCATTTTCACTGGTGGGTGTATACCCATTTTTTTTTTTCGCTGGTTTCCTGGGTTTGTATCACGGGCGGTTTATTACGGTGGTGTATATACAGGTGGGTGTATGTACAGGTTGGTGTTTCGTTTTTATATATAGGTGGGTGTATGTACAGGGTGGTGTATATTAGGGCGTGTGTTCTGTACGGCTGTTCTTCTTGGCTGTGTATGTCTGTCTTTTTATCAGGGCGGTGTATGTACAGGCGGGGTGTATTACAGGGCTGGTGTATGTACACTGGCGGTTGTATATATCACGGGCGGGTGTATATACGTGGGTGGAATATACAGGTGGGTTTATATACGGGTGGTGTATATTAGGGTGGGTGTACAGTGTTCTCCCCAGAATTTTGTTCAGCCGTTCGGCGCGCTGACGTCATGCGCCGCTGCCAACCACCGGTCTGGCGGCCCTCGCTGATAGGCTGCGGCCAGCTGCAGCAACACAGTCCTCTGACAGTCGCTCCTCCCATTCTTCAGGAGGCGCGCCCGCGCCACGAAATACTTCCGGGCCCGCGGCTGTCCGGTAGGTGCCGCTGGCCGAGTCTTTCAGGGGCTGTGGTACGTCCTGAAGAATGGGAGCGGCCGTCCTGTCAGGCTGCTCGCCGCGTAGGACTTGTTTGTCGCGGGCGGAATAAAATCTCCCGGGCGGGCCGCCCCGGCCAAATCTGCTTCTGGGACAACCTGGGTGAAGTACAGGGTGGGTGTAATGTACAGGGCGGGTGTAATGTACAGGGTGGTTGTATATACGGCTGGGTGTATTTACAGTGTGGGTGTATATACGGGGCGGGTGTATATCGGCTGGTTGTATAGTAATACCAGGGAGGGTTGTATTTACATGGTGGGTGTTACACAGTGTGGGGTTTATACACGGGGTGGGTGATATACGGGGTGGGTGGTATACACGGGGTGGTGTATATACTGTGTGGGTGTATATACAGGTGGTTGTATATCAGGTGGGTGTATATACTGGGATGGGTGTATATACTGGGTGGGTGTCGGTAAGGGCGGGTGGTATGTACAGGGCGGGTGTATTACATGGCGGTGTAATAATACAGGGCGGGTGTATATACTGGGTGTATGTATATATAGGGCGGGTGTATATACAGGGTGGTGTATATACAGGGTGGCGTGTGATATACTAGGGCTGGGGTGTATATAAGGGGCGGGTGTATAGTTATACAGGTGGGTGTATATAACAGGGTGGGTGTATAGTATAATACGGGCGGGTTTATAATCGTGTGCGGGTTGTATATATGGGGCGGTGTATAGTAAATATACATGGTTGGTGTATATAAGGGTGGTGTATATACTGGGTGGGTGTATATACGGGGCCGGGTGTTAACGGGGCGGGTGTATATACGGGCGGTGTATATAACAGGGCTTGCCCGTTCTATGGATACACCCTAATACAATGGGAATGGTTGATGATAGTACCTTCCTGTTTGTGGGCGCATTGTTATAATGTTAGGGGGGAAAACTTTTTCAGTTGGGTGTGACCATTGCGTCCATTTTAAGAAACGGCCAGTGTGAATCCAACATTTGTCTTTTTCAATAGGAAGAGGGTCATGTGACACATCAAACTTATTGGAATTTGACAAGAAAACAATGGTGTGCTCGGATTGTACCGTAACATATTCTTTTATGAGTTATGAGTTTCTGTCCCACTTATAAAATGTCTCAGCATAGACAATTGCATTCAGATGACTCCAAGGATAAAATTCTAAGGGGTCGATCGAGACCTGGGGGGGGGTCATCGGGAGACCTTGGGGGGGGGTCAATCGGAACCTTGGGGGGTGGGGTCAGATTGGAGACCTGGGGGGGGGTCAGATCGGGAGACCTGGGGGGGGTAGAGTCGGGAGACCCCTTGGGGGGGGGTCAGAATCGCGGCTACCTTGGGGGGGTCAATCAGGAGACCTGGGGGGTTAGATTGGAGACCTGGGGGGGGGGGGGTCAATCGGGAGACCTTGGGGGTGTCAGATCGGAGACCCTTGGGGGGTTCAGATCCGGGAGAGACCCTGGGTGGGGGGCAAATCACTCGGGAGACCTTGGGGGGGTTAGATTGGGAGACATCTGGGGGGTTCAATCGGAGACCTTGGGGGCCATTGTACTGGCCCACGACACCATCCCCTTTCCAGGAAACTGTTCCATCTAGGAATGCTTGGACCTGACACCCATAAGTGGTGGCACCATCTTGCTGAAACTCTCAGGGACGGGCCAGCTTCAGCGCATAAAGAGGGAAACACAATCATCTGGAGCAGTTTTCAAGGTCCTCCAAGATTGGGCCGTTCCTCTTCCTACAAAATATTATCACAGAATGCTCTTTTGTGCGGTTTACTTTTGCAGATCTCAAACCTGAATGTGACTCACGCGCCTCTTCTGAACAGAGCTGAGAAAAAGACCTTCATCCCATTGTTTTTACAACCCCTGAATACAGAAACACCCCGTTCAGTGCTAATTTTAGTTCAGTAATGAGAACAGAAACGATTGTTTGGAGTGGAATAGATCTGCACTAGAAGTGAAACTAAGTGTGAGAGGGAGGCCAATCCCCTCTGAAAAAGGTTGGTTGAACCAGGAATGGACATGTCCATAAATCCCCATCCACATGACAACAGCAGGAGAGCCGGACCCCCACACACACCCGTGATAGGCTCGCCCCAGCAGGGGAAAGGGGCGGAGCCTAGCACCGCTTTGTACACTACACAGACAAGGACCCCCTCCTCTGTCCGCAAGCAACCCACGCCCAGTGTTGTGAGACCTGAAATTAGAATGTCTTAGAGTGGGGGAGGAAAATACATTACCGCTGCTACTACCATAGTGTAATGGCAGCTGCCTACGCACCACAGCAGCCGCCCGCCACTTCCTCCCTGCTTACCATTGCAGACTGGCTCCCTGTTCAGGCTTGATTGCTGATACTCCTACAACACTTCCTTAACACCAGCGTGTGTCATTTCCTGGATTTAAGGGTATTCATCATGGTGACCTGGCTGACCAATAGTGGACCTCCTGCACTTATCAAGAACCCTGCCCTTTCAGACTTCCTCAGTATTAACTCCCTAGCGTTGAGACGAACCCTGTTCATATCGCTGAACAGGTCCTCTCACCGCAGGGGAAGCCGGCAGCGGGGAAGACCCTATGCCTCCCCGGAAAGCTGCAGCGATTGTCTTCATCGCTGCATTGCATTTCTGGGTTTGAGGCGGGCCGCCCCGATCGCGTCCACGGTGACGCGGAAGGGGCGGGGGGTGGGGGTCCGCGCCATAGACCTCCATGTCAATGGAGGAGCGCCGGCTTCTTCCGCCCACCCAGCTGGTGTCAGTAATGACACCAGCTTGCGTGAAGAGCTCCGGAGAGATACCGGAAATGACAGGCATTTTACGGTACCGGCGGAATACGGGCAGTGCCACTCAGGAGTTGTTAAAGGTCTCTGTGTTATGCGGAGCGTATGGCTGCCAATTGCTGTTTCCTGTGAGATAGACTCCTCCTGTGTTCTGAGACTTAGACCTGTTAACCTTCTCTCCTGCTGCACTCTCCTGCTACTGACCTGTACCTGCGCTGCCCGCCGCCCTGTCACACTGTCTGGCTGACCACACCTGTGTCCCTGGAGCCTTCCGCTGCTGCCCCTGGACCGCTGCCTCGTGTTCCTACCCTCCCTCCAAGTAGTGACCTGGTGTTTCCCCTCAGGAAAGTCTATCCCCACCATCAGGGGTATTGTGAAGAAGGAGTGGGGTCACTTAGACAAGGCCCTCAGAGGTAGGACACATGGCACAGGGGGTCCACACCTGCTGCTCCGTGACACATAGTAGATAATAAATAGGAAACAGTATCTGTAACGCTGCTGATCCATATTCCTCCGAATATACAACACACAGGAAGATGGGGCTGATCTAATGTCCTGCCTGAGCATATCATGGGGTAATGCTTCACTATCACAGGTAAGTGAACCCCTCAGATTAGGTGGTCCACTGCGTCCTGTGATCCGTCAGGACCCCTACCATAGGCGTAGAGCTTGAGGTGGGTCTTGATGGATCACATACACTTAAGCTCTGTTCCTGGACTACGTTAACCCCTACATCAGACAAACGGCTCAACGTCGTGAAAACACAGCGGCCGCCGAGCAGGTAAAGTGTATGTGCTCCGTCGGGACCCCCGGCAAGCACTGCTCTGAACATAGGGGACGGATGTGGAAACATAGCCTAACTTGGACAGAACATGACATCATGGGGACCCTATAAACTGACAGCTGATCCTAGATTGTGGAGTTTACATTCTGCTTAATCAGAACTAAATCTAAGAACAATGATATATAACACAATGATTGTTGTCGTGTCTTGGGTGTGTGGTCGGATGTGAGGACCGACAATGTGTGTAACGCTTTATGTTCTATTCTCTGTGGAGAAGTCTGTGATCCCGGAGTGATTCGCGCTCTTCAGTTATGTTTGTTCTCTGACTCGTGTTTATGTAACTTTACAGATGACCGATTGTGTGAGTGACAGTTCAGAGTCATGTGACTTCCTGTGTACCGTCACGTTGTCGCTGTGTCATTGTTCACAGGCGGAGAGTTGTTGTCGGGTTCAGGTCAGGATAAATAAGGACAGAGGCGCACAACTTAGTACAACAAATGGTTAAATAATGTGGAAACACGTCCCATTGTTCCTGTTGAGCCCCCAGCATCTGTAAGCAGGTAGTGATGTCATCCCCAACCAGGAAGTGAGGTCATCCTGGAAAGCACACGGCCCTGAGAGATCCATCCTTGTAAACCTCCGGTAATGTAAGGATCTGTTTTGTTTCATTTTTTTCCATTCCTTATGATTGAACCATTCGTTGTACTAGGTTGTGCGCCTCTGTCCTTGTTCTTATTTGTCTGTTATAGGGGGCCACACTCCTCCATTCTGAGAGCTGCACACCTACACACAACTTAAACACCCATGCCTCATACTGACCCTATATTACCCTGCAATCTTTGCTCGGGCCCCATCCACCCACTGAGGGCCCCTCAGGCCCCTGACATCACTGTGACTGCTGAGGGTTGTGCGCAGATATTTATCACCTTTATCAGGTCAGGATAAAACTAATGAAGTGTCCTCAAACGAGTCGAGGTTTCTACCGCTGACGCTGGCCACAGACGTCTCGATTTTTCATGCGATTCCTGTGAGACCGACCACCGCGATTGATCTCACGGAAATCCTATATGAACAATCGCAAACTCACGGGATCGATAGAGCAAGCATCAGACCGGCCTGTAAAGTTTACCAATGGAGACGTGTGATCGTTCCTATCTATCGACCTGTTGGTGTCCAACCCACATCCCACCGGGCGATCGCTCACTATCCTATTGATCATGGCGAGGAATCGGCGATAAATCAATAACTCAATATGATGCAATGTACGATTGCAGGAAAATCAAGATATCTATGACAAGGTTAAAAAAG
>JAHGUE010000021.1:149122-162280 GCA_036250615.1 Ptychadena robeensis | reverse complement strand
AGGTGAGTTGCTATGCCCTATGGATTAACAGTTAGGTTTTGGGGGTCGCATGTGGGGGACCATGGGGGGCCGCCGCACAATGCCCAAAGGGCCGCATGAGGCCCCCGGGCCGCAGGTTGGGCACCTAGGATCTAGAACCTGGGTGGGCAAACTTTTTGACTGGTGGGCCGCAATGGGAGGGGCCAGACCAAGAGCATTAGTGGCCGAGGGGGGGGTGTGGGGCGTGCAGTGACTGAGCGCCCATTGATTGGATGGAAATTGACCACATGTCCCTTACCTGTTCGACCCGCTCGAAGACAGGGGTGGCCGCATTCGATTGTCGTCCATCCAATGACCGTGAGTGTGCATGGCGTGATGCCAGCGGTCACCGATCAAGCGCCCATCTATACGTGTATGGGTACCTTTACTTTATAGACTCCCAATCCACCAACAATCACCCCCCCCCCCCACACCCCTACCTGGAGAGCATCTCTGGTCACTAATGGAGAGCTCTCCAGGGGCTGGCGAGTCACAGACGTCCTCCAGACGATCTTCCCTCTCCACATGACTGATAGGTGGGCACGCTGGGCCGCCCCCTGGCATACCACCCTAGGCAACTGCCCATGTTGCCTATTTCTGCCAAAATGTGGCAGAAACTGATACTGTGGCGCCCGTCTACCTGTTTAATGCAATAAGTGGAGATAATGCGTCACCTTTAGGCATTATCTCCGCTCATTGCAGGGAACAAGTGGAGGGGAGCCAAAGCCACAAGGTGACAACAGGCCGCATTTAAAGTATAAACGGGCCGCAGGCTGTAGTTTGAATGTGACCTCGATCCTTTTGCCAGTGTGGGGATTCACCCCCTTTATGCTGAAAATATCACAAGGAGGCCCTTGTTCCTGTAAGAGAGAACCGCGACTAGAGGATGGGAAGGGAGAGGATCTCCTACTTGGGAATGGAACGAGAATTTTGGGATTATATATACTTTGGATGTGGATATAAATAAAGGTTGGATGGAGAGTCCAGCTTTCTCATGGTATCTTCTCCGTGAGGGACCTGCCGGAGAAGGTGAGACAGCTGGACTGGAGGTCCTTCAGAACTTGACAGAGGTTCTAGGTCAAACAAACTACAGCCTGCGGCCCATTTATTCTTTACATGCGGCCTTGTTGTCCATGTCCATCGTTCTGACCAAAAAAAGAGACTTCCATGTCCACCTTGGTACCTTTGGTATGTAAACGGTCTTGATTGCTCCTCAGACGTGAGTCCATGACCTGGTCTCACCAAAGGGAACACATTAGAGATGCGCATAAAGGAAACTTCGGCCTCACTCTTCTGAGAAACGCGTCTGCTCCTCGCATATCCTTCACTCCTCGCCTGGTGTCTTCACACCCAGAAACCTCACACTTCATCCTTGGAACACGTCCTTATATGGTCATACAGAGGGCAAGGTGTCTGGATCCTGCCGAGGACAATTCTGGGCGGTCACCTTCAATTTCTGTCCGCCTTCAATTTCTGTCCACCTTCAATTTCTGTCTGCCTTCAATTTCTGTCCGCCTTCAATTTCTGTCCGCCTTCAATTTCTGTCCGCCTTCAATTTCTGTCCACCTTCAATTTCTGTCTGCCTTAAGTTTCTGTCTGCCTTAAATTTCTGTCCACCTTAAATTTCTGTCTGCCTTAAATTTCTGTCTGCCTTAAATTTCTGTCCGCCTTAAATTTCTGTCCGCCTTAAATTTCTGTCTGCCTTAAATTTCTGTCCGCCTTAAATTTCTGTCCGCCTTAAATTTCTGTCCGCCTTTAATTTCTGTCCACCTTAAATTTCTGTCTGCCTTCAATTTCTGTCCACCTTAAATTTCTGTCCGCCTTCAATTTCTGTCCACCTTAAATTTCTGTCTGCCTTCAATTTCTGTCCACCTTAAATTTGTGTCCACCTTAAATTTCTGTCCACCTTAAATTTCTGTCCACCTTAAATTTCTGTCCACCTTCAATTTCTGTCCGCCTTCAATTTCTGTCCACCTTAAATTTCTGTCCACCTTAAATTTCTGTCCGCCTTCAATTTCTGTCCGCCTTCAAATTCTGTCCACAGTCACTGGGGGAGGGGAGACTGAGGAAATGCTCCTTTCTGCCTGCAGCAGACTGATGACATCATCTCAGCCTAGGCACAGTCACTGGGGGAGGGGAGACTGAGGAAATGCTTCTTCCTGCCTGCAGCAGACTGATGACATCCTCTCAGCCTAGACACAGTCACTGGGGGAGGGGAGACTGAGGAAATGCTTCTTCCTGCCTGCAGCAGACTGGTAAAATCACCTCAGCCTAGGCACTAGTATTTTCCTTTATTTATCTTTACATTTCTTCTAATAAAAACATCCGATGCCGCGGCCGGAGACTGAGGCCGTTCCCTCGCGCAGCGTCCAGGCGCAGGATCTGTTTGGGGGAGGGGCCACCTGTTGGGGTCTTCTGGGGTCTCGCACTTCTGATGCTTTATTAGCGTCTCTGGTGAGTGTGAGGAAGTCGGGGGGGGGGGGGGGGGGGGGGGGGGGGGGGGGGGGGGTGACTGTCTGCTCATCCCGGCCGTACACAGACTCTTTACCATTTATAGAGATACCGTATCGCCCGAAGGTAAACCATCGCATCCCTGTGCAGTAGCGGTGTACAAATGTGGCCTCAGCCTCCCATATATATACAGGACCCGCCATGTCGGATGCTACAAATGTCCACCTTCACTGTGCTGGGGTGACAACTATGCTGCACTGCTTGTGAAATGTGTCACTCATGTGACCAGGGCTGCTATTCAAAGTATGCAGATGAATAGGGCAATGAGAACTCCAAGTGGCACTGGTGCCCCCCGCTCCTATAATCGCTTCACCACCCGTCTCCCCGCTGATCGCCTGGCCCCACATTGCGCAATCGGCGGGAGTCCCCCGCTCCAATCTGGAAATACACAACATGTGCTCGCGGGCCCTGGCTCCACGCTGGAAAAATACACCACATGCAAGTATCTCGGGGGCCTCGCCCGGCTCCAACTGGACCTACCTCCACATGCACTCAACTTGGCCCCGTCTCTAAATCTGGAATACACACCCTTGGCCGTCTCCAATCTGTGAACTACACAAAATGCACATCTCATGGTAATGCCCACTTCCAAGCTTGAAATACACAACACATGGCCCCGGCTCCAGAAGCTGGAAATACACCACCGGCTGCCCCATCTCGCCAGCTTTAAATACACAACTCGTGTCCCCCATCTCCAATCTGTAAAACGAAACAACATCTTTTCCCCCTCGCCAATCTTGAATACACAACACAGGTCCCCTTCTCCAATCTTGAGCCCGATACTCGGCATGTATGGAGCGCGGTAGCGGGATAGAGATACTTAATGGACGAGACGAACGGTTGAAAAAGTAAGGGCTGAGGGCAAAGGAGACAAAGATCTCGGTGTTTTCCCCTCTCCAACCAATCTAATAAATACACACAACACCTTTTCCCCTTTTTCAATCATTTACATACACACCAACTTTTCCCCTACCTTCTCCCAACTTTTAAATTCACACACATGTTTTCCCCTTTCTTCCAATCTTTAAATACACCACACTTTCCCCTTCTTCCAATCCTTTAAATTACAGAGGCATTTCCCCTTTCTCTCAACACTTTAAATACCAACTCCCAACTGTTCCTCCTTACTCCAATCTATAAATACCCACAACGTCAGTGCCCCTTCTCCAATCTGGAAATACACACACGCAGTGCCCCGTCTCCAAGCTTTAAATACCATGCTGGTTCCCCGGCTCCAAGCTTGAAATACCACAACGCAGGGGCCCCCGGCTCCAACTGGAAATACATCAATACTGTCCGGGGTGCCGGCCGTCTCCAAGCTGGAAATACACATGCGCTTGCCCCGTCGTCCAATCTTGTAAATACACACCCGTTTCCGTTTGCTCCCCTCTTTCATCCCCCCCATCTGTATTCCCACCCTGCATTTCCCCTTTCTTCTTTCCTTTCGCCGACGCCCGCCACACGCGCGGCCCGTATCTCCAAGCTTGAAATGCACAACATATGGGTCTCGCGGTGCCTTTTTGTTCCATTTTTAAGGTTTTTCTTTGTCTTGCGCGAAAAATCGCAGCTTGATCTACCAAGAAACGCTCCTCGCCGACATCTAGATCCGCTACTCCTGTGTAAGGCTAGGTTTCTGTCAAAATCTTACCGGCTTCCGTCGGCCCCCCCACTGCCAATTAGGCTCCATTCCTTGTGGCAGTACGCCAACCTCCGCCCGTGCCCTAGGCAGTATAATGGATTATGGGAGGGCTACTCGCCAATCCTCATGTTTAACGCAGAGGTCAGATGGAGCACGTACCGCCAGGAACCCTCAGCCTCGACCCTTGAGTAACGCCACCTAATTACTCCTTTCGCCACACGATACCCTTAATAAACCCGTAGGATTCCAAACACCATGTCCTTTCACCTTGCTAATGATGCCCCCCCTGGTCCCCCCCCCCCCGGGGGGGTGGCCCGGCCTTACACATATCACCATCACGGATATCACTACCCCCCGCCCCCCTCCTTTCACACACCGCCGGTGCCGTTCGACAACCTACCAATATCCTTCCGTCTCGCTCCGCTCAACAACCTCAACAATCTATTTATTTAGATCTGGAAGTTCATACAAGAGCCTGTGCGGATTCCTTCCTCCAGGTGAGGATACATCTCTGTAATCACTTGGGGGATCCTCGGCATAGCAACGGTTATGAGCGGGTAGAAGTGTTTGGGACATTGCTGGGGAGGGGGGGTGGGGGGGAATTTGAAAAGCCGACAATTGAAGATTATTTAAATGGGTAACTTGACTTTTTGTGAAGTTTATCCTTTACTTACAGCTCCGCGTAAGCAGGGACACTCGAAGAGCAGGGATTGCCGCATTAGATATGGGCCTTGCCTCCGTTGCACCATGGTTGGGGAGGTTCAGACCGTCATAGACATGTTGAACTTGCCACCATGTTGGGGGAGCAGGAACCTCATAGACATGTTGAACTTGACCACCATTGCCACCATGTTGGGGGATCCGAACCATCATATCATGTTTTAACATTGCCACCAGGCCACCAGGTGGGGGGAGTCCGAATCATCAAGACATATGAACTTGGCCTCCATGGCCACCATTTTTTGGGGAGTCCAGGACCATCATAAGAAATTATTAATTCCCCACCATTTAGGGGATTTCAGTGACCATCATTGAAATGTTTAACTTGCCAACCAGTTTTCTTTTGATGTCATACCACATCAATAGACATGTTGAACTTGCCACCATGGCCCACCAATCTATCAAATTGGGTCTTTCATAAGGGGTTGAACTCTTTCCAATGCAATCACAACACGAACCCTGGAGACCATGGGGACAGTATAGATAAACTAGAGACGAGGCATTGTCGAGGTGGGAGGTCATGTGTCTCTTTGAGGTGGGTCCACATGTGCCGACCATATTATGAGACCATGCCAAACTTCTCCAGGGAGAAATACACTAACGGACATCTAGTCTATACTTTGGCTTCCAACCGGAACTCCACCTATGTCAGAACCATAAAATATATATCCTTGACTTAACATATGGGGAAAGTGGGGAGCAAACCACAGGGGCCCCATTGCTTCCCTCCCCCTCCCTCGTCTCCCCAGGAAGTGGCGTTTCTCATAATTACCGCAGCTCTCCTGCTCCCCCTTTGAGCATGTACTTCGTCCTCCGTGGAATGCCTGTGAACCTCTAGAATATCAGGGGGTGGTCTCTTCTATTAGACGTTCCTTCCTTTTTTGGAACCTCTTTCGGTAATCCAGAGGCGTTGCCACAAGCCTGGAGAGTTCCGAGAATGTTTGTCCGTCATCTCGGGCGGCGGCCGCATGCCCTGAGACATTGCTGAAATTCAGATCAACCCACCTAAGGCCATTGCCCCCAAGGACCCCTAATTGCCGAAATATTCGGAGAAGCTGAGGTGAAAGTTTAGAAACTGATGAAAACTTTTTAAGTTAGATGAGGATCTGTTGTCACGGTCGTTTGAATTGTCCCTGTGTGTTATGTTGTTGTCCCTGACCCTTTTTTTGGGGCCCTATGCCAGTTCTTGCTTTCCACCGCGCTTTTCCACTAATGTTTGTGACTTTTGTGGTGTGTGTGATTTTTTTTTGTTGTCTTTGTCTAGCTTTCTGCCCCTCTCCCACCACCCCCCCCCACCCCTCACCCCCCCGCCCTTCTTTCCGGTTCTCCGGCCTGCTTTTTCAGATGGAGTCGGTCAGGGATGGAGGCCATGAGATTGCGTGCAGGGAGGACGCTGAGGGGGGCCCTATGGGCAACGCATATTCTGCATTGTGGGTGAAACAGCTGGGCTCTAGACGGGCATACATTTTAGAGACAACATAGGCCGCCTATTGCTGAATGGGGGGATGGGCACCCACTACAGCTTATGGTGAGGCAATGTTGCTCTTTCGGTGTGTGGATACCAAATTATGGTTGAAAGAACATTAACGAACATCCACACAGTGGGGCCATTTCTAGCCTTTCGTGGGCCCATGCAGTTTGCTTAGGGGCCCCCTGGTGCTATAGTTTTATGGAACTCGTACAACGCTGCTCCTCTCCTTCCTCTTCCTTTCGTCTCTTAACCCCAACCCCCCCCCCCCATTGGTAGCTTGGCACTTTGGTGTCGTTTGCCCGTTTCCCCTGTGGTGCTGCTTGTTCGATCACAACCAGCAGCCCCGGCCCCTAATCGCAACGCAATATTTTGGCACAGTGGGAGAACAGCCCTTTAACCCACAGCACGGGAGTGTTCGGAATGTTATGTGAAGGCAGGGCTCTGTATTCAAATCTTTTACATGCGTCGTGGATATAGCTAGCCAACACGGCAACGGATTCCCTGGCTGATCGATCAGCAACCCGATGGATTCCCGGCTATTCCGCTGCATCCCAGTGAAACGAGCATGCCAATTAGAAGAATCCGATCGTGGCAGCCCACCTTTTTACTGCCGTATCCGGGAGGATCCGTGTCTCGATGGCTCGCCTCCTGGAACGCAACGCCCCCTCCCCTGATCAGAGCAGAAATCGGACCGAGAAGACCAACAGGTTGGTTTCTTCCTCCCTCGGATCCGATTCTGTGCCCCCCGTGCCCCCCCCCCCCCCCCGATCCCTCGTAATGCTATCCGTTACGAGGCAAGGTGGTCTTGCAGTTGCTACCTGCCTCTTTCTTCCTCCGTGCACGCGCCCCGGAATCCATCGCGCCAGAATCCCACAAATCCGTTCCGTGGTATGGAGCCTTATTAGGTTTCCAGGGCCGCCCAGTGTCGATTTTTCGGACTTCCTAGGTGGGGGACCTCCTTTAGGTTTGATGCACTATGAGGGGTTTAAAAGAAAACCTTCTCTAGGTCAGTAGCAGGGTCTCCTGATCTCGCGGTGGCATCAATCAGCATTCCAGATTCCCTCGCTCGTTCTGCCTCTTTCTTTCCAGGCGGTAACAGTTATTTATTTGGGGTCTCCGATTATAAAGTTTGTCATGGTGTCCGCCTTGGCACAGATCCTATAATTAATCACCATCCACCCCATCACCCACCCCCCGGGGCCGCCCTTTAAGAGAAGTTGCAGAATCAAGTGTCACACCCGTCCTGGTTCTTCACGCAGGTCACCACATTCCATGTTCGTGCGCTCCGGCCATTGGCAGTCTGCGGTTCTGGAGCGGTAGCCGTCACATTATCTTTTTCCCCGCCAGTTGTTTCTTTTTGTGTTGTCATTGTTCTGGGTACACAGTGGGCAGGGAGTCGACAACTTTCCTGGGAAGCGACCATCTGTAAAGGGCAGTGTTGTCAATACCATGTGATCCGGGGTGACGGCCATGCAGCTGTTGTACGCTGGAAATAAAGGTCAGCCTTGTGTGCGACGCCGCACTTGTGCCTGCCGATACCTGTGCATCATGACATTGCCAAGCATTGTGTCAAGGTCGCTCTACTCTACTTCTCTATGCACTGCAGAATCAACTACAGATGTCTAACCTGAGGGATGGTGGGGTACTGACAAACTGTCTGTCTTCATTCAGATACCTGCATTGTTGTGTTTGGGATCATCTCTGCTGCAATCACATATCAGTGTCTCAGATCACCAGAACAAAGATGCTTAAAAAAATGGAGCAGGTATACTGTTAATTCCTATACTGGTAATGTCAATACTGTAAATGTCCATTCTGGTAATGTCATTCCTGGTAATCTCATCTAACACTTATATTATGTATTTACTGATAACACTCATACTAGTGTAGGTATCTACTGGTGCTTGATACTTGGTACATTGAAACTGGTGTAGTTTATACTGGTACACTCATACTGGTGCATTCATACTAGTACACAACAACCCCTATTATTAGCATTCATACTGTACAAGACACTCATCCTTGTTGTCGTTCCCTTTTTCAATTCATACTGTACTGATACACTTATGCTGGTGTAGTTAAACTGGTAACCACTCATACTGGTGTAGTCATACTGGTAACCACCTCGTAACTGGTGTAGGTATACTACTGGTGCAGTTCATACTGTTACAATTGTACTGGTGTAGTTATACTGATACACTCATTCCTGTATAGTTCTAATTGTTTTTTTCATCTTCCGATCTGTGGTATCAAGGAACCTACGCCCAGAACAGCAACGCCCTCCTTTTTGGGTAGTTATACTGTTGAATTTGATAACCGGTACAGATGATAGCACTTATGCTGGTAGCACTTAAACTGGTACACTCATCTCGGGTACGGGTGTAGTTAATACTGGTTCACACTAAACGGTGCATTCATACTGATACATAGGCATAGGGCCCGGGATCCCCATTGGCTCTTCGGCCCACCCCCCTCTCCCCCAGACTTGAATATTTTAAGAAGGACTAATGCTAGTCCATACACACCCATCCGATGGGTGCAGGCAGACCATCCCGCTCTGCACCGGGATTCCACGTGATGACGTCATCACTTTGCACCCTGTGCCATTATGGGGGGGCTGCTTTCAGAGTCTCTTCAATGAAGACGCCGGTCCTTCATTTTATTCTAATGCCCTCGGCTGCTCCCATCGGGCAGAGATTAATCGGGGACATTTGATCCTATCTCTTTGTTTTCGCTTCCTCTTCCTGTTGTTAATTTATCTGTTTTGAGTTTTCCGTTCCTTTCTCCTTTCTCCCCCAGTGGGCACATGCCGATAAGCGCCCGATTTTTACCGACCACAGGCGCAGCGCTCACAGCCCCGTCGGTCAGGTTAATATCGCCGATTTATCGGCATGTGTATGCCAGGCATTACTAACCTAACCAACCACCCGCTTAACTATTTTCTGCTCGCACCCCCTCAGCACCCCCCCTCCCCCCGTAGCCCCATTGTAAGTCCATGCCTGTGGGCTGTGATTATCCTCCATGTACATTTACTAGTGACCTTCTGTGTAGGGTGACAACTCTTCTCCAGAGCCACCATCGCTGCACTTCATGTAGAATGGGAAGAGAGATCAGCGGGTCTGAGATGCCACAAATGAAGTAAAAGCGCTAAAAAATAAATTCCTTATTATTGGATTCCTCATCAATCCTCTTCGCCAATCAGAACTCAGTGTGAATTTGCTACCTAAAGGCCCCCATACAACCTTACAAATCTTTATCTTTCCATACAATTTCTGTACAATTAACTTTCTTTTTACCAAACCATGTAATATAGGAGCTTTCTAAAACCTTCAATCACTATGTATTCTATCAGGTAGGACCCGCACTACATAGCAGTGATATATACTTCCAATCACTAGTATCTATCAGGGAGGACCCCGCACTACATGCAGGATTATACCTTCCAACTATGCCTTCATCATGTGAGTACCCGGCACTACAATAGCATTGATATATACGCTCCAATCACTGTGTATTCTATCAGGGAGGACCCGCACTACATAGCGGTGGATATACCTTCCATCACTGGTTTATTCTAATCAGGGGGACCCGCACTACAAGGCAGTGATAGGATAATACCTTCCAATCACTAGTATTTATCAGGGAGACCCCCTGCCTACATAGCTGATATAACCTCCAAATCACTATGTATTTCTATCACAGGGAGGACCCGGCCCTACCCTAGCGTGGGATATACCTTCCAATCACTAATGTTTCTAATCAATGACCCGGCCACTACATATCAGTGCTTATCAATACCCTGTCCCAATCACTATGTATTCTATCAGGGAGGCCCCGTCACACTAGCATTGATATAAAAAAAAAACAACACAAACCGTCCATCACTTGTTATCCTATCAGTGGGGACCCGGTCACTACATATCCGTTGATATATATATACCTTCCACACTGTGTATTCTATCAGGCGAGGAACCCGCGCTACATAGCCGTGATATATGCCTCTTCGCATCACGAGTATTCTATCAGGGAGGACCCAGCACTACATAGCATTGAATATATACCTCTTCCAATCCTATGTATTCGAGCAGGGCAGAGGGAGACCGACCCAGCAACTACATAGCAGTGATATATACCTTCAACACTGTGTATTCTATCAGGGAGGACCCGGCCTATATATCAGTGATAGATAAACCTTCCAATCACATGTGTATTCTATCAGGGAGGATCCAGCCACTCATAGCCGTGATATATCCTTCCAATCACTATGATAATTTTCTTCAGGAGGACCACACTACAAGCAGTGATACTATCCCTTCCAATCACTATGTATTCCTATCAGGGAGGACCCTGCACTACCACTAGCATGTATAACCTTCCAATCAACTGTGTATTCCTATCGGGAGGACTCCCCTGCACTACATGCAAGTGATATAACCCTTCCAGTCACTATGTTCTATGTAGGGCTGACGCCGTCACTACATAGCATTGATATAGAACCTTCCAATCACTGTGTATTCTCATAAGGAGGGGGCACTATACTACACAGTTTTTGGTAGATCTAATGGGAAATGTAATGGAGCAATCTAAAGTTGAATGCAGACCCCATTAAAGGACAAATCCCTATCAATGGCTTCCGCCCAGCTTTCCATGGCTCCTCAGGTTCCATCCTCAGCTGTACATTTCACAATCACATAACTCCTCCTGACTCTGGTGAGTTTGTATTCATCTATTCGGAGACTTTATATTCGAACTCTGGGATTAAACCGAAATTCCCTCAACATTCAGCCCTCAGCTTCTTTCTCTCGCTAGGTCACAAGCAAGGAAAGCCTCTAAACTAACCTCGACTAATTTGCACTAAAATACCCGGCTCTCTTTATGATTTGCGAAATGCGGAAATGTTGATTGATGGGATTTTACAAACAAAAAATTTATCACCACACAAACCCCCCCTCCACCCCCCCACCCCCATTTCCTCATCCCCCACAACTCTGAAAACAACTGACGATGTTGGTTATGCTTGGGCCAAGATAAGGACCTCATTCCTTGCCCTCCGCCTGAATCAACAACACCAGGCCAGAAAACATCAACAGGCCAAATGTTTAAATATAAATCCCCCCCCGCAGCTCCTACCATGTATAACCGAAAACTCTACACAATGACGCCCCACCTACGACACATTTGTGCGCTAATGACACCGATGGGTTATGCCAACCCACAAAAGACGCACACTCATGGTATAGGGAGTATATATTGGCCTTGTCGCTTATAGTTTAGAGAATCTAAAGCTTCCATAAAGCCACCCATAACCCTTAAGATCCCCAATAAACAAAAATGATCCATACAACTCTCCCTTAGATCTACCACAACTGTAGTATAGTGACCTCCCTGCTAGAATACATAGTGATTGAGAGGTATATATCACTGCTATGTAGTCGCCGGGTCCTCCTGATAGAATACATAGTGATTGGAAGGTTATATCACTGCTAGTAGTGCTGGGGTCCTCCCTGATAGAATACATAGTGATTGGACGGTAATCCCTGCTATGTAGTTCCGGGTCTCTCCTATAGAATACATAGTGATCTGGAAGGTATATATCACTGCATGTAGTCTGGGTCCTCCCTGAATATACATAGTGATTTGGAAGGTATATAATCACTGCTATGTAGTGCTGGGTCCTCCCGGGATATCTACATAGTGATTGGAAGGTATATCTCCCGTGCTATGTAGTTCCGGGTCCTCCCTGATCTACTAAGCGCCAGTGATTTGGACGTTCTCTATCACTGCTATGTAGTGCCGGGGTCCTCCGAAGATACCTAGTGATGGAGGAACCATGGTGTTGTGAGGTGCTGAAAGGTCCATTAAAAGACTTTCTGTAGGAGTTTCTAAGATCATCATCATCGAAATGTGGAGGAAACTATGGGTGGTAGTGAGGTGTCGACGGTCCATGAAGTAACTTTGGTGTAGGATTTCCAAATGTAATCGTGATTCTAGAAGTGGTGTAGGCACTATGGTGGTGAGGTGTCTGAGGTCCTATAAGACGCTTTATGGTATGATTTCCAATGTTAATCATCACTCTCTGACGTGGATTGAGGAACTATGGTGTGGGGAGGTGTCTGAAGGTCATTGCAGAAGACTTTATGTAGATTTCCCAATGCATAATCATCACTCTGAAGTGTAGAGGAACTATGGTGGTGGGGTGTCGGGGTCTAGAGAGTTTCTCTGAAGTGTCACATGAAATGCCAACGGATACACCTCCCCCACTCATTGTGGTGGTGACAAGTCATTAGTGGCCACCTCCCCAAGGGGTCCCCGAAAATTAGCCTTGGGGTATGCTGAGTGAAAGTTCTACATCCTGAAGACCAATGACTGAATCCTCCCTCTAACGTCAATGTGTAAATCCCCCCATCGACAGGGCGCATACTCCCTCCATGCAACTTCTGTAACAACCACCTTTTCTTCTATAACCAAACCATGTAATAGGAGGCCTTTCTACAACCTCCCAATCACTATGTATTCCTATGAGGGAGGACCCAGCAACTACCTAGCAGTGATATAAATACCTTCCACTCAACTATGTATTCTATCAGGGAGGACCCGGCCTACCTAGCAGTGATATAATACCTTCACCACTTATGTAATTCTATCAGGGAGGACCCAGCATTACAAGCATGAATATAACCTTCCAATCACTATGTATTCTATCAGGGAGGACCCAGCACTACATAGCAGTGATATATACCTCATTCCCAATCACAGTATTCTATCAGGGAGGTCCACTATACTACATAGTTGTTGGTAG